>JAPWLS010001114.1:0-333965 GCA_028551675.1 Tineola bisselliella | reverse complement strand
GTGGAAAATTTATTTACAAACGTACCGTACGAAGAAAGTTTGAATATTTTAAAATCACTTCTAGAAAAACAACGATTACACCCGGGGGAGATAGATGACTTAATTTCACTGACAACACTATGCATGAGACAAAATTATTTCCGGTTCAATAATCAATATTACAAACAAAGAGAAGGATTAGCAATGGGTTCCCCTTTAAGCCCATTAATGGCAGACATTTTCATGGACAACTTTGAAAACACAAACATAGCACATAATAGACAGATCCTGTATTATTATAGATACGTAGATGACATATTGATTTGTTGGACCGGAACTAATCGTCAACTAGACACTTTTCTTAATAAAATTAATAAAAACAACAAAACTCCATCCGAAAATTAAATTTAAACAGAGAAGATTTCAAAATAAACAACAAGAATAAACACATTTATATCGCAGGTTTAGAACCAGAATGTGTTGCGTATAGTTAATATAAAACATAAAGTGTGTTTATGTTTTAGTCCAATTTTTTTTTCTTTTTACATTCCTCGACACCCCACGCCTTTACAAATAATCTAATTTAAGTAACACCCCATTTTGAGGCCGTTTCCCTTGGCCTTGAAAACACATTAGTACAATGATTTTCAAAAATATACGTAAGAATAGGTAAACCGGAAAATATGTTACTATATCTCTGAGTAATTTTATGATAGAACAGTATTAGTGAAAATACCATTATACTTACCATTTTATTACATTTTTATGGTAAACACTCAACCGGTAAAATTTAATTTTGTTAACTTAATTTTAAAAGAAAATTATAGGTACTATTAAAATAGTTAGCAGTTTTAAAAAAATAATCATAATTTATAATCGTTGTTTACAATCGACATGTATTTGGGGAATAACAACACAATAACGGAAATGCCTATTAAATATCAAATTATTTCTTCCGAGAAGGTGAGTTATGAAAAGAGTTCTATGCTTGTTGACGTCACTTTTAAAACACGAACTCTTTACAAACGCAATATCATTGTATACAAATAATATACCACGTTAATGTTAACGGTTAAAAAATAATAGGACTTGCTTATTCATTAAATTAAGTGACCTTCGTTCAGTACCTTATTAAAATTCTTCACTAAATAATTATAAATACAATAAAACCGCGGGGTGTGTGCTTCAATGTATGTTTACTGCCAAAAAGTTTAATGCGAAAATAAAAGTAGATTAACACTTTAATAAAACGACAATTACAGCATTAATAATGTGCTATAAATATAACAAAGTATACATTAAATAAAAGTAACAATCTTTTACTGATACATCGAAATTTAAAATATTTTTCGAACAAACTGTAATAAATAAAAATCTAAAATACAGTTATTTTATTACAATATTAATGTTTTTGAATCCTTCTTAAAATTAGCATACACGGATAATGTTGGGCAAATTCTATATGAATTAAATTAAAGGATTAAACAAACTTCTGGGCACTAACATAAATCGGCATTAAGATAACAATGAATAATTTCAGCGAGAAGGAAACATCAACCCGAAACAGACAATCCAGCGATCGTTAAAATGTAAAAATATAGACGTCGCAATGCCCCCGTAACCTCCCTTCTCTGAACTTTTAATGCGATAACTTGACACTTCGAAGGATATAATGCTGAAGGAAGTGTTGGTGAATGACCTTCAGTCAAGAATATATTACAATACACCGACAATTGAATATAGGTATTAAAGGAACAGTAATAAAAATAATTTATTGGCTAAATATTTTACATAGCCTACAATAAAATGTTTATAAATGACTTTAAGTTGATAAATAAATTAAAAATAGTCTAATTAATAAATAAAAGACAAAGTGCATAAATACAGAAGGTACTCCACGGCCTCAGTGCAACAATAAGCCTTCGTTATTTATGCGCACGCGCCGCCAACCGTGCGCTGGCGCCTTTGCGTGACGCCAGCATTCGACGACGCCTCCGCGACACCCATCCGCAAAACAGAATTAATAGCTGGTACATTCCGAACATTCTTGCCGATTCCAGTTTTCGGTAATGAATTCTTATTACAAATCCAAAACGGCTTATCGAGTGTGGCGCCAGAATTATTTTCACGCGTTACTGTATCATTTTGACTCTTATATTTAATACTTGAGAAAATGCGTGGTGTTTAATATCACATTTTAAAAAGACTTTGAACTCTTTATTTTTTAAAGTATTGCAAGAAATGACTAATATTTATAGGAATTGTAATATTATTCATGTATCATATTATTCTAAAACTTCGTAGATATCCAGAATGCAAAAGAGTGGTTTTACCCAGAAATAATTTTTGAGAATCTACTTAATTCGATTATCGTCTAAACCATAACAAATCTCAAAAGTTTTAAATGACTTCTCGAAAGAATTTGGTCGTCATAATATAATTGTAATTTAATATTTATCGATGAATTTAATTAGTGAGGAAAAAGCGTTAGTCATTTATGAATCACAATATTTTAAAATAACGGAATTCTATGTTATTATAGTAACATTTTAATTATTTTACTAATATAGATTTTTTTCTAATATGTGACCGGTACAATTTGGTTTCCGCAATAGCTTGTAAAAAAAAGTAGACACAAGTACTGTCCGTCGTTTTTGTTTTGGCACAGATTTCATTTAACATCTTTGATCTAGTATTTTTGTCTTAATGTTTATACTGAGATTTTTTTGACATGATCATTTACGTGTGAATTAAAATTTTATAATTTCGTATTAAATACTCGACATTGGCAGAATTGTCTTTAATAGATATCTGAAGCCATTAATAAAAGAAGAAGACGAAGAAGATTGTTTATACTTTTTTCATAGTAACTTTACAAAAGACTACGGAATTAATGTCAATTCTGTCGTAAACATAAAATTGAGCATGTAAGCTTTTTTTTCTGTTTAATTTTATGCCATAATATGTTCTTTGATTTATTGCTCCTTACTTAAGAAGTGTAAATAAAAGCAATATATAAAAGCAACATATACTTCCTAATCCAACTGCGAAACCGGGTAGACACTTAGGCTATCAAGTTTTTTTTTTGAATGAAACTTTCAATCCTTTTTTATACATTTGTAATTTTTATTGCCCATCATGAGTCAAAGATAACCGGACGGAAGAGAGTGTTATTGTCTTTGGTTTTTATTACCCGAATTACATACCCACATTTATCTGGAAAAATGTAGGCATTAGGGTCACAAATATTAAAAGTGTTAGATGTTTAGAGATAAGCAATAAAAATGTAATTTGTGCGCTAAAAAGTTATCTATTTATTATGTTAACGGAAATAAACGTATGCAAGTGGGAGTATCCTTTTAATTTTAAATTGTTAATAACAGTAGATATCAATAACGGTGCAACTCGTAATTTGTCAAATTCAACTGAACACGCTTCTTGTTTGAAGGATTTGATTTATTGCATGTTGTTTGCATTCACATGCAGGTAGGTATAGTAAATTATGACTATGTCTTATATACAGTGTTAGAAATTCTAAATGTCATGTAGCAACATTTCAATGGTTATGTTTTCCGCGTATCAATTAAAACATGTGTTTTTAAGATATTTATCATAGTAGAGTTCCATCCAATGCTAATGACCTCGCGCTATATCAAATTTAAAAATATTATTATGGTCAATGAGCTTATTTAGAATGTTTTTCATTCGCCTGGAATTTAATAACAATGCTCGTACATAATATAATGTAAATATATAAATAAAAGAATAACATTTAAAGCGTGGGATGAGCTCGTATATTATTATTATGTGACATTTGCCGGACAATAAAATATTTTGGATAGAATGCAATTTATTTGATGGATGAATTATTTAAAACTGCTTTAAGATTTCTTAGAATTAAAGTTATTTTCTTAAGTTAATAGAAAATATTAATTTAGACAAATCAGATTATTTAATTAAAATAACGTTACATTTTGCATAAATTATGTATATAACCGAACTTTTCTCTATTGGACGAATAGTGGAAATTCACCGTGTTTTGCACTTATGTATACATACAACGTAGATATAATAAACGCACAATAATATTTATATCAATATAATTCTATAAGCAGTTCTTGTTTATTCTATTGAGAATTCATTTTCTATTCTTTTGCGTTTAATACAAAGGTTATTTATTAGCTCAACGTAAATATTGCGGTGGTAAAATGAACTATTATAATTATTTGGTTGTTGGTTTTCGAATTTCAAATTAACAAAAAATTAATAGAATAAAATTTAAAAAATAAGTAAAAGGGTGCGAGTCACACTATCAGCGCAATGCGGAATGGAATGACTATTGACTAATCCAAAACCGCCATTAACAATATGCTACATGTGCAGGTTACATAGCAAATCATATCATACTAAGTTTTGAAACAACTTTAAGAGCTATTCGCTACGGAATTAGTTATTAATTGGGGACAAGTCCATTCATCATTATACGATGTATTCAAAGTTAAATAAAAAATGTGTTATACAAACTAAAAACAACAGTATAAATTACTATAATGATCTATTATGTCGAAAAAATCTTACAATTCGCATACAAATGGTGAAACGTAGAGGTCATCGGAATCTCGCGGCCTTGCGCGGTCGCCGACCAAACATGACTTTTCGACCTGCGACATTTTGGGAATCACGTGTAGATATAACCACGATATTTGCACGGAATCCGCATTCAGGTAGCTTATTGTTTGTTTTTTTATCTTATATATATTTTTTATTATTATAATGAATCTTAAATCTTATATTGATATTTGGGACAATAACAAATATTCGATTACTACATGTATATACCTAATAAAAAATTTAGTATTAAAACTATATAATATTAAGCTTTTACGAGTTATAAAACTTTTATGGATCAATTTTATAATCTTCAACATGGTTTAAATGTCACTGATTATCAACAAAAATCCTGAAAACGTTTTTAACAAGCATCAATACGAATATTAAAAATCACTCCGAATGATCAATAAAAAATACTAAAATTATCGATGTATATTACGGCCTTTATGGCGCATGTGTCCCGGGACCCGGGTTCAATTCCCTGTCGACACAAATGTATGAATATGATTAAATATTTTATAAGCAGCTTTGTTCTTATATCCATAGTACAGGGTGCCCTAGTTTGGGTTCAGGACTTTAAATGTAAACTTGACAGTCGATGATTCTTAAGCACCTTTAATGACCTTCAATGTTGGCTCAGCTTGCATGCTAAAAATTCATATATTAACGTAGATTTCGAAATAACTAGACAGGGCGGTATAATTAATAGATATTTCATCTTTGTTCTACCGAATTAATTTATGTACAGCGGATACTTAAATCAAACAGGACATTAATGTTTATTAAATTAATTTCCTTATCACCAATATTATAAAATATCGTTTTGCGTGTTTTATTTTGTTATTTGTACTAATTTCATTAATAAAGCTTATTTATATTGAATTGAGATATATGAGTATTTGAAAAGTGAGCTTTTGTACGCTTACAATATTTAACCCGGAAGCATGATTAATTTTAACCTTAAAGTTTATAGTTGTATCACACGCTTTAATTAATTTCATACTAAATATGAGCTTTTTGTTGAAACGTGACAAGCAAATTTGAGCATAACGATTGCGATACAATCAATTTAAATTAAAAACTACAATACTGATTTTTAAATATCGCTTTATTATAATATCATTAATTTTGTCCGTTTTATTAACATTTATTTTTGGATATTAATAAATATCAACTACCTATTCTAATATAAAGAATTAAAAGTATAAATTACCCCTCTAAATAGGACTATGTATATAATAGAGTATAGAGTATCATGGAAATCAACTTCAGGTTGGTCATACACAAACATCTTTGTAATGTGGTTATGAATAAATAGGGGTAAAAAATTATGTTTTTATTTCAAAAGAAATTATTAGCAATCATTGTAGAGTCTTCAAATTTGCATGTATTTTTTATATTTTAAATTATCTAAGTTTGTAACAATGAGGGGAGCTTTCCTTTGCATTATCTGCGAGTTTTATTTGTTATATAGAGTGTATGGTATTGACCGTAGCGTGCCTATTACGACATGCTCCAATGAATAGTGGTCCTTAACCTAATCGGTTGAATTAAATCGGTCGGTAAACTACAAAGTTGAATGACCTTTTGCATTCATCAAAACATCCTTGGCCCTGTAAATAATATTTTATAACCGTTATTAGATATATCAATAATTAATGATAATAATATGTATATAGAATATACACTTCTGCCTAAGATGCCCAGTATTGTGAATACCAATCAGAGATCAATATATACCTAAATAAATATTTGATTCCGATTGAAATCGAATTCGTGTCCTGTGTATTACAGACTGATATTCTAACCACTGCCCTGACACTTTTATCTCGCTTTTTTTCTAGTAGCCTGGCTTTGACCGCACATGGTGTTAAGCTAGAGTGAAATGTCTGCATGCAACAGTCGCCTCCGTTACACTGGCTTTAGGAGACGAATGTTCACTAACCAGATTGACTTGACACTCAACTTAAACTTGCTTTGCATGCGACCTATATTAATATAATTCCTATTTGAATTATATATGATTCGAATCAGATAATTATGTATTCACGGTAGAACTATGAATAAATTGATATGTTGTATGTTATTTGATTATGTAGAGAGCTAAGTTTAATTATTCAGTAGCACTAGTCGATAGGAGAGATCCAATACAAAACTTTACTAATAAATTAATGAAAAGCATGTAAGAGAAGCAACATCAATTCTCAACACATCAAGCTCTCACATATCTCAAGTTACTAATTCATTTGGATAAGCCATTAAGCTCATTGATGGATGTTCTAATGCTGTTTACAGATCCATCCCGAGTCCACCATCGCTAATGTTACAGATTAATTTGATGTATATTAAAATTACTTATAGGTAGGTATAATTAGCAAATACTTACTACTACTTAATTACTGATCTAACTGAATATTTTTAGTGATACCTTAGATTACTAAAAATGAACTTTCATTTAATACGCATCATTTAACTAGTTTAAAATAATTTATTATCGCATTTATATTCATTGTTTTAATCAGATGTTTTAAAAGCTTTGCAGTTGTCTATGTCGTGGCGAGACTAAAATAATCAAAATAAATGCAATTATAATGTTTTAAAATAGTTAAATAATTTTAGTCAACTTCGATGTGCCAATTAAACAACAAATAAATAATAAATAAATTTGCCATTTTTGTTATATTTATTATCAAATCAATCAACATTTGTTTAGGATTAATAATAAAACGTAATTATTACTTGTGGCTATTTGATACATATTTTATTTGTTTAATTTAATGAGATCATAAAAGATCTTATCAAAAATCATTAATAACAAATTGAAGTATGCAAGTTAATTGCACATGTAAACCTGCAAATTTCCCACCATATTTATCAACATGGGACCAAAAACCGCAGCCACTGCGTTTTCCCGCCCCCTGCAAATACCAGATAAGCACGTACGTCCAGCCACAACGGTTCGTACCTCACCAAATAAATTCCTGATTTATGATTTTCATACGAATTTGGTGGTGCTGGACCGCACAGCACCTCAACGCATTATCCTTTATAACATTTTATTCAATTCTATATTATTAAATCTACTATGATTCACAAAACTGTGACTATTGCAACGTTTAACTCATTAATTCTAAATACTTTTAAGGTATAATATTTAGCTTATTAAAATTATTTAAAATAATCACTAAACTAATAATTTTTTATGCAGTTTTACAATTCTTTACACGCCAAGTTGAACTGTTAATAATAATTATTTCCTTGTATACTCATTATGATGCTATTTCTTAAAGGCCGTTTGAAATTCCATGACAAGTGTCAACGTCTTAACTTTGTAAATTTGACGTTTATTATACAATTATGCAAACATAGGTGCATCTTTACCAGACCAGTAATATGAGTAATTTTTCTTATGTAAAAATAATCTTTGAATAAACTGCATTGACTAGTTTCTCCCACTACAATTCCCGGTCAGAACTAGTGTTTGTGACAGTATATTATTTATAATATTTTTTTATATTTCGGATTTGCCATATTTAAGCTCTCCTTGTCTTAAGGTCCATAATATAGACTAGAGTATCTTTGTTTCGGATCAGGTCATCATAATACTTATGATATATATTCAACTTACGCTATGATATGAATTATAATTATTATCAATAATTCAGACCTGTAATTATCAAGATATGGATAATTTTTACATAAAAATATAATTTATGAATATTGTTATTTATTTAATGTACTGAATAATTATGAATTTAATTTATGTAACATATTCTAGAATGTTTTCAACCCATTTAAATAATTTTAAAATTTGTCATGGCCTTGGTCAATTTCTTAGTTATTAACTGCTCGACAGATATCAGTGAAGCAATTTGAAACTGCGGGTGGTCCTGAGGGAAATCTACAATCTTGGTCTTTCGTAACAAAGTTCCAGTCACTTCCCAACCTTATACTTGTACCACATTTATTTGAAGACACAACAAGTTGAAGAACTTCTACTAAATTTGTTCGTCTAGTCTAGAAAAAAGTCAGGTCATATTATATTACATATAATATAAACTCATTAATATTTTCATAATACAACGATTGACTGAATCACATACTAGTTTATGATTTATGTTATTTATTTATTGGCGGGCATAACCTCTTTTTATAAAATCGACGTTTTATTGAGGCTCGTTAGAAAGTGTCCTACAACACCAAAGATTTGGAAACATAAATTAAGTAAACAATCTTTGGCATGGTGACAACTGATGATAGATTCGTGTAATTAAATGCTTTACATAGGGATATAATTTTATACTTGTACATAATATGTATGAATATCTATAAAATAGAAATGGTAGCGAATTTTTTGCCGCTCTCCCTTTCTTGTAAACAAAATAATCTTCAAACAATAGCGAAATTTGTACATTCAGTAACAATAGAGAAGCGTCGACTACGAAATCGTTATAAATGTAGAAGGGTTTATTTTTACAAGAATCGTGTAGATAAGAAATGGGAGTCTCGCGGCGGAGGCGCGCTAGGTTCACGATAAGCCAGTCCCGATACGATCTCGCCAAATCAAACACTCCCTTGCGGCCTTGGTGCTAGATAACAGGGGTAGCAAATATAGCTATCCGACTTGTACGCCAACAACGCAATTGTGATGTACAAAATTATTTACGAAATTTATAACAAATATACACTTGTATTTTATTATAACATACGCTTTTGTTATTAGGTTTATATATCGAATGTGAATGGAGGTTGGCTAATTAATTTTCTTCGTAACAATGCAAAAATTACTCACTTTATACCCTTATATGAGTTCGCAATATAATTTCCAAGGGCATTGTGTTCAGAGGTCTGAACCGGAACAGGATGCGGTGCTAATTGGATATGTCAGATGCCACTGGCTTTCACGCTTCTAGATAGTTTCTCAGTTATGCTTACAAGACATTAATTATTAGACTCTTGTGGGGTTTATGCCGTTCTTCTCAAGTTAAGCTGCAGCACGCTTCGTTAATCTATGGGTGACGAGTAGTTTATAAATTAGTTTTACTGTTAAGTCGCAGGATCTCCTTTTCAAAACACCCAACAACGAAGTTTATGCTAAGGCACTTTGCATAAATAAATTGAATCATGATCAATAATTACTCTGCTTATCTCAGTGTGTGAAGTGTTTATAGTATATGCGTAGGTATATATTGATACAGATTATTACTAATATGTTTATTGACACCAAACAGTTTGATCGAACTATTCTCTTAGGACCATCATTTAATGAAATTCCAAGCGAATGCGTTTTAGCAATTAAAACTTTGGCAATATTTTGTATAGGTCATAATTTTCCAATTTAAATGTTCCATCAGATTTCGGAATAAAGCTCCTGATATAGAAGTACTTCTAAAACAGTTGGGAGTTGTGACTGGCGTGATTGATTGATGAACGTACTAGCAACGTGAAATTCGTCGATTTCAGCCAAAGTGCTGTTTTGTTTGACCCAATAAAATTTTTGTTATTCTGTTTAGCATTATTGTATAAAATATTATTAAAATTGTTATAAAATTAAATGTATATAATTTAAACTAATCGTACATTTAAATAGTTGAATAGATGAACAATAAGCACATCAGTTATCGCGTATCTACTGAAGTAGTTTAACTGTAACAAGTAAATGCAAATCCAATAGTTTTTTCCGACAATAATCTATCAAATTATGCAGTGCTTAATGCCGGCATTAAATTTAACCAAAAACTTTTTAATATTTCAAGGTACAATGTTAAATTAAAGTTGCGCTCAGAAAATTGTTGATATTTAAGGAAAATAAAACAAAAAGCAAAGATGTACAAAATTGAGTATTACAATACAAAATCACAGAATTTACTTCAGTAATTTAAACAAGCCTGTGAATGCCGGCAGACGACTTAATTTTGGTAAGAGACAGAGAAAAATGTTATGCAAATTTGTACAGTGTAATTTTTCTTCCATTAACCTTCCACTAGGGATTGTAGGAACAAACCAGGACAGGAAGGGATGGCGGGACAGAACAAAAACAGACTTTTATTTTCAAACTGTAATTAGGAAATTAACGACCTGGACTTACGAAAAACAAATGCTTTCTGGCTCGTTCGTGACAGAATTAAAAGTTTTTATAAGCGCATTTATTTTTAAATAATATATTATTTAAAGTATTTAAGAATGGAAACACCTAAAAATATTTTGTTGCAATTATATTTGATATGTTTAAAGGTAGGCGTTTTGAGTTATTTATAAAATAATTTCCTTAATAACTATCTATTTTTACCGCGAGTGTATGAATTTTATTTAAAAACCAAGGATTAATTTAACTTTCAAGAACAACAAAACAACTAATAGATAAGATGAAAATTACAGTCACAATAAACAGACATTGCCTTATCTTAGGTTGCAAATGTCAGCTGTATTTCTGAAATCATCCATCATAAAGCCACAACTGTCAGAATTTTCACAACTCTCCAGTGAAAATAACTAATGAAATAAATTTCAATTTAGAGAAAACATTTTTTTTAAACTATCTTACAGCTTTTGTTTTTTAATTATTATAATATTCATTGTTTTGTTTCATTGTTTTGTTTCATTCAATATTCTTGTTTTAAAACAAAAAGGATAGAGGACTTATTAGCTTTCCGTAGATGTTTGACTCTTAGAATTTATGGAGGCTTGGTTCCGTTTGGATTATCATTTGTATTATTCTTCGAGAAGGTCGAGAAAAATACATTAGGAGAGGTTCTGGCATTTGTCTTCGTCGCTCTTGGGTCCGACGTTAATTAATATGGAATACCCTTTGGGTTGCCGAATGTTTACCACTCTGATAAATGTCTTATTTTACTTTTATCTATTGAAACAAACAAAAAACACCAATCATTATCCATTATTTTAAAATAAATGCAATTAACAAATTAATATTGACAATAAATTTCCTTTGAATAAAAAGATAACATCAAGTTTTTTAAAATAATTTGTGCAGTCTCTTGTTTAAGTTGTAACTATTATTATATTTATTTTTAGCAAAAAACGGAGAACTATGTAAAAACATCGTAGATCATACGTTTAGTTAGGCGAAGTATTTATATTAGTATCATAAATTAATAAGAAGTGAGGGAAATTCCAACACGCACTGCTAGTAGACGCCCCTCTCTTTGCCCCCCACTTCCAGAATAATTAATGACTCTCCAGAATATTTTGCATTCCTAAACACTTCGTGCTTTTGACGGCGTTCCGTATAGACGGCGCTGCGGGTATTTGTACAATTAATTAATATTTTTTACTTTTTTAAAATAATTAACTTGTCAAGGACTCTATAAAAATTGAGAATAAAAGAAATATCGTTGAATTAAGAAGTTGATTTAAGATTAACTATTTAGAATTACTTAAATATAAATACTCACCTACGAACACAGCTCGTGTAGCTGTAGGTATCACGTGGTGCTATGAGTGAACTTGCCAGTAAATGCTGAACTCTTATCGAGACCATCGAGCGAAAGTGAATGATCTAAAAAGTTGTAGCAGGCGTATTGAAAGGGTAGACCTCATTGCCGTTTGTTCCAAAACTCGGTAACGACTTCAGCGGTTGGCTGATTGATGAATGTACGACCCCGGCGGGGTGGAAGAGCCACAACACATATTGATAACGTCATGCATTAATTTTGTACGTTTACCAAAATCAGACAATCTGACTGCGGAATATTTATTGTTCAATGTTTGTCACTGGTTTTTCTTCTGAAAAAAAGTCCTTTTATTTATATAGGTACAGCTGGATAAAATTAATCGAAAGGCTTTGTAAGTAAGCGCCTGATTTAAAATCGTGGGTAACTTGTAAAGCAAAATACTTACTTGAAGAGCATCGAATTGAAAGGCCTCCGGGAAAATTGAATATACACTCCGTCGTCTTGCTAATTAATTCGCCGAAGAAAAACGTCCGCTTTTTTTCCGACCTGCCATCCCTGATTTTTCAATTTCTGTAGCAAAAGATTAATGGGAAGAGACAGCTTTCTTGGCCGAGTTTTAACTACGTTCATAATTACTTTGTGGTAATATTATTACATTTTTTAACTAAAGAAGAATCAAAACTTTTCTTTTTTCGTGTTATCGACGTTGTAAACGTTTGTTTTCTCCTTTAATATATCCCTTTACGGTTACAGATAAAGCCTGTGGTTATTTTCGTTTGTGTTTATGCCAGCTTGGAGATTGCTCGATTCCCAAAGTGCGATAGGATGCCTTGTGCGCGATCGCTGTTCGTGTAAATCAACCGCCCCCACAAGCAGATAACGAGAGTAAAATTTCACAGTAAATCATACATTTGTTTTCAGACAAATCTAGATTGCGGCGAGAATATTAAACGATTTTATTTTACTCGTTCTGCATTTTTATCTTCGTTGTTTATTTTTCGGTTATTCTTTATTAGACGTTCCGGTATTGTGTTTATTAAGTTTTCGAATAAACGTGGCATACAGAATACGAAGACTGTCGCAAACAACTTGAAGTACAGAGTCACTTTATGTATTATGAATACAAAATAGTCTCATTATTAGTAAACTTTTGATTTATAGTCGAAACACTTCCGAATTGCAAGTTTGAAATTAACAGAGCAAGTATTAAGTTTCCAATAGTCCATTCTAAAGAGGGGCGTCAAACGCAGCACGGTGTCGCAGCTAAAACTTTGTACCTATTGCAGAAACTCTGGACGTCTTTCAATAACAACTTCTTAACATGCCTGTGGGGTAATGTTGAACATACAACGTTGTGCTTTATACCGATCCTATAGTATTTACTAGTGTTAGGATTTACTGCTGTTAAAACTTAATATTATGTCAAAACTTTAAATTAAATAAAGTTTAATTTACTAAAGTTAAATCTAAATTGTAGGTAAATATTCTGGGTAAGTAAGTATCTGGTGACGTTATCAGTAGATGTGGAGCTCCTCGCATTTACGTCAGATTCATCCATCATTCAGTTGGGAGCTGTCGGGGCTGTTCCGCAACGCTAACCTTTACACCTTAATGTGAAAGACATCGCACTTTTATATTTAAGGAAATCGTCATTTAATTTCCTTATACCTACTCGATTAAGTTTTTTAACTCTTAAGAAATAAATACATAAATACTTCATATTGATAGTTCGGCGTGTTATTATACTCCGCCTAATAATAAACCAGGGTGTGGTTCAAGAGCTCAGCTCAGAAAAATGAATACAGGTAGTGATCACTTCTGCAATGCCTACTAGATGAGACGAGTATGCACCATTACAATCGCTAGACATCTCTTTATATAAAAGAAAGTAAAGTGAAAGTAAAACTGCAAAACTAAAAAACGCAAAGCGAAGTAAATAACTGAATTATTAATATTTGAATAGGTCCGATACAAGTTTTGAGAGAGCTGCGATACTAAGCTGAAGTTTTAGCCAACACCGCTGTTTTATATTCACGAAGAAACTTATTCGTACACATCGTAGCTACAATTCCTAGTTTTATCGAGTTGGTTGTGGTGTGAAGCGGTTTCCATGTATGAATCTACTTTATTTTCTTGGCAAATCGTGGAAGCGATCATGTGGCAAAACGCTCTTATGGATTTCGCCTCAGGGAACTTTGACTTCAAACTTAGCTACGTTCAAAGTAACGAAACGAACAGATATTTAAGAGCAAAATGATGTTGCTTCACTCGAGCAGACTTTGTGATATACAATGGAAAATTATTATACGCATCAAACACAAACTACATAAACACACTTTAGCTTACTTTAATAAAACACAATTTTCTTGGAATTTATATTCCATCGCTTGATTATGAATCACTCGCAATATAACAACTTCCAAAAACAGATTATATTCCAATGACTGGCTAAAAAGAAGTGACAAAGCGTGTTTTCTCAAATAAAGTGGCAGGTCAGGCAACACTGGCGATGGCGGGACTTTATCGCGCTAATTCTGAACGGGCGCACGAAATTTTCCGCTCGATAACTTTAGCTTCTGCTTCCCCTGTTTAATTATATTAGGTGTGTACGTGTCTCTAATAACAGCCGACAATGCTGTCCTTAATTGTGAAAAAATCAGTGCCCTAATTTAACCTCGAGGCTTTTAAAATATTTTTTATAAACAATATAAAAATAATGGCATGGCCAATGCTTCCACATTAAAGTCTTTGTTATACAATTACCTGAAATACAAAAAAAAAAATGAAGCGTCGTAAAAAGAATCGTACTTAGCTATATATGACTGAAGCGCTTAACGACGTCAGCATAAAGATAATAGGAAAAAGTTAAATTATGTCGATGTGGCATCTCTACCGACCGCGCCGGTGTAACTACCCTCCTTGGTTATAAAAGTTGAATTTATGGCCGGAATTATTCCACTTTCTTTCCTAATTTCACCACTTTTCCACTCCGTGTGTTCAGGTGCATTCAATGAAGTTAACTTTTTAAATATCTACTGGCTAAAGAGAATTCTTTTTTGTAATTTGCTTTCAAAAGGGAAATCTTTTTAGGTTAGATATTATCTTTCTGCAAGTAGGTACATACAAATTTATTGGTATTATAACAATATTGGTAAATATTCTAGTTTATTTTCTACGTTTACATGCGACTGAATGCTAAAGTTCACTGGATATTGTATATAAATAAAATTGTTGACTAAATTCAATGTCCAAGGTAACTTTGAAGCAAACAAAATCGAGTGTCAATAGAGACATGTTTTCCGGCCTTTTCTTGTTGAAAATTTCATGCATTACGGATTTTCTGGACCGAGCATCGGATGGATATAGACTTGTGAGTGCTCGACCCTCTCGGTTACTTACGGTCGGCTCACGTGAACGGCGCTGCCTTACGCATCGTTGCCTTTAGAGATTCCAATTTGTTCTTCAATTCACTTTTGAAATTCATCGGTTTTCATGACAACTTCGTTACGAATTGGGACAATTGAATTACAATTATTGTCTTTTATTTGTATATAAATGTTTTAACTAGATTTCAACGTATTTACTTACATTCAGATGTTTAATAACCGTGCTCGTTAATTTGTGTTTAACGAAAAATACAAATAAACAACATACACAATTTACATTACCGAATTCATGTCGCACCTGTAATACATGGGAAGAAAAATATTTAAAACATATTTAAGTGCCTAAGTCTCGTGGCAAGCACGATGGCTGCAAATCTTTCGAAACGTCGGATTAATTAAACAAATATAAAAACGATAGTAAACCACAAAGGTTTTTAAATTAGATAAATATTTTATTTAACTTTGATAATTACTATACTATTATGTATTACATTTTAAAAGAATTGCAACCATCGTGAACAAATAATAATAATAAACAATTAAAAGAGTGGTTTAAAAAAGTGACACATAATTTAAATCCCTCTTGTTTGTGAGTAAAATCGAACATGTGTTAGTTAATCCCTTTCAGTAGGTCACCGATGGCAGCGGCCGGACATTGACGAAGTGTGCTCCCAGTCGGGATTACTCTATCGGCCACACTCGCTAGACCGATCCCGGTTTATTAAGACAAATACGCGGACATTTTTAAGCAGTGACCCTAAAATCGATGTTTAGGTCAACGTGAGTGTCCTATTTTTGGCTAGCGGTTTATTCGTGCTGTTACAAAGTGATATTTTATAGGTAGCTGTTTATTTAGTTACTTTTAGCATTGATTAATTTAATATGCCTAAATATGATTCTTTGCGAATATAAAATAACGACAATCCCAATTAAAAACGTATTATACATAATAATAATAATTAATTAAATTGAACGAGCAAATCCCTTATAATATACACGCGGGTTATATTTTACTATAATTCATAAGACATATTTTTACATCGCAATTTCAACCATAAAGTACGAACATTAATAAAGCTTAAAAAGGATTTCTAGATAATTCATATAGGAGCTCGAAAAATCCCTATTTTCTGTGTCGTTTAACAAAATAAACAACAAAATAATTATCAATGTATTTAGTAGGTAAGAGGCGTAAATGGACATGTGTTTGTTAATCCGTTCGGTTGGCGTCGAAACCTTGTGCGGTCGCAGTCAGGACAGTGACGAAGTGTGATCTGCCCCGGCTTTAGTTTATCAGGGTAACCTAACCACATCACCCGTTCCGTTACTTTATTAAGACAAATAAAGGACATTTTTTACGGTGACGTTTCTTAAAGGACTTGTTGTGTCGTGTTAGAATTAAAAATTGGTTTTTGTTACACGATTAACTTGGGTCTAATTTAAGTTTACTTCATTTAAGAATGGTATACTGATGGTAGGTTTTAGGCAAGTTAAGCTGGCTTTTGGTAATACTATTATTTTTAGTCGAGATTAGTTCTAACGAGAAGAATCTGTCCTGTCATACTGGCTGTGCACACTCGCCTCGTCAGTCAGCATTCCATTACGTCAAGCATCTTCTTAACATCCTATTTTCTATAAGCCTATTGCAAATATTAAGTCAATTTAAACGAGATGATGTTAAATATTTAAATTCATTTTCATATAATTACAACGTTGATAAACGGCGTCAACACCGGTATTAAAATTTTGCCTACGCTTTCCATGTTCCGAATTAACAACAGCTGTAGGCACACACCTGGCGTAGACTAACTTTCCTTTTCAATAAATTCAAATTGTTCAGACAGTTTCTCGCGCAAATTTCCAACCTGAATACACTGAGAAAATAATATTGTTATTAATCGTTGGTCTTCAAAGGAATATTTTCTATTATATATTATTATAATATATATAATATATTCGACTGACGGTTGTCCAGTGTGAACTTTCTTACGGATTTTAAGTATTGCAGTTAATACCTAGATAATCAAGTTTTTTAGGTTTGATTAGGTACCTTACAGGTCAGAGCCAGGGTGGGGCAAGCGCCCCACCATGCCCCACTGTGGCTACGCCCATGGTCCTGTCTAGACATAAAACAAAGCTTAATTTTCTCAAGCTGACCGGACCTAGTGGAGGCGACTGATGCACAATTATTGTATACACATTTGTTTAGGGAAACAGTTGTATGAGTTCAAGAACGGCACTCTAGCTTAACATCAGGTGTAGTGTGGACGCTTACATGGCTACTCTAAAAAAGTCAACTTGAACACGGCGCGGTGGGAACTATTGTCTAACTGCCGCAAATAATAATACTTAAAATAATACAACATAAGATCGTTACCACATTAAGATCGAATGGAAACCGCACTCCACAATGGAAAACTTTATTACGTCTCCCCCAAGTAAAGTCAGGTTCTCGTTAAGAGCCAAATATTTGCATTGAACGTAACAACGTATGACTACGAGTAGGTAAATAATTAAGCCTACGTACAGGCAACAAGACGAAATGTTTGCAGACTGCCAGTGAATGTAATTAAGAGTTTAGCAGGAGTTTGGAAAATAAGACAATTATTATATCAAAACAATGAAGTTCGAAAAGTCATCGACATGCTATTTTACATTTTACAACGCAAAATTTTCTTGTAAAGTTTCTTATTTAAGTACACACCTTATATGAGCATGAAGAATTAATTTATAACTTATTTTCGTTGGTGGTCAAATTAGAAGTTATATGTCCATATTCAATGTCCATACGCAATCCGCAGTTTATCTGAGCAACTGCAAAGTTAACCAAATATATTGCTTTATCGTTAGTCGTCGATATTTGATTCATCGTTTTCTGCCCAAGCAGGCCTGGTAGTCTACTATTGTAACTTCTGAGTACGGTCATGTTTTTTTTTAGTTTTTATTTCATATCTATTCTAAATAAGAAACTTTTATATAAATATTATACCAACATCTAAAAATACTTATTATTACTGAAGTCAAAGAATGTCGAGAATTGAATAGTCGAGATTGAATAGTGAAATTGGTATTCCTCTAACTGGGACCACGCCATGAGCAATGACCTATAATGGCGGACGTTGACAAAGCGCTTCGTGGTTCCTCTGAAAACGTTCAAATACATCATCGCTGCTGACAGCGCGGAGCTGTAGAGAACGAATTGTCATATTTTATTTCTACCACGCTTCCCTAATAGTTGATTAATGTTTACTATAATCTTTTGGCCCACATTTATTTGACTCCATTCTACATTTTATTCCATATGTCGCAATATCTTGATTCGCAGAAATATCAAAATTGTTTAAATATATACTGCCCTTACAGTAAATAGGTTTCAAATCAATATTCGTGGAATTCACTTAGCAAACAAATTAAATTAATACTAAAGTAAAATCAATTCAATCCAGATTTCTCTCATGTATTCTCAAATATTTCATTATTTAATTAAGTAATTATATATTATGTGGTACCAAATTGGCAATTAGATATCACTCCAATGGCTAATTATACAGTAAACCTGTTTCGCTGACACTAATAGTTGCATTAAACTATTTATATGACTTCTCGTAGTGAAAATGGCTATCAATTAACAACTGGACGATCAAGCTTGACCCCATTTACAATATAAAATATTTTACAAAAACGTAGACATATAATAGTAAATTACTTTATGATTGCTTTAGTTTACACGAACACCGTAATATTATGTAAATATGTTTATTTTACAATCTCTAAGGAGAACTTTAAGAGCGCCAGCACACTTGCTATAGACCTGTAAGTGATGTCTTTTTACCATATAAAAAGGATACTCCATGTGAGATGGATAAGCTTAATCTTAAAATAGCGTTTTATATTATCTTTTAAATTTATTTTAAAAATAAAACTCGTTTATTTGTGAATTTTATATAATGACCTTAAATCTGAATAAACTGATTTTAAAAATAGGCGATACACACTTCTAGGAGCCTCCACGTGTCGACTTTACAAAAAATAAGTTGAGATTTAATATCGCGAATTTGCAAATACCTCTATTCCCCATCTGTCAAAGAATTTCCGCATACATTCTGACAATAGAAATTATTCCCCCCTAAGTATTGTTGAAGATGCAAAAACCATACCTATATGAAGTTGTGACGTTGAGTGATGCGTTCACCGTAGTCTTGTATTGTGTGCCCAGTGAAAGAGATTGCACAATATGAAATGTTTCAGTTTGAATTGCAGACACCTCATTGAATATGGACTACGACGCGTAAAACGAGACGGTTATTCTCATTCGCAAAGCGATATTCAATTTATTTCCAATCATTGCAAAATCACTAGCTATATTTAAAAAGAATGGACACAATAAAGTCTTCGTTAATTCTAACAGACGCATGTACAAAATTAATTCAAAATGTGAACAAATGAACGTAAAAATAAATGTGCACCTTTGCTTAAAGCTACTTTTTGTTTACTTGCAACTCTATACTAATATCATAAAACAATATCATCAATCATCGGAGTTGGAGTTGGAAGAAAAATTACAACGCTTGCGTTTCTATTGATTGTTTAAAAGTATCGATGCATATTATTCAATATAAATTATTTATGTATTTTTATTAATTATAATATGTATATAAATAAAAATATATATAAATATTATTTTCAACCGGGAATCGAACTCGTGACAGCCACAGAGACGGTCGATCCGAGTCTATATAATTTACAGTTTTATATCTTTTTTTTCTAATATATAATTCAGTCCACCAGCTTCAGTAATACACCTTCTCAAAAGTTAGATGCATGCCAAGTCATGACGCGAATACAAAACACCATCATCGAACAAAGCCTTTATTATGATAACGTATCCAGAAACTCGATGTGATTATTAAATTTACAATTCAATTTGTCATACAACGTTTAAAAGTATTGATACTGTTTAATTGTTCTTTTTTTGTACGTAATCTAAAACGAGAAATATAAATCCATAAGAAATCTACTTCTTGACATAGACCTCCTCCAGTGCGTCCTATTAGTTTCTACTTACGTCCAGCGGTTTTAAGCAACTAACACATTTTTGGGATTTTGAAAGTTTAATAAGTATAAGAAAAACAATTGCAAATTATATTATTAAGTTGTTATACTCCATTTTCCACATTTTTGTCACTTCATCAGTTTCTCGCATTAAGCAGACGATATATAAATGTCGGTTGGTGTAAATGTAAAAACGAACAAACAAGTCGGAAACCACAGAAACTAATCGAAAAATCGCTGCAACTGAAAAAAGTTACTATATCGAGTGCAACTACAAGTGGGAAATATTCTCGCAGTCTAGCAGATTTTCAATATCGCGCGGACTGCACGTTGCGCTCTGCACATTGCTTCATTTTACAAAAGTCATTTTCAATTATATTAAAATAAAAGAAACAATTGTATATACCTAAATTTATTTTTAAAAGAAACAAATTTTTAATACACTTTTTAAATCTATTTATATGATACCAGTAATTTTATACTTACGTGTAATATTAGGTTTCTGGGTTTCATGTAACGGGTTATTATTGCAGGTGATCCATTGACATATAATAGTCCTTTGTATGGACAACAATGACTATGAGCTTTACTGATTAGCTTAGTAACAGCATGTACCTGTCAATACCATTCACAACAAAATCTATTGTGAATTTAATTTAACGTTAGTTAACGCATCGTGACACAATACAATTAAAACTTATATGTAAAATTCTGAAAATTAAATTACCTAACAAAATAAAATGAGCTCCTTCACTAGTAAAACTTGTTTAAAAAATACACACAAAATACTCGACGAACTCATTAAAAATAACGATGCATGTATCCTTACAAAAGTTCAGTCGTTACGCCCTAGCTCAGTTAAAACGAGTTGATATCGAAAGAGTCTTGTAATGCGTTATTCTCGCATTTGTGTTGATGTTTGTCTATTATCAATTGACACTCAATAATTTCTACTTGATGAATGATTTTTTCTAAAATCTACGGGTGAAGGCTAGACGATTTATAAAGATGGTATCGCATGGGTAAATAACCTTTTGTCTCTGTGTGTAATTTTAATGAGTTTCGCGCTAGGCCGACCCCGGCGACATCGCCTCGAGTGAGGATAGGATATTAGCGACGCGGGTACGAGTGAAGAGCCGGAAATCCCTCGACACCCAGCCCCGAGTGCGCTGCCAAAGAACCGCTTAGTGAAACACAACGTTGTATATGTATTTATGGTATCGATATTTTTATATCTAAAATTTCGTTTAGTAAAGGAAGTTTTACATAAACAAACATGATTGCTGAAATGAAAGAAAAATCAGTTTAAAATATAATAAATAGAAAAGATTTGGTTTTAAAACTACAAATACTTAGAGTTTGATATTTTTAAACTAATAATAAGTGCCTAAGTACATTAAATTGTTTTAGATTGTTACGAAGTCCAGTTTATATTTATTCAGAACTATAAGAATCTGGTCATTACGTACATCTGGCACACAAATATTTAATAGGTACGCAGCAGCAACATTCCAACATTAAAATAAGTACAACGGCACTTCACTAGGACCGCTATTAATTTAGACAGCCCACCATAAGCGTAGCAATGCCGTTATTAGCCCACCCTTTAATGCGTAATAATTTACTGCAGGTTATATTAAGCAAAACAGAATTAAAACTTTACTCTTTGAAGGGGACGACAAATGCCTCCGAGCTCTTACTTTGTCTGCAATTTTGATATTACCATTTATTAACTTTACTTACTGCTACTGCATTGTTTAATATTAAAGCATAGTCTAGTAACTTCGTGTTTATAAATAACACAAATTTAATTTAAGAAAGTACCTATATCATATGTAATTAATAATTTCTTTCGTTTTTCTTAATTTAAAATAACTCAATGCTAAATCTCAGAAGCCATTTTGTTTATATTAACTAAATAAACATAAATTTTATCCGGTTGTCTATAAATGGTAATATTCAATTTTCATGATACTTAAGTGTATAATTTATAGGTCCATAACGGTGTATTAAAATTTCCGGTAGCTATATCTCGATTCTCTTGTACGAGGTTAGGTGCGAAGCGAGCACGCGATTGTAAATTGACATTTGAAAAAGCATCTTAAAGTATTGTTTCGCTAGAAATTTGTATTTTAAAGTTAAATGAATAGAAAAATATATTATAAGAAAATTAATTAATTATTATGTTTGTTCATCTAAGAGAAAATCGGTGACAAATTTATCGTCAATTGGTATAAACACACTGTCCCAGACTTTCTTCCGTCGACTAAACTAAATAAACATTTTCTTTAACAAATATCTTGTTATTCTTTACAAACCCATTTTTAGTAGTTTTTAAAAGAAAGTGTCTGGGCAAGGCGAAGAGGGGAAAGGAAAATAGAATTAATATATTATAATATTAATTTATTACACAAAATACGAACAATAAGTAAATCTAAATCTATATACATCGACGTTGATTACAATTAGTGACATTTTTTTTTCAAAGAAATGCTTTTAAAACTCCAAAGTTAAACACGATAACCATTAGATTAGTTATTTAGTTCCAGACAAACGTCGTTGGTCTGAACAAAAACATTGAATTGAGTTTTTCCTTGAGCCCAGAGAGTGAATTAAACGTAGAAAGAAAATAGGTGAGTATTACACAAGAGGGCGGCCAAATCGAAGCACCAGAAACACTCATTACACGTTCTCAGAGACTGCGCTGGCTTCTACTCTTGATTAAATACTCTATATATATACATATACTACACTATATATATATAAGATTGTTGTTAAGGTCGTTATTTTGATCTTTGTTAATCTATGGTTATATCACGTGCACACATGTCAAGAAAGAGTTTCAATACAGACATTTTATTGCAATTATATGCCACCTTTTAATGGTGTAGTATTATGTATGTATGTATTTACAAAAATAAACTACTATGAAATACTATAAAGTATTATCTATATGAACCACATTATATATAAAATCATTAGTCTGTAGGATATTTTAGATAGCATTATTTATTACCACTAGTTTTTCGAGTAGTTTCGAGGAAGCTGACTTACACCAAAAACTTGTTTCTTAGTTCTTATTGAACCTGATAAAAGTTTAATAGGTGATGGTCGGGGGTGAGAATCATAGTAGTTTGAAATTTCCTTCGATAAGAGACCGCTTCTCTTCGCAATAATACTGTTTGGCGATTACTTCACTGAAACTTGTAAGTTCTCAATATGTCTGTTCAGTTTCGTTTATTTATGATTTGAATAGTTCTTACAATTTCTAGATATATCCTAATATATATAAAAGTGTTAATCATCAATGCTAATATAAATAATATTTAGGTGAAGTATGAAGACTACAGACTCTTTCGTTGGTCCGCCTTCTTACACTCTGGTGGCACTTTTAATGACTTATCCGCTTTTTCCGATAACGTAAAGAAAAGAAAGCGGTATCGTTAAACAAAGTAAAGATTTAAACACTTATTTTTAAAAATTGTCATTAAAATAATATCGGCTTTTAAATTTTAAATATTAATAATATAGTCATAGAATAATTAACTAAATAGTAATTTAAATTTTCACTCAAATTATACATTAAAAGTTCGTACCAAAAAGCTGCTATTGCAAGAATATGTCGCTGAAAAGAGGACCACTAAAATTATTATTTGACTTCAATACGATGTATGTGTCAATATAATTTGTCCAAAAGACTACTTTACGTTGTAGATCTTTGCGATGATTTTTCCATTGACATTTCCGTACTCTTTAAAAGAGATAGCACAAAATGTTTGTGTTATTATTTGAAATTGGACAGCGCGAACATCAGTAGGGTTGTTTTGGCAGAGAGATTAATTTTGTCGTTGAATTTGATTACCGGATACGTGAATGTGATACGCTTTTGGTAAACATTGGTTTTCCGTTGGAGGGATATGAAAATTAATATTAGGCATTTCATATAAGCGTATTGGCTTAATATGACGGTTAAATAATTATGACATACATTTGAAGTTAGATTAATCCAATATCCAAATTATTATTGCGTACAAGTATCAAGAGATAGAGGTGTAATTGATATATTTTAATAAAAACAAATGTTGTATTTACTGTATTGATATCAAAGCACGAATAAATCAATTCTAAAAAAGGTAAACCGAACATGATGGTTTTTGAAGAGGAAAATTCATGAGAAGTAGCAAACACATGGGTTGCTTTTTCCAATATCTATTTAAACGAATACTGGAAATAAAAACTCTAATGCACATTGGAATCAAATGGTTTCCCATTACTGTTGAGTAGATATGGAGTTTTAAAGGGATCATCTCACTGCTTCGAGGGTGGACAGTGGACACAGCCGACCGCTTCGCTATAACAAACAAATTAATCTGATCTGCTCATTGAACCGCGTTGCACTAGATAGGGAACACTATTAAAATCGAATGTAGATATTATTCAGAATGTAGGATTTCATTTAATTATTTAATTGATTTTATTATTTATTGAAAATAACAATGGTAACATAAGCAAAAAAGAATAGAAAATACTTTGAAATTGTTCTTTTCGAATTGTAAATTGAGCAAAATTTCATTAGTAAAAACGTTTTTGCGTAAGAATAACAACATTAATGCGTTTCATGTGTCACCAGTAATGGTTTTCAGATTTAATTTTGCCACTTGTTTCGGCACAAGTAAGCGGCTTACAGGACCGGTTTGTTTCTCCTTTTGTGGCTACGTAATACTCTTTCATGTAAATAATTTAAATATATTATACTTATATATTTACATAGGAATGTGATAATGAGTTGTACGCTGGTACTACTTACTCAAAAAGTATAATATAATGTTATATTGAGTTGACCATTCGTTAGATCTACTTGGATTTCATACTCAATTGATGTACATTTTCACACAAATAATCCTTTGCTTTCGGTGAGCTGAACTTCAATGCTTGTTGTTTCTGATTACTATTTTAATT
The DNA here is from genome assembly GCA_028551675.1 of Tineola bisselliella. Taxonomy (NCBI): domain Eukaryota; kingdom Metazoa; phylum Arthropoda; class Insecta; order Lepidoptera; family Tineidae; genus Tineola; species Tineola bisselliella. Next base: position 308,566 of record JAPWLS010001114.1, on the reverse strand, counting down.
AAGTTGTTAACTACAAATTAAAGGTACGATTCCGACTAGCAAATCGAGATACAATTTACTAATTAATAAACAACTAAATCAATTATCATATAATTTTTATAAAATGACTGTGCATTGATACTTTCTAGCCAATACCAAACGCGACTAGGTCAATTCCTGAGTGTAACGCTTTACGACATTAATGTAGTCAAATTTACATAAGATTTTCTTAAAGAAAAAGGTTTCAAAAATATATGCGTTCAATTTCACGGCTTCTGAGCCCTGATTTGTGGAGAGGGTGCCGACGGACTTGAAATGAATTATAGCTAACAATCACTATTATTAAGTAAGTGACTCAATTATTCTCTCTTTTATTATACATTAAAGCATTATTTACATTTAATATTTTACTTTGCTAAATTGACCTGTTTTTTTAAAACTTTTTATAAACATTACTTAATTATAAAAAATTTTTTTCAAAGTATGAGTAACAATTTTTAGCAATAAACAAGTGATTTAATCATAAAAGTAGCTTTATTAGCAAGTTTAATTAACTTTTGTTGTGCGAAGGTAATGAATACCGGAAATATAGACTTTTTAAAGACACCATTCTCAAGTATACTGTTTCTGTAGTTAACCCTTCATGCGAGGGAAACACGCATTCCAGTTATTACGTTATAAATAAAAAAACTTTGGCACTTTAAAGTACTTGTAGTGTAACGAGGGTTGTTAACCTCTGCACGTTGTCTGAAAGGGCGGGAACACCCTACAGTTTCCACTCTATTATTAATGATAGACCCTTGAACCACGCCCTTACACACGGTACGTAGCTTAATGCAAATTATTGCAATGCACATTATTCTAAGGCCATCATGTAAAGCAAACACTTGGGAGTTAAAATGTTAAGAACACGCAAACTTTAGGTAGACCTGAACGCTGAAACCATTGGTTAGGTGAATAAAGTAATTTTCTTTATATTAAGTATTTAAATTATATTTTTATTAGTCAAATTATACCATATAAGCATTAAAATGTACTGCATATTTTGCATGTTTAAAAGCACTTATCACTTCACTTTATATTAACCTTTATTGTGAACAATGTTTTTATTTTAAACTATAATTTTTATTTATTATACTTACCTAATTAAAAACTTTATTTTTATTTTTTAATATTCAACTTGTATTGAAAATATTGCAATTAGTGTGTTAAATTAAAATAGGTAAAAGATTCGTAAAACATAATAATTGTAGTCTTTATTCATTTTCATTTTAGTCGTGGTCAGTCACGCTACGGGTTGGGCGGGGTAGCGAAAATTGGGATTTAATTGTAGACTTGGCTAGGTTTCCATTTGGTGATATCATAAACTAGGAATGAATATTAATGTTATGTAAATGTAGAAAATGGACTTTAACGTATGATTTAAGAATCGCATTATGGTCTTATATTTCTTTGTATTATTTACTAACATTTTAATTTCTTTTAGCAAAAACACACGCAAGAGTAAACTCAAAATTTTATATATTACATTAATGAAAAAGAAAACCTATACAAATTCAATTACTTAATTAACTTTAAAAATATTACCGTATGTGCGAAATGTTTGGAGAAATTAAGATGAAGTTATTGCATATATTATTTTTATTATTATTATATTATCACACTTGACATTTATACAACTTTCTATCGCGTTTATTTTAATTATTATAATTCGATATTTCGAATGCTTTACAGTTTGCTATAAAACTGTAAGCAAACAGAGAATGACAGAATGTATTTTTTTTGATTATAAATAATTTACAGCGGTCCTAAGGAAATGAAATATAGTGGTAAATTCTTGTATTTTACAAATGAATGGCAAGTTGACAGGCTCGCGTGTTTACTTTTAGAGGGTTTCAGCTCAAAGTCAAGGGTGCATTTTGCTTTCATTATTTTTCAATTAAGGTCTATTAATCAGATAAGGCTCGAGTGCAACAATTTTGTTTTAGACGAATTAAAAAGCGAAATCACTCATGTAAATTGAATCAAAATTACTTACAGATTTATTATGTTTTAAAGTAATGTAAAATAATATTCCTGATTGCTCAAAATTTAAAACTCTATTTATCTGTGTTTTTATTGAACCACGCGAGAGAATATAGTACAGTAAAACTTTTTATTAAAATAATTAGATTATGGTTTTATATGAACAATGGAATCATACATCAATCGAACTCGAATTAATATGCTTTTCTTTTGCAGATCAGATGAACAAAATCTCCCTTACAAACCAAGGCTTAAATTTACGAGTGGCCTCTCTTAGCATTGTTTAATAAATAGCCCAAGTTTATGGCCCAGATAATTAAATGCAACTATGTACTTTATAGTTACAAATGCGCTTTACTATTTATTTACATTGTTGCTACTAAACATGAAAAGACAAAATATATTTTTAAGCCAATATAATTTAATATTGTAATTTAAAAAATAAACAACAAAAATATAAACAAAGCTCACTAGACTAGTAGGCAATGCGTCAATGTCTACAACAGCACGTGACGTTTTCCACAAGAAAATAATCTGACAACAAACGCTGGTTTTCAGTGGCGCTGGAAATAAAGTCACGTAATTTATAAACTTACACTGTTGTAAAAGATAGCTTCATTCTATGTTTTATTTACGAAATTTACTTTTTAAAAATGTGTTTTACACTTTTTAAATTAAAAATTTACAAATATATACACGCCTTTAACTCTAAGCTAACTAACTTTAAGCTAAAAGTTACTTAATAGATTTATAAATACAATATTATAGTATACTCGAACATGTTTTAAAATATTTTCAATAAAAATATCAAAAAAAAAATTGACATCTCTGAGATTGTAAACGGTCGATTTTACGAGTACCTAGTATGTTCAGAGCCGGTATTAAAAATGTAATAAAACTGAGCAGCTTAGGTATCCCTTTGACCTAAAATTAGATACTTGAAATTTCTATTTCATATTTTCCAAGTTGTAAGCAAAAACATGGTATTCTATTTTCAATAACAAATATCGACACATTATAGATAATAAAATATATTAGGGCTTCTTGTAATTGGTTAGTCTTCACTTACATATATTTTCTCAAGACAGTTGCTAAAAATAATTCTTTGTAAAGTATAAATTGATCTTAAATTCCCAAACTTAATAGATCAAAAACTATTTGCTTCGCTGCAACGACCAATTGGATTTAAAAGTGGTGATCCAGTTTGTTTGGCCGAGTTGTGAACTTGTGGAAAGTCGAACAAATTGCGGTTCCGAACTAATGTACGAACGTATTGAGAAGCCAATAACGGCCAACATCTGGCAGCCTCGATCACAATCGAAATACCGGAAAGTGAGACTTTTGCTTTATTGTTCAAAGTAATAAAATTCGCAATTGTTGCAATTTAAAAGACACGAAGCAAATATTTATTATATTTTATGTGTGTGTCATTATTATTTTTAATTTGCTTTTTTACACATTGTACGGCGTCCAACGAAAATAAAATCGCATTTAACGATTCAAAATACATAAAGAAGACAATTGTACAGGTAATTTATCATTATGTCGGTACAAACTGTGATTAATATACGTTACAATTCAGGATGATGGCATACATTTTCTTTGTAAACGTGTATGGGGAAAGCTTGCGATGTTACTGCGATTGTTTCCCTCGATTTATCATACCCATTAAGTAATGGGAACTGAATGATAATGTGTGACGAAAGGAAATATTTGTATGCATCTATCATCACAATTTACGTTTTAATAATACTTAGTTAATTATCTATCTAAAATTTACTAATTTATTTTAATGATTGCGTTTTATGAATCAAATATTACATGATTTAATACAGTAAGTATTCCTGATGACATACATATGATTTTGTGTAATAGTTTTTTACGTTAACTGCGAAGAATGGCACCAAATAGTGATAAACTCAGTCCGTCGTCATGGGATAGTATCACCACTTTTAAGTCCTATCCACCTAAATTCGTCTTATTAAGCCGGCATAGCGGCATAGTTTCTGTCTACATACATTTCCATGTATTAGAAGTTCTCTCTGATCACAGAATCAAGGAATATTTCGTCTCCGTCACACTAATAGCTTCATCTCTCTAAAATAAATAATCAAAAGAAACAAGTATATAACCAATATATTATGGGTAGATTTTGTTATGAATAATACATAAGTAAGCAATAATCCACTGACAGTATTCCAAGTTTGTTATTTTATATTATACTTCTGCGTGTCTAAAACAGTGAGTAGGCTAAATTGAGATATATTCTTATTCATAAAACAAGAAGCTAAATTCTGTTTATGAATTTCCTAAATATTATTTTATTTGTAGTTTTTGATACAATCCCACGTTTACGTCGTAGTAAAAATGTGAAAAACGATCTTAAAAATAGTTTAACCGTTAAAATACTCAGACCTATAATTATTATACTGTTTATAAAATATGTGCGCGCAAATGTAGCTTGACTATATACCTAAATCATGACTTTGATAAAAGCTTGACTATAGAATGCCAAAATGCAATTAGTAGATGTTTTTCTAAACAATATAAATCATTTTCTTTTATGTATAACCTTTGTTATGGTTATTTATAACGTCTGAACTTTAAATATAAGGAAATATTGCAGTAAAAATAAGCATATCAGATGAAACTATCAACGTTGATGCTGTGCGATAAATCGGTGCACAATATAATACACGTCCATCGAATGCTGAATGTGGAGTGTACATGGCATGGGTTCCACGAGTTCATAATGCAACGCAGAGGCAATCATTTGTAATCGGATATTGAGCTAAATCATCGTAGAGAACGCTTTTATACGTTTATGTTTTAATTTTAAAAATACTTTGACATGACTTTGAATATGTACGTTAGAATATTTAAAAATTAAGTCTTAACGTACATTTATAAAATCTTTTACACGCCGAAGTTTATGTTACTAGGATAGTGCAGTTTAGTGTATAAATTGCATTGATTGGTTTTATTCCATTGCTATAATTTATCTATTTGTATTAAGTTACATGATTTATTTGGTATCCATATTGCTCTAATTTATAGTCTCCTAGTATAGCTTTATGTTATTACTTATTACTAGGTACTTACACAAAATTGAGTTGTTTTGTTTATAAAATTCAATTATTTGGTTTGATTATTAACGTTATTTTATTGAATTCATATAGTATTAGCGCTGGGGAAAATCATCGATGTGTTGCGAATTTGGCGTAATGCGCATTCTCGTTTATGCTATGGACAAATTTGCCTTCTTTACGCACATCAAAAACAGACAAATACTTGAATGAATTAATTGCATTTAAAACTTTTTGTGTGAAAAATGAAAACAGTTACATTTTCGTTAAATTGAGATTAGACATAAACAAATCCATTTAAATAAAAGGTCCTCAACTATTATGTTCTCGAACAAGAGGGACCACGCGAATGAACACGCGAACGTTGTGGAAAACTGCGATGGCGAAGTAACAATTACCTGGTCATGCAATCAGACGATCCATCACCCACTTGGATCAACTTGGTGGCAATAGGCACGCGCACTCCGCGAGAGGGTGGCCAGCGGCCTGGCAATTTCCGCTCTCCTTATCTGACACAACCTGTAAGCTTTACTCGGCCGTTTGTTTAACAGAATTAATCCGGGTGACAAGAATCTTTCACAAGGCCATTCGCATTGTTTGCCCCTTTAATTTTGTTTATATACTACTTAAGAAGTTGTTGGCGATGCTATTTATGTTTCATTATTTGTAAGTTCTTTGAATAATTAGTTTAATACATATTTAAATAAAGTTTCTTTATTAATTCACGAACATGATTTAACTAATTTAAAAATTTTAACGCAATTATTCGCACTCGTAATATTGTGATTACGGGGATCAAACTCCTTTCAACTAGTTATTATTATTTGGTCCTATATATAAACGACATCATTATAAAAGATGTGACCAGTTTCGCTAAAGAAAACAAACTAGGAAGGAAAAATTATGGTAGAAAATAACGCATAATTATAATAAGCCAACCGTTCGTGTTCCTGCAATAGCCTCGTGCATAATTATTATTCTAATATAAAAGCCTTTTTGAGTTACAACGACAACCTCCATATTTCTACCACAATTTATTGAGGGTTTCTATCGCCACCAACTCGTTGTGCTACTTAATTATTTTCTCTTGTTTACACAAGAATTAAGATTATGTCCTGATTATTATGAAACATTGTATATTGAAACCATAAACTGCATTATATGCAGTTGCTCTAAACCATGTGTGAAATTACTACTGTGAACCATTTTGTATGGCTCATAACTTAGTTATAATTTATTTACGATTAAATTTTACTGTATACCTATAGGTATATAAAATAATAACATTTATATTGTAGAAGAAAATTTACAACTATGATTTAAAACAGTATATATAATTTGCTTTTTTTTAATAACAATAGTACACAGCACCTTTCTTAGCAATTATATCTCATCCCACAACTATATAAAGGTTAATGTTACTCAACCAAAAGTTACATTTGTACCATAACGTTAAAGTTTTGCAATAGAAAACAATAAGAAACGCAAACGACTTTGAAAACATTCATTGAAAAGGAAAGTTTATCCATATCGCGACAAGCGAAGCCAGGTGCTCGACGAAATCACAAATGGCGGGACGCTGATTTTATGTAAACAGAAATGCGATAAAATTTAAAGTCCATTTTGTACTAGGTATATTTCAAAAATCTTTAAAATTCAACGTTGTATTTCGACTGCACATCGTATATTTCGTATTGAAAAATGTTTGTATTTTGTTGATAACTCCGACATTTGCAACATTATAAAAATAAATTTTTCTTTGTTATTAAGACATAACATTGTCTGCATTTCAAGTCGTATAACGGATGAAAAATTATAAAAGCGTATGAAATTGTAATGAAGAGAGAACGTAGAGAAAAAGAAGTTACATGATCACACCAAACATTATAAAGCGGCACAATAAGGTAAGCGAGACACTCCAGTGTATAAAAGAGCGTATTATTATATCTTTTCCTAATCGTCTTAGACTTAAAGGTTGTTTTCGTGTAAAAAGCATCATTCACACAAAAATATACGAAGCGTTTTCTGAGAAATATTATGAGTACAAATTCGCATGGAGCACGTTCTTCTGTGCAAGCAATAAATAAGAGAACTGAGGCACAGAGCGTGGTGCTAAATGTTTCTTAATGTCTTGTTGTTTCAGAACGCTAATTAGTAAAAGATAGCAATTTAAAAATAAACTAACTAATTCACTTTATTGAGTTTGCTTAAATTAGCTGTTAAATTATTTAATAATGTTATCACTATTGACTACTAAATAAAATATTAGAGAAGTTGTTCCATTCCATTAATTATTCTTAGTTGTCCATCAGTTAGCCGAAAACAAAGAGAATTCAGTTTAGCAGCAACAATTTACTGCTGTTGATTAGCAGTGAACGATTGTGAATGCTGTATTTGCGGTACACATTGGTACATTTAACTCGCCAATTCGCAATCACGCATCGAGAAATGCTATGTACGAATCCTGACAAACTCAATTACGAAAGCAAATACGTGACAAGCGAAATAGTTTTTGGAGTGGAAAAACTGTATTTGCAACATGTTACTGAAATTAAAACTATTTAAATATAATTTTAAAAAGCTTTTTACTTGTTAATAGAACATAAACTTTATACGCAAACGTCTAGACTTTTTAGTCATAATCTGACATAAATAGTCATTACAAGTGCTTATAAAGTCACGGAGTATAATAATTTCTTAAATAAATTTCTACTTAAGATTATTCTCCGTGAGTGGGAAGTATTAATAAAGTTTCACGTTGCTTCAAACCAATATATTAAGAAGATTATTCTGCGTTATAGACACCTAATACTTTAATGTTTAACACTATTATGTTATTAGAAATTATAAGTTTGTATTAGAAATTTAAACATAATTTAAATACAACAAAGTTCAAAAATAATAGTGCATTTAATATCAATTTGGTGGCTGGTTGATCACTACAAGTTCATTTGTGAGTCTCATCGCCTATACGGGCCTGTGTAGTGAAACCGCAGCGTGTCAGGTGCGGCCTTCTGCCAGACCCCCGACAACTATTAATTAAGAACATCTCTCCAGCCGTCATCATCTTGAGTAAGACAGCTGTCTGTTGTACGCGGCACGCCCGAAAATTTTGTTCACATGGGGTGACCTGCCCTTGTCAGAAATGCCCTTTTCTGACAAAACAATGTTTATTTTTTTTTACCCGTTGCTGTTGATTTTTGAATTTTTATTTTAGATTTTTTGTATTTAAATAGAAAATTATTACATCAATTTTCTAAATCAGCATTAGAAAAAAAATTAATACTTTTTTTTGAAATTTATTTTTAATGTGAGGCTTTTATTTGACAAGACATATCAGCCATTTAATACGTTTGATAAATAAGAAAAATTATACGTTTTTGAAATAAAAAACTCTTTTGCGATTAAGATATTAATAACTGGGTGGTTCGAATTTCGCTGCAGCATTTCCGTCAAGTATGGGTAATAAATAAAAAACAAGGACGCACCGTGATGGATTTCACCCTTGGGTAATCGTAGCAACATAAAGCAACGACGAACGCTACGCTCTACGCCCACTCATCTCGTGAAATTACTTTTTTGATAACGGACGATAATGTCCTGAAATACTGAAGTCGATTCAGCAACTTGATAGAATCGTTGCACTAAATTTATTTTACACGGTTTGTAGGAAAAATATTAGTAAGGGAATTTTGTTGCGTAATTTATGACATAATTTACATTAACTACAAATAATAAATTTGTTAAAGTACGCTGAGGTTATAGATTTTATTTTAAATATAGTACTTATTTTAAAATTACCTTTTCGAAAATACGGATAGAAATGTTAATTAATTATTCAGTAAATTAAATATAGGTTCATGTCTCAAGTCATAATTCAATTTATAAATATGATTAAACGTTTTCATAATTACATTACGTTATTAGTGAATGTTGAAGACGGAAAATGACAAGCCCGATAGTACCTTGATGAGGGACAAAACTTAAATCTGACAAATTAGTAAGGATAGCACCCTTAGGGAAAGGCGTCAGTCATCTCCATCTGACACCCTCAAGCTGATAAACTGTCGTATAATCACACATTTTATCCTGATCTCCATATTAACATTACAATAACATATTTAAGAAACAAAATTAAAAAAGGTTTAACATAGTTATAAATTAACTCAATGTTAATCGTGCAGATCTGATTATTAAATATATTTTATTTATTGTGCCTACACATGATTGAAGAAAACAGTCGTTATAGTATTGAGAAGGTAACCCCAGAATTTGTATTACCTATTCACTTTAAGAGTTTGTAGCAGTAAAATAAACAATAGTTTGGTTATTGTTCAAGATTATCTGGTTTACTTGTAATATTCCAGAATATTAATTAACGGAACAATTGGGATGTATCTAATTACACATAATGATCTCATAATTTAGTTAAATATAGGTATGGTATTCGTATTACCACTGTTTCTGTAGTTAATCTTTATTATTAACTGGCTTAGTAGAAGCGCTTTTATAACGAAAAACAAAAGAATAATTAGTGACATAGCTAAATTTAACCAAAAAAAAACAAATGTTACGGACGCATAATAAAATGTTTAAAATACTAATTAAGAACTTATGCCATAAAATTGTGCCCAAACTACCTTTTAGTAATGACCTGAAAATTAAATAGAACAGCTCTAATCGTTAATTGAAAACGAAGTTAGTTCATTTCCTTCAACCCTTGTACATTCAGGCGACATCTGGTACCTAATCCCTTTTTCGGGCTTACCCTCGACAAAACTGTCTCCTTTAATGCACGATTAGGTTTCGTTCTGATTCAGGTAAAAACCCTTATCCGGAATATATTTTAAACGGTTATCGGAATACCTCGGAACAGTTCTGAAAAGCATGTGTAAACTAATGTATAATACTTTATCATAAAATTAATTCCTTCATTGTCTTCACAATGAGCTCGCATTTGAGTGTTACTATTCTAATATTAACAAATAGCGGTGTTGGCATAGCATTTTGATCCCATAATACGTATTAGCACCTTCGATAGTTTCGTTTTTGCTTTATCAAACGTAAAGTTGAAATAGGAACCTGGGAATTTCTTTAACGTGTCTCAAAGAATAAAGCATTCACAATAATTGTATTTATAATATCGCTTAATAGATTATAAGGTATTAATTATTTAATTATGATGTAAAGGAATACACAACACTTTATTATTTATTTTAAGAGTATATCTCTTCTCTTTCTACATGATTTTTAGATAACATCCATGACCTTGCGAAGAAACTTTCTCGGGTAATCCAGACTACTCGCGTCCTTCCAATAAGTTTTACGCACCAAAGTACTTTCATTAACAGTTACTTATATGAAACAGAACATTCTAAGAAACACGTAGCTGTTAGGAAATAATTAGGATATTCTTTAAGTAATAATAAAGAAAATAACTGAATTAGTTAATTGTATAAATAGCTCAATAACTATGAGCCATATTAACAAACGACCTAAAAGACATGCTCAGTATATTATTTGTACATGTGCTAGATATATATTAATCTAATTTCCAATTAACATAACGTCCCAAGGATTATGATTTAATAACCTTAATAACGATCAAAATGTCTTTGGCACAAGCGCTGAACACATGTATTTGACATTATGATATTATGAGCACTCACATAACGTTCGAATCGAAGTAATTAATTGCCAAATGTCCCTGAGACTATAATCTCTAAAACACGTAAAAACCCATTTCCATATTTTGAATTGTTTTATTCAGTTCAGATCCTCGCTTTTTCAACTGCAGCTCTTACCTCAAATTAACAGTAGCAGGTAGAAAATGCCCTTTAGTATTAAGCCCGCCAACGTCTTGTAAAATTTTGTATTATTATGTTTATTACTAAAATAAGACTTCTAAATTATTCAATTTCCATATAATTATAAGCTATAACTATTTTAAATTTAGGGATATTATGTTATGTCAAATTTGCCGCTACGTAGTTTCAATGTTAAACAAGAAGAGAATATAAAAATAGTAAATATAATTGTCATCCAAACGCTAATTTAATGAGATTAATTTACGATCGAGTAGACTACCTATCACAGCTGCTGTTCGTTCACTAACGAGACACATAATTGATTTAATTAGCACGCCAGTACTGAAAATAGTTGCAATCGACATATTTTAATTAAAATTTAACGATATTGATTTGTAACCATTGAATTATATTTTTAATTCTATCAATGATCACTCAACACGTATAAGGGCAATTAATAATCTTAAATGTAAATACAAAGGATTGAACAAGGAATCATTGAATCCTCACACGATACATTAATAGATTCGAATGGCCAACCGCCTACTGAATATAAATAGATACTTACGCAAATACAAGAACCAATACGTCGTTAAGTTGAACGCATTACAGTTCAAGTGGAGGATGGAGAAAATCGACAGGAACCCGACTGATATAGAGGACATCATTCACTGAACGTTCTCGATATATCCGAGTTTCCTTACAATTTATGGTGTCTAGCTATTTCACTTTTTATTTATGAACAATTTTTCTGTGTGATTTAGATGGTGATACCATAATTTTGTTTGGGTTACATATAAAAAAATATACTATATCTAACTCCATAGAATCAATTTTTTCATCCAATTTAGTTTATATTTTATTATTATAATTTAATTTAATTGTAATAAATTAGATTTATTACAGTAGACTGTTATTGTAAGCTTAAAGTTTAATTCAACGTTGGTATTTGCAAAATTCTATATTAGATCTGGAATTAGCTTCATTGGAATTCTCAGACAGTCGTTAAGTCGGTAGACACATTACACCGACATCGACCCTTCGATTTAGGCACATCATTACTGAACATTGGGATTCCTCAAATGACATTGTGTCCTTCTTGGTAACAAATGACCGTTACCATTTCTCTCCGAAGTAAATTACAAGCGAAATTAATCAATGTAAATGGTTAACGAGGATCAAAATAACATGCACAAATTCGCAGAAACACTACATCTATCAATAATGAAATCTTTGCTCAATCTATTAAGTCGGCTATCTCGAGGCTCCTATTTCGAGCGTACTAGTGCGGTTTACAAAGTACGTAGAGATTCACTTCAGCCAACGTTCTTGGAGTTTATCAGCCACGTAGCGTACATCCAGACTATTGAGAATGTGTTCGTTAGGTATCCACAGAAATGTATTTTCATTCACTTTAGTCTTCTGTAAGTCGGGATTTAGCTCGGATTTTGAATCCGGAAATTTTGATAAACAACCGCTCTAATCCGTTTTAGTGCACATTTCGAACACAATCATATTAATTTGTTAATTAAAGAAATTCTATTGTTGTTATTTTCGTACGTATAAAACTAAGATAGTAGTCCGCATACGATAATAATTGGTTTTTCCTACAGATCATAAGTGCGATTAGATTGTTTCAGTTTCTGGTTAGAAACTTAGAAAGGGCGCCTTTGCTTTGTTAAGATAATCTTGGTGTGGCTCCTTTGGGACGTCAACAAAGAAAATTGGATGGGCAGTGAGCCAATATCTTTTAATCCTCCTCTTCTTTTGATCTTCCTTATCTAGTTGTCCATTATAATCACGTAGTTAACTGCCATATGTGTTAAGACATAACTATTCTGTACACTACGAAACACATTCATAAAGTTATTTTTCATTTTAGGGGCACGCTGGCATACATACGTGCTAATATTAAACTTCTATTAAAGAAGTTTGTTTTTCTTTTCAAGGATACTTCGAAGTACCTCCAATATTTTACGTCTGTCACCATTATAAGGCAATAAGAAACATTACAACCATGAATGTGGTCTTTATCGCTACGTACTGATGCATTTAATAACGGAACAGACTCCCCTAGCCAACACGTTCTATGAGATGCCTGCGGGGGCATATCAGTCGATTGAGAGCCTCTTAAACGACCTTAAACGTCGATATTGCCCTTAATAGATGGTTTCGTGTTGAAATTGGAATATTTTCCATTGCAATGGAATATCATGTGTGTAAGAGAGATATGAAAGAATTAGGTACATATTTCGAATATACAATTTAATTAATACGCAATTACAAATAAGTCCACACTAGCTTGAGCTAATTATATTAATATTGGCATGACATAGAAAAAGAATAAATTCGGCTATATTATATTATCTTCAGTAATTTTAGTTACCAAAATATAGTCATTGGACAAAATAGTTTGTCTGCAACAAGGCGTTTCATTTTAAAAAGGTTATTCTAAAGCTTTTTTAAAGGAAGTTCAATGAATTGCAAATCTCTTCGGCTCCCGAGAAGGTTCGAAGAATGGCGGCATTCGCCCACAGTGTAAATATTTAATGCATTTTCATGGAGATCTAAGATCTCTACTTTGTAAGATCACCTAAATCAACTTGTCGACGAACATTTCAAAGGAAATTACTGGTGTCATTTCTAAAACCACTTTTTTATATATAATATTTTGTATATTGTTTCACCGTTCTTGGAAAAACATGTAAGTGAACTGTGCACTTAAATTTTGTGCACTAGATTTACTATATAATAATATACATTTATTAACTTTTTTTAAATTTTGAAATTTTTTAAAATTACGAAATCGTCAACTGTATTTAAAATATCGTAATAAAAATTATTTGAATTTTACAAATACGATAATTACAATGCAAAAGTAATGAATTAAACACGTTTTGTTGGCTTAATTTTGTATACGCAACGGTTAGTTATCAGTTTATTTTACTTGAATTGACTAAAAATCAATTTTTTGGTGTGACATACGCCTTTCTTCCAATTAAGGTGCAATGTTTTTAAAAGATGCCTAACTCTAATTGAATGGTAAAATAAATTATATCATCTTTTTAAAATAACATATAAAACAACATTTACCTTTTTTAATTCCAATTGTAATAAACTATAGTAGAAATTTATGATATTAAAGCTGAGTTTCAGATGTAAAAATGATATTTATATTATAAAACAGGCTGTTGCCAAGGCCGATGTAAATAATGCAGTGTCGACTACAGGGGTGGAAGTTATGAAGTACACCATTGGGAGAGCGTTGAAGAAACTTTTCAATGTCAGTTTTTTTTCTATTTTTACTAAGAAATAATTTCTTACTATGATTGTTGGCGTTATGAATACCGCTTTTATATTTTATATATGGCTATAAAGAAATATATTTCATTAAGAAAATAAAACCGCATTCATTTTCCTCTAATATTGCAACGAAACTGGTCGTTTCATTTAAAGCAGTGAAGAGGGTGAGCGGTGCATTCTTAATAAACTACAGTCGCGGCATGCATATAAATTTTCTGGGTATGAATTAAATTTTTGAAATAACTTTCTTCTAAAGGCAAAGGTACGAGGCCTACGAGCCCAGTGCCTACACTTTTCATATGAGCTAGATAGAATAACGCGTACGAATTTTTATTTTGTGTTCGACAAACAAAATAAAATGTTTTTTTTTTGTAGCTTTTTTTTAAAAATATAGATAAAACAAAATTTATTTGTTAATATCGTGTGTGTTTGCCCCTATCTATTCGGAATATAAATTATTGTACATGTATTTATTTTTATCACAAAACCCTGGCTGCTTTTAATTTTTCGTGCAGAAATTAATGACTGTCTATTTAATCAACTCTGTTTTACAAAAAACGCAATTTCAAAAATCGTCAGGGTCGACGTAGAGTAGAAAGTTAACGAGTGTTATTTAACAGGGAGTCAGCGTGTTGCCCGAAAAATTGCTTCACTTTAAATTTTTTCCCAAATGACGTAAAAGTCATGTGAGCAACCTTAAATAAATGAATCCCGCTGGCGAGCAATTTTAAAAGCCTTCTATGCTCAACTGGTCCGAATAAAATGATTTATTATCCATGTCCAATTTTTATGGTTTACATTTATAGTAAGTTACATGTCGAGCTGAAATTCGAATATGTATGTCATTACTATTGAAAAAACATTTCCCATCTGCAAGTCAAATTGTGACAAATTCGAACATTTTAGATCCCAATAGCGCACTCAATTTGCAGTTTAAAAGTTTCATTTAGCTATGTATAAATAAACAAACTGGAAATGCAATCGCTGGCATTCCACTTTACGCAAAACGAATGTCATGTATTTAAACATTTTTGTCGCAAAAATGCAAATATGTTTTAAAATCACAGAGATAAATATTTTTAATATTTTACGACGTTTCAATCACACTGTTTGGACGTTAATTTTTTAAATGTACATGACTGAAATGCCGATTTTCATTATTAAATAATTTCTTTTGCATACGGAAATTACACTTGCCTTAAAGTAAATTGAAAGAAAGGAATTCGAAGGAATTTAATGTTTATAATTTATCGCAAACAACAACTTTGGCATTGACGCACACCCACTATTCATATATTAAATCTTATAAAAAATCTAAGAATTGGGGGTGAATTACGACAAAACATAACACTAAATCTAAATTTGGACAGAAGTGTGGGAAATAAATCTATGAGATGCTATGCGTGACTAGCATGCATGGCTCTTTATATACAATTTATTACAGGGGAGAAGAAAAATACTACCTAAAAAAACTATAATACTTACAAAATAAAACTTAGAATAATTATTAAATAACATAACATATTACTTATAACTAAACTACAAAAAAATATGCGGCTTAGAAAGGCGTTTATTTCACCGCTTTGATTGAAACGCCCCGGATCAATCAAATCAAAATCAATGCTATATTGACGCATTTAAAATCTTTTCATTTCATTTTCTTATAACGAATGGCATTTAAGATTATTAAGGCTTAATAGAATAATTGCCTAACTTTCGAAACTTTTCGTGTTAAAATAAGAAAAATAAAAGCTGTTGTAAGCATCCTATAAATTAGTTAAGTCATGTGCACGAATAACTTCAGGCACACTGCATCTTACTTATAATTACGTACAAATGTTAGAGTAAAAGTGAAATTTAATATTGGGTTTAGAATCTATTATCAGATAGCACAATTAGTATTCATATTTTCCCATTTCATGTTTGTGTATAAAATAATAAAATAGCTTAAGATTTGAATAAATATATTTTAGATGGCGTTAAGTAGTTGGCAGTAAGTGCAAACTTATGTTTTAGCTTTCAATGTAGAATGTACAACATGTTTTTGCTACTGTATATAATAATAGTCTTTATATATATTAAAATATATCACAACAGAACTGCCTTACCTTATCTAACAAGCTATTAAATGCCCTCATTATTACTTCAAGAGTTGGAAAGTATTTTTATGAGGTTTTAATTTTTTTGTTACACCTGAATAAAATTATATTACCAACTTTCGGGGTTAGAACATGTCACCCCATTACGAGTAGCGTAGGGGTAACTAATGACTTTTTGGGATCCATTGTTTTTTCAGCAATGCTTATTAAGATTTATATCTACATATAGTATATTCCGCAATCTGTGAAAGAGAGAAATTATTTTAAAATATGTACCTACTGCCTATTCTAGTCATTAAGTATAGATATTGAATAATGATTATTAAAAAAAACACTTTTAGAAAACAGCATGGACATTACAAATTATGGGAGATTGATGCAGGAAATAATTTGTGCACAATTAATTCGTTGTAACCACTAAGTGCTTCTTTGTTCCGTCTCTTGAGTCCCCCTCCCTCACTGATTTCATGAAAATAGATCGAAACCTAAGGGTTATGGTGGCTCATTTAACACACTGAACGGCAATCCCTTCCCATACAATTTTTCCCTTGTTTTTCATCAAGTGAAGATTTTTTAAACATTTTATAAAATTGTTGATACTAAAAGAATTTTGCTTCGTGATAGATATCGAATAATCTCCGTTTTCTTTACGAAGCTAGCCTATTTAATGTGAACTTTATATATTATAAGAAAATAATGGAGAATGTGTCTATTAACATTCTAATGAGTTTCACAAAATAAAATTCAGGATTAGTTTGTAACTAAATTAAAAGACAATGTAAGTTTGTATATAGAAATAAGAAAGATGAGGAAATTCTTCAAATTTAGAACAATATATTTTTAAATTCATATATTAATAGTATTGTTATACCTATCACAAGAACAACACACGATATTTTTATCTAATTTTGATTAATTAATGCAAACATAAAATGTAGTGGTTATTAATCCTATATAAATAATATTGGTTACTTTATTCGATTGATCTTCTTTTATTTTTAGAAGGAATCAATATTTTATAGCTTCAGAATAAAAAAAAATTTACAATCATATGTAGGTATGTTTTCAATGCATGTTTTCCTACTAAATGTTTCGTCGATGTGTAAAACGCCTAGTAGAAGCAAAACAAATCTCAGCCGACATCAGGTGCACTATTGGGAACAATCGCTCTTGATTGGGACAAACATGTTTCTTTGCTTTACCGCTTGCAAACGCTTCTGGCTGAATACACAGAATGCGCGTAGCGAGTAATTCGAAAAATCGCCTTTCCCGCTTTTTTGGAATATGGAAGATTTATGTATGCCCTTTTTATTTTGACAGTTTCCGTAAAATTGGAGCGTTAAAATCCAACAATAAACAGTTTTAAACACAATTATAAAGTGTAGTTATAATGTAATTATAGAGTAATAATAAATTTGAACTTAAATGACTTTAGATGTCTTATAAAGACATGTGTTCAGTGTTTAGGCAACAGAAATTATAAATTCATAATTAGCACAAAATATTCACTCTGTCCGATGACAATCATATGCATCATCAAAACTCATCATTGACATTATCTCTGTATTTTTTTTCCTAAAACGTGACTTCCCGCTTTCCTTGTTATATGGAAGGCACATAGAAATAATGCCATAGGGAATTACAATTTTCTAGTCTGCTGAATTTTACCCTACCAGAAAATATTTTTTCGATTATTTTCACAACAAAAATATGCTTTTATAAAATCTTAAATTAACAACTCAATCCCTCAGCTAATTTTGTAATTACTGGTAAGGTTATTCCTTGACAAAAATGAGCGCAATAATATTTATTAAGTTGAAAATTTAATAATCAGAGCGAGTTTCAGCGATGGTTGTAAATAAGATTTATTTTCTCATTAGGCTATTGCTATAAAATGGTGCCATGAAGTGAGTGAAAAATTGTTATTATTTCTGAAGCTGTTGATTTTCTTACAATAAATTAATTACCAAAGCCCTTCGCTGCATTATTAAGAGAAATAAAACTTTATTACTATCTCATAAAGCTCAGTTTCATTTATAATGATAATTAACATAAAATGTTAAATATTTCAACCCTTTCTTTCGGAAATACTTTGTGAATGCTAATAACGTGTCCAGGAAAGGTTTAAGAGGGAACGTTTACATTTAACGAATAATTAACCTTTTGAACTATTGTTCAACGAAAATTAAGTCTTTGACAATTATTTTTTCTATTATATTTGTCAATCAATCTCAGCATAGTAAAAACTTCTATTTTTAGTAACTTTCCTTTATAATTATATCTAAATTATAATATTTATAATGACATATCCACCATAAAAGGCTCGAAAAATTATTTTAAACTCAGGGTCTAAGCTTGCCTCAGCCATGTCTAAAAGGAGAACCCTGTACGTAGAACCACAAAGTGTTTGAACTGTTGTTGAAAACTTTTAGCTGAAACTGAATTCGGCTCACTATTTCTTTGGACGAAAACTTCCTTTGAAGAATCATGAATGTTCCAAGTGGCAATTTAAATATAAGCGCACAAGGTTTTTAAATATGATTGTTTGTTAAAAAAAATAAAGAGAAATTGTAAGTTTTATTCGTTTTTTTTAAATATTTTGTAAGGTTACCGATTTTCGTTTCAGTTAAAATTTAGATTATATAATATTGACTAGACCACATATGTCGCGTTCAATGTGTGACCTCGAACATCATTCGTACATCTGTTTCGTACACGCGCGTCTTCGATAACATGAGAATATGTGGCCTGGCCTGATCTTACAAATGATGTATCGTTAATCGAAATTATTTGTAAAGGTAGCCTACATTGAAGTGACCTATAAATTTACCAATCTAGTCCAATATCGGGAATTTTGCCCGTAACTATAATATTATTATACAATTTCCAGATTGCTTTGAATCAAAGGGATCGATTAGTGTGTCTACAAGCAACACTGGTTAGCTGGGTTATGGGTACTAACTTGCGGTCACTTTGTATCGGGAACAGGCTGGTCGATGCAATTTCTCTTAGATTTACTGCCGTTGATTTGACTTAACAAAGTTGTAGCTTGTTTACATGTTTTCGTGTTAATAATTTACAAACAAATATTTAACAAATCTTTTCTTATTTCATAGGGAATATATAGATATAAAAATTCAATTTAAAATTACTTTTTTATTCGGAATTCCACCTATCGATAGGCCAAAGCGATTCATAAGCTGCTATATAAGTTTATTTAACTAAAAAATTAAATCATTATTAAACAACGTAATGAGGATAAACATTTTTATCTCACAAACAAATGCGCAAAAAGCTTAACGAGTTTCAACTTAAGACCCAATTATAAATTACGGTGGAGTTAAATTTCTGCTCTCACTTAGCACCAGTTTTTTCCTAATTACACATTGCACGTAAATTTAGAAGGTGAGCTTAATGTCTCTAAGTTTATTTTCACTAGTACTAATTCACCAACGTTAGAGCAAAGACGTGTTTCCATATAGACGAAGAAGATTTTCAGGAACTTATTTAACTAATTTTACATTCGGGACAAGTTTTCACCCCACTACCCATATGTTTGTGTTACCACCGTCGCGTCGAGCGAATGTCTTCACTCTGCAAATTCCTGCGTTCACTAGAGACTGTACTTGGAAATGCGTTCATACTCATGTTGTTAGTTTACTTTGAACTTTATGTCAAATGGAGAAAAACCTTAAATATGGTTTATATAAATGTTTGTGTCTATTGTTACAATATAACATTACGCACGTCCTTAAGAATTAGCTACAAAACTGGTCCCTTCTTCAAGATGTCTTGCAACTTTTGTTTAACATTTTAATTATGGTTGTTGAGACTAGTACAGTTTTTGTTATTTTATTCGAAATAGTTGTTTAAATTATTTTATTAAGCTCCAAATGTAAGTAATGGGTTTAATAACATCGTGTTCCACTACTTAAGGAACAATATAGATTTT
This sequence comes from Tineola bisselliella, assembly GCA_028551675.1. Lineage (NCBI taxonomy): Eukaryota > Metazoa > Arthropoda > Insecta > Lepidoptera > Tineidae > Tineola > Tineola bisselliella. The sequence continues at coordinate 288,315 of JAPWLS010001114.1, read as the reverse complement.
GCTATAAATAATCCTAGAGTAATAAAAGCAGAGAATTCGCAAAGAATAGTTGGCACAAGGAGCGTATTATTCAGTGTCACCGGCGGGACGTGTCTCATAATATATGTTTTAATAAAAGGGTTTCAATTCGCGCCTGAACATACATCACGAGGAAACCCCAAAGTATCAATAATATCGAAAAAGATCTTCAATTTATTATTCATTGAAGTCGCTGGGCGGGGAGGGCCTCTCCATAAATCCCGGGATCGCCACTAAATCATCGTTTGCAGGCTTCGCAACGCATGGCCGCGACTTTTATCCCTTTTCTTTGGGTAGCATATAACTTTTCTAATTATTAAGTAGAATAATTGTGCACTATTACTTTCATTTGTTATTAGCTTTGTTCATAACAAAGTAATATGGATCATAATTATTTGTGCCTTAATAAAGAATGTTAAACAGTTTTAAGAATAAGATTAATGCTTATTCAAACCCCGCTGCGGGTTCGTGTAGATATGGTTACATTGTGTCAAAATCAAGGTTTAGCCTATCCCTACATTAACAATGTATTCAGGAATCCTAAACAAAGAGAAGCAGGTGGATCGTTGGTGCGCGATGTTACTCCGCTGAAAGATTCCATAAAAAGAGTGCCAGTACCCTCGTCACGTGCGGACATCTTATTTATCTAGTCACGGCCAAAATCATTGTTTCCTTTTTCGTTGTATTCTGGCAAAAACAGCTTCTTATTACGCCAGCTAACAGATGAACTGCTGAACAGAGCCATTGTCCCGAAACCTTGTGTGTGACATTTGTATTTGGGTGCGTTAAAAAAAATTGAGAATGAAAGCGTCATTTATTCATGTCCTTCCGAGGGAGTTCATTCATTAGGGGTCTATGTAATTGCTAGGGTAAAATAATTAATTAAATAATGTACTTTTTATATAAACTGCCTTACCTTAATCTTTCAAACATGAATACACGAACACTACATGAACCATAATAACAACTTAAGCGTTTCTATCAACAATGTTTGATGATTGTTTTTCATTTGCATCTTTAAATTTGATAGCGGTCTCCTTGAACATTAAATCAATAACATTTTACATTATAATTATCATAGTATACCTACTTCTATTATACGAGCCTTATGTCTAAGACTATCCCATTTTTACAGTAGTACTTACTATAGTAATTACTTTATTACACTTAAAAATAAATCTATTATAAAAGCTTTGTTTACCTATAACGTGTGTAGAATGCGCCCGAGGTGGTACTTTTAATGAGATGCAATTAGCGACGGCGACGCCTGCTCGGCCGCAAAATGGTGAGAATTCGCCCTAATTAACAGTCCAGTTAACCTCAATTTTCTGTTTTTATAATATTTTCACGTAATTAAGTGCGATTATGTATATACTATATAGTATAAGATCTGTTTAACCAATTATTTGTTTTTCCCTTATCTCCTTTTTAATTGTTTTGAATATTCCGTATAATTATCTGACTTTTAATATTATATAACTCCAAAATATAAATACTTCATCTTCAAAATAACTTGCTATTATTTAAGAGAATACAAGTCTCGAATATTCGTCGCAATCAGCCAGTTCGGCAGTCTCCAAATATTTACAAAATCAAGCTTACATCGCGTTGCTATAAATTTTCAAGTCTTTTGTTTCAGATTATTTACTATCTGTTTGCGAAATTTCAACAAAAAACGCAATATTATTTTTTTTGTTTTTATTTTTAACGCCAAATAACATTAAGATAATAAATAAGTGTGTAAGTAGCTTGCTTTTAATAAAATAAATAATAATATTTTCAATTCAGCGCGGGTTTGAAAATATTATCTCTATGATCCAAGCATGCCTTCGGGGCTTCGTTACGCGTGCAGTCAGATCATCTCGGACTTCGAGATACCTCATTTAAACTCTCCCATTGTTTCACAAAGGTCGTTGTTGGAATCATAAACGTTTAACTGTAAGCGAGTCATTTTAAATATTAATTTCAGTCTGGAAGGGTAATTTCGAAAGGAACCAAAACAGATATAATTTTAATATTTAAATAAGTTATGACTAACGATTACTTTTCGGTTTCCTTTTTTTTGAGAGAAGTTTCTTTATTAATGTGACTAATTTAGGCTACAATTCATTTGTTGAAATTTATTATTGTCGTAATATAATACAAAAATACCTTCATAGATGAATTATTTTTTAAAATATTTTTTTGCTTTATTTCTATGAAAATAGATATTCCATTGTACTTTGAAATAACAACCTGGCTCGTTAAATGCAGTATCATTGACACATAAAAAAGAAAACTAAAATAGTCATAGGTGCATTTTGTAACAACTTTGAAATTATTTCATGATTTTTTTTCTGAAATTGTAAATAGATTCACATCGTCTTGAGTATCTGGCACACTATTATTTTAAAATACACAGTTGAATTTGTAAGTACCAAATTTGTATTCAAAAAATTGCACGTGACGTTAAAACTAATAACTTAGTATTTTGAAAATTAATTTTAAATATTGTTCGTACACACGTGTTTATGTAATAAAAGAGCTCATTAGCAAAATCCAAGGGAATATGTAAGTAACTGTAAAGTTTTTTTCACAGAACTGACTTCAACTAACCTAGTTTCTTTAATAGTATTTATACCTACTAATGAATACAAATAAAACTTTTCAGTCAAAATTAAATACACATTTAAACTACTTATTTCAGAAATTCAATTCAATTGTTGTTCCATGCCAGAAATTAGATTTTTATTATATAATTTAATGTGTTAATATAAACTTTGGTCATCTACATCCTATGATATTTTACCTGTTTATTATATGCGTAAAATGTCAGAAGCCCTACTTTCGAGTTATGAAGTTTCATTTCTAGTCGATATTCATTTATTATATCTTAATGTACAATAGCATAGATCTTGTACATATTGATTAACAAAAATTATTTTCGCTTAATATTTCCTAAATAACGAATATTTGTGGTTATAAAACTTTGTGAGATCTGAGTAGGCGCTAGATTCGTGACAATGTAGCTAAAATTGCAAACAAACTGTTGCGTTCGCTCAAACTTGTTCTCTACGTAAAGGTAATCCTGTAGTTAATTGGTTTATGACTAAATTAAAAGCTGCAAATTCTACGTATTTCGCTTTATTTTAATCACTTTACACTTTATGAATTCTCATAGTCACCTAATCAATTGCAACTTTTAAATAAACATTTGGCTTTTACAATTTAAGTTAGGAGTTTGTATGATGTGCGGTTCTATATAAAATAAGTTTTAAATTTATGACGCTATTATGCAGAAAATCAAGTTTATTACTGTTATTTTCCATTATTCAATTCGATTATATGAGTTGAAAAGATAAAAGCATAAAAAATGGTTCACTCAAAAAATGGCATTGTAAAATACTGAAACAATTTTATAACTTGAATAATAACTTTATTAAATTTTTCGTATATTATGTTACACTTTCAATAAAAAATATATGCTAAAAATATATACTATTATTTTATAAATCACAAAAAAAGTACAGTTTACTTTTGTTTACTAAAATAAATAAATATACAATATTTACATATCGAGGTTATTTTACAAAAAATAATTGTATACAGTTCTGCCAACATTATCAGACATTAATCCAGTTGTTCTTTTATAGACAGATTTAAGTGTATATGCAAAAATTACACATTGGGTCGTATTGCCGTATCATCGCTTAACCCTCCACACATTCAGAAAATACTTCTATTAATAGTGAACTTGGTAAGAGGATGTTAATTGGTGCGCAGTAAATTCATATTACTATTAAGCTTTAGGTTCCGTTTGGGTTTCATTACACGTTTAGATTTCACTGCTTGTGAAGGAAAATTGAGATCCAATAGGTTTTATTAAACAATATTTATTACCGGAATCTGAGATTTAAAAAAACGTGTTTAATTATAGCTCATGTTATGTTTTTTATGAGACGGTTGAACCGTATTGATCGAAACTTTTTTAATTTATAAAGTGAATCATGACGTACAGGAAATATTTTTTGTCATGTCACTGTATTTCCTGTACATTAGTAATAATAATAACTCTTACTTATTTAACGCCGTTACCAGCTAATATTTGTCCAAAGCGATGATATACAGGTTGCAATAATAAAATAACTAAATATTCTAGCAATGGGCGATTGAAGATAGATGATGAAGAATTTGCATTTCGGGATACATATCTTGGCATAACATATTAAAGGATTTTATAATAAATGCGGAACCAAAATAATGACAAGCAATAAATGTTAATTAGCTTCAATATAAACGCATTAGTGATTTTAATAGTCGACAATTCAAAGTTACGCCTCGCAAATGCGATTATTACTACAGGTGGTGCCATTGCGCTACTAATTACTAAACTACGTGAGATTTTCGTTAGATTTCCCTCTATTAACAATTATTTAACAACGTGGAACTAAGTGTTTACTTAATATTCTTGCCAAATGTGTTTTATTGAATATGCAATTGTTATGCTATTTATTTTACTAATTGAAATATAGTCATCATACATTTAGTATGTGGCGAAATTCTTATAACTTCTATATTATAATATGCTTAATGTAAAAGACTTTATATATAATAATAATAAATATAATAATATTGGACATTCCAAAAGCATTGCGGTCATCGTCAATTTGGGGTCAGAACTCAGAACATTGGCCGTGTATATGACGTTACGATAGTATTGAAATCTTCGGTAGGATATCTATTTGTTTAGGTAAAAAGTATTCCTTGACAGATTTGCGTATATTGGTTACCTTTTAACGAAGAGCAAGGTGTCACATTTGGATAGCGACATCTATGAACGGGTGGCAGAATTGCTACAATACTAAAGTAAGTTTAGCCCTAATTTTTGTCTCGCCTAAAAACAATGAGCACACTATACTTCATAATACCATACATCATTGTATTGTAATTAAGGCTAACATCTTTTAAGTTTTATTACTAACCAATAAATTCACGACCAACACAAAACAAAATATAATAGCATATTAGTTCCTTAGTCATCCTTAAAAATTTATTATTTAGGGATTATTAAATTGTGTCATAAATGTTTACAACTTTTTTTAATTAGTATCAAGTGTAAGGGAAATGAACCTGTACAGGTATAAAAGGTTTTTCGTGACAATGTGCAGTATAGGGTTATGGTAGGGTTTAGATGGAGGCCCCTTGCAATTAAAAGCATACCCCAAGGGCTGCAGCGCTCTTCAAATATTGCAAACACGTTCATTGTTTTAATCTGCTCTGTTGTTGGAATCTAGAACGTAACGGAGACACTTGATTGAAATATTAATTTTGAAAGGGGTCCAAACCGCTTAGACGAAATTACTATGGGGATACATAATTAGTTCTTAGTTAACGGTACACAGGATATTTTGTTATGCCTTTGAATAATTAAATTGGATTGAGTAACATTTTACTATACTATATATAATAAGAAAATCACATTTGTATTGTTTTTGAGAGATTTTAAGATGGATTGTTTCTCTTCCTACCTCGTAATTTAATGATTGGTTACAACGCTTCTCTTCTAGTTATACATTTTATATTATTTAATTACCTATTTGTATCTTACGTTTCTATTACATTAACTGCTATTAATTGCTTTTTATTTTAAAATAAAAGAAATGGCTTCCATATATTACTTAATGATATCTTTGTTGAATTTATAATTGACATCAATTTATCACTTCCATTTTAAAAGGGTTTTTTCGTACATATTTAAAGAGATCAACTGTTAAGGCGCCATTTGTGTTAGGATTTTAAATATGTACTTTTAAATGCAGCAGTTATTCATATAAAATTATAAATATTCATTTACAATATTTGCAGATATTTTATACGTCATTTCCAGAACCAATCCTCATAGATCTATTCCTGGTGTTGTCCAGTTAATTTTATATTAATTTTAAAGTTTTTATTCCGATGTTTTGAAAGTTTAACAATGAAATGAAATGAAATCGAATAGTATTCAGTTTATTTTTTTTTGTGATAGTAAAAAGTACAAAGCAAAGTCAAACAAGGTACAATTTAGCTTTTAACACCCATGTGATTAGTGTTAAAAGAAATCTACACTATTAAAAGCTCTTCTAATTGTAAGGCTCGAAAGCTATCAATTTATTTCACTTTGACTTTTCAATTTAGTCTACAAACGAAGATGTTGGGAGTAAAACTGTCTGACAGTTTTAAATTTAATATTAAATTTTGGAATGTATTCGCTGTATGGCCTGGTGAAAAATGGAGTTTTATATACGGCGTTTATTCATCTGTTTTTCTTGGATTTCTTTTAATATTATACATTATACTGTTAACTATAAACCTTATTTATGCTCCGAGAATAATTGAAGTGCTCCTAAGTGAAGTAGTATTTTATTTCACAGAAATTGCTTTAACTGTTAAAGTTTTTATGATTTTGGGAAAGAGATATAAAATATTGCAAATGTATGACATGCTTGATTCAGATTTATTCAGTAGCGAAGACGGAGTTGGTGAGAAGATGCGGCAACAATCTAAGAATTATTACATATTTGGTTGGAAAGCTTATCTAGTTGTGTGTCACATGGCTTACATATTCTTGATATTTTCAAATATATTTGTACATATTATATTCGATGATAAGCTCAATTTGCCAATAAGCAAATATTATTTTTTATCAGATGAAACTCGAGAGAAATATATTTGTTCATTGTATTTTTACCAATCAATGGGAATGTATTCACAAATGACTTTTAATATAAACAACGACACGTTTGTTTGGGGCATTATGTTTTTTGCAGTTTCTCAATTCAAATTATTACATTATAAATTAAGACAAATAAAGGAAAAAGTTGTGGAAAATCACGTGACCGTAGCGGATGTAAAGAATTTACTGCAACTAAAACATTGTCTGAAGCACTATGACCTTTTGTTAAAGTAAATATCATCGTATATTTTAAGTAAAATATATAAATTTAATTATATTTTAATGAAGCATTTGTTATAATTTAGATATTGTGCATTATGTGAAGATGTTATCGGCTTTACCCTCTTTGTTCAATTCAGTATGTCGTCTATTATAATATGCGTTGTATTAGGAGGGCTTATGTTAACTGTAAGAAATATTTTATTTAAATATTATTCTTGCTTTCTATAGATATTAGAGATGACATTTAAATTTCAGGATCCTCCAGTTGGTACCATTTTATTTATGTATTTTTATTTGACTGCTATGATTGCTGAAATATTTATTCCGTGTTGGTTGGGTTCAGATATTATAAACAAGGTATTATTTTTTATTTTAGCGTATTGAGAATTTTTATTATAGTCAAGTTTCAATTATTTCAGAGTCAAGACATAGTGTTCGCAGCATACAGTTCCGATTGGTTAGAACAATCGTTAACTTTTAAGAAGGGCATAAATTTATTTTCGGTGCGGGCCAATACACCAATTTTACTTAAAGCTTTCAAAATTTTCCCAATTTCTCTCAAAACATTTACCTCAGTAAGTTTATCGTTCATTTCCAAGAACAATTACTATTATGATTATTTTAGAAGCTATTCCATTTTGCAGATTATGAAAATGACTTACTCGTTATTTACGTTAGTAAGGCAAGCACAAGACAAACAAACAACAGATTAAGATCTCTTTTTAACCAACAAATAATATTCACAAAAATGCACCTTTAGTTAGAAAAATATTCTTTATAAAAAAGTATTTAACGGTTATTATTTATTCAAGATCTTGTGACACCATTCTAAACGTGTCTAGCTGTTATCTATTTTACATTTTAAACATCAAATATCCTTCACCATGTCGATATGTCAAGCAAATTGTTTTCAAATAAATTTACATTGGTGGAAGTTTTGTGGTATTTGGCCCGGGAACCAACCGACATTGCTTTACAAGCTTTATGCAGTTATATGTCTAATTATTACATTGCTAATCTACGACTTATTACTTACAATAAATTTGTTTTACACACCCCTAACTGTTGAAGCGATAGTGCACGAAGTTATATTTTATTTCACTGCAATAGCTGCTACTACCAAAGCTATAACTGTTTTGTTATTCAAAAAAGATATTCTTTGTGTATTTGAAATGTTAAATTCAGATATGTTCTCAGGAGATGATGAAAGGGGCAAAGAGATCATTGAAAATTGCAAAAGGCAATATTACTCGAGTTGGAAATGGTACTGCTTTATATCTCATACAACTTTTATGTTTCTAATATTTACACCTATCATCCTTCATATTTTTTTCCATAAGGATTTAATATTACCAGTCTGTAATTACAACTTCTTAACAGATTTTACTCGAAATAAATACATTTATAGTATGTACTTTTATCAAGCCTTTGGTATTTATTTTATTATGACAAATAATATCAACATAGATTCGTTTATTGCTGGATTAATACTTATGGCGGTAACTCAATACGATTTACTTGACTATAAAATAAAATGTATAAAATCTATTGATTGTGACAAAGTTAATTCAAATGAAAAGATTTTAGAAGAAAATATAATTCAAGATAAACAAATTCAAATTTTTGTCCACTATCATCAATTATTACGGTAAGTTAAGTAGATACGAATAAGTTAATAATGAAAAATCACTAATTGAAATTATTTTTTTATAGGTTTTGTACAATTATTCAAAACATCATGAGCGTTACTATGTTTGTGCAGATTTCAATGACATCTTGTATTATTTGTGTTACAATTTGCGGTTTGCTTTTCTTGGTAAGACTTCACTTGCTAAATATCCAATAGCTAAGCCGATGCATTTAAAATCGGCATACGGTAGGCGACCGCTGTATACAAACACTCCTCTGTGGCAGCGGTCGTCTTCGCTTGTGGATTGCAATCTACATAAACATCAGACCCGTTTTCTGTTTCAGCCAAATACTGATAAAACATATTTATTTTTCTATTTAATAACTATGACAGTTCAAATTTTTGTACCATGCTGGATGGGTACACGATTAAATATTCGCGTAAGTCTGTTTTCTTTATTCAATACGTTTATTAATTATGTGACTACTATACTATAGTGCAATTTGTTTTTTGTAAATTTTAGAGTCAAGATCTAGTGTTTTCTGCGTATAACTGTGAATGGATACCAAGAACTGAAAAGTTTAAGAAAAATTTAATATTCTTGATGATGAGGGCAAATAAACCAATAATTCTTACTGGTTGTAAAATATTTTATATTGATATTAGAACTTATTCATCAGTTAGTATAACTTCTTATCTATAATAATATTTTTATTATAAAGCAATATTCAAACGCGACTTCTTTTTCAGATAATGAAAATGACATATTCATTTTGTACTTTGCTTCGTAACGCACAGAATGAACAGAAATAAAATTCACATTTATACCAATATTTTTACCATCACAAATTTTACTAGCTAATTGCAAAATAAATGTATAACAATAAACATTGTTTTATTTTAATTCATAGTATTTTTTTTATATTTAATTTCCAAACAAAATAAGTATAACCTTTTTAGGCAATTCATTTTGATATAAGAATAAGTCCACAATGCATAAAATGCACTGCGTCCGTGTGCATACCTTAATGATACCTTCAGGCGCTACTTCCATTCGAGCCATTTCTATTGTAGCCAACATCTGTGTTCAGATTGAATTCAGGCCGGAAAATTAAAGTTCCTTAAAGTTTCGCGGGAGGTTTGCGATATGATACGCGTTGCGAAAGACCAAGCGAGCGGTTTATTCTTAGCATTTCACTGTATGGTCTACTGGATCATTTATGTGATTTTTTCCTTACAAAAAACTTTAAAATAGTATATCATATATATAAGATATATTATTTAAAAACCAGTAAAGTATTTCTATTATGGTGGTTTGATTTATTAATGCTGTGGCCTAGTGGTTGAAGGTGCGGACTCGCAGTCGAGACCCTGTGTACGAACCTCTCAAAAATTAAGCCGGTACCAATGTAAGTTTGTTACATGTACTTTGGTCGCTACAATGCCTATAATTATATAATATAATACAAAATAATATACAATATCAGATGGAGTGTGGTCATTTCCTGGACTAATATACATAAAAAACATGACATGTCACAGTGTTATAAAATCCGTACATTTTCACACTTTTTACGAAATAAAACAATTTCAAATTCACTTTTTACACCGATTAATGATGAAAAAAAGAAGTGTTTTAATTAAATATGAAATTATAATTGTCAATTTCTCTATCCTTTACGAAAATTACATTTAGTAAGGAATACAATATAAATGATATAATGTCCCAAGGATTTACTTTCAATCAACTCAACATGGACTGATTAATGCATACTAAACAGGACTCATGTCGTACAATACGAGGATGTTACTATGTAGATATATTTTTCTACACAAAGAGCCCTATGAAATTGGAATCCTCTTTGTATCCTGATGATTATAATATCAATTAATTATTTATTTAAAGGTAATTTTAAATAATCAACGAACATATACAAAATATAACGTATTATTGTAAGACTGTTTCTCAGTATTCTAAAGGATTTTTCTTGTATTATGAGAAAAATATCTGACAGGATATAAATTTGCCCGATATCGTCTTACTCGGACTAAGTTTTCCAGTGAAAATCAGTGTCTACTTCATCGCTAACTAGATTTATTATAGAAACCGGTTCAGGTAGATTTTAGCAATTACTCTTATTAGCCAATGAGGATTGTGTTAAATTGCAATTAACTTGTTCTTATGTTTGACCTTTTTGTTAATACAACATTGCTACGGGTAGGCAAGCTCTGTAAAAATTAGATGCAATAAATATTTTAAACTTTAATTGTACTATCTACCTAAACATTATGTATGTGGTGCGGACAGACTAAAAAAGAAAGGACTACCTTAACTAGATATACTGCTGCTAACTTTAAAAGTCATACATCACATTGTCATCATTAGATAGGTTTCCTACATAGTACAATCAGTATCAAGGTTCCGGCGCAGTTAGTAATATTAAACTTTTTCTATTCTCAGATCCACTGAAAGAGAAAACGAAGAGCACTTTTTGTGCCTCTGAAAAAGTGCTGTAATTTATTTCCCCTTGGTGCAATATTTAGTGCTGTCCATTACTAGAGTTCGCGACCGAACATTATTCACTCGCATCCATCTTTTTTTTTCTCGACCAACGCGAGCTCGGACCTACATATTAACTTTTTTTCATTCATATTCTTGCCCAGTTTCTCAATATTACAACTTGCAAATTCCCCGTTGAAAAAAAATCCACAGTGAGAACGTGGTGAAATAGAATTTATTCAGTTTGTTGAATAATAACAAAAGTTTACAATATGTTTTATATTTATAAATATCAATAAAATAATTATGGCAACGTAAATGGTATTATCAATAAAACAATAGGTATGTTGATAAGAAAATATATTATCACTAAAAATAACAGTTGTGCAAGTCATTAAAGATGACAAACATCGCATTAGTTATTTTCACCCGACGATCGTGGTCTTCGGTAGTATAGTGGTCAGTATCCCCGCCTGTCACGCGGGAGACCGGGGTTCGATTCCCCGCCGGAGAGGTGTTTTATTGTTTTTTTATAAATATTATTTTCGTTTGCATTTATGTTATTATTAATACAAATCTTATATCATATAATCTTTTATCATAATTTAAAACAATTACAGCTCATTAACAATTTTAGTGAATATGTTATGTAAAGCCTTTTAAATATTTTAATAAATAAATATTTAAATACATTAGCATGATGATTATGTTTATCAGAGTTGTGTTAAAGAGGAGTGTATCCCATAAAGGGCGGATGTCCGCCGGCGTCGTGCCAGCTGCATCGCTAATGCATCTTGCACTTATGTCATGTGCTTTGAGCGTGTGGTTTGCTGGTTTGTCAACTGCCTCGCTTAAAAGCTTCTCAAAATGTTTTATAATATTTTTGCATTGCATTAGTTTTGCTATAAATTATCACAGCATAAATATAATATTTGTATATTAGTTGGTTACAAGATTACAAAATAGATTTGAGACTTGTAAAATCTAAAGCTTGTGAATTTGTTTGTGGGATAAATATTCAATGCCGTGGCTCACTAAATGATCTAAAATTCTAAATGACGGCATGGTAACTCATTTTTCGACTATATGACGTTTAGCTGTCTTTCATTATATAGGCCTTATCTATGATAATACGAGATAAATAGACATGTATTTCGTTGTTATTTAATTAAATATACAATTTTCACATAAGACATGAATTTTCTTCATCTACTTTTTGATCCTTCAACTGTATATGACCTTCCACGGCAGTTTCTCGTGAACCACATTTTAACTTACCAACAGGCGACATGCGGTCATAAAAAAGTGACTTTGTTGAAGTTTTCTTAAAATAAAATCTTATAAAAACACAGGTATACATATCACCGTGTACACGAAAAGTGCTTCTGCATTAAGTTGTAACGCATTAATGCATCCACGTGCATAAAAGAAACTTATTATGTACATTTTTTTCATGGCTTACGTAATTTTAAATGCCATGAATTATGTTAGGTAACGCGTGCTTCGTGCTTAACTCTAGACTCACGAGAAAATGTGTTCCATAAAAACACTCGCTTTGCATATTGTATATTCCTTTTACACATATTAATATTATTATGTAGTACCTATGTATATAAAAAATAAATAATCGTTATAAAGTTCTTATTTACGCTGATATACTCTAGAATTTCCATAATCCTTCCTTGGAAAATCCACAATCTCAAGTTTAAAATTAATAACTCTTAAAGAAAGCACGTTGTTGTCGGACAAAAAATAAAAGGTTTTGAATAAATAATGTACTTCTTAAATGATACGGATACAACCAGTGCCATAGTGCAGACTTTGTCTAGAATAACCACGATTATAAGAGAAAAAAAAATTGTCTTGGAAATTTCTTAATATTAAAGGAAATTATTTAAAATTATTTTGCTTATATTTCCCGCTAAAACATTCAGTAATTTGTCTCGACGCGTTTCGCCACTTCACGTATCCTGATGATGCCACGTGAAGTGGCGAAACGCGTCGAGACAAATTACTGAATGTTTTAGCGGGAATTATAAGCAAAATAATTTTAAATAATTTCCTTTAATATGGATTTCCGCAAAGTAACGCCTGAAACAACTAATTATATTTCTTAATATGTTTGCCAATATCGCATTGTATAAAATATTCGATTTCCAGCTTGTCATTGCAAAATATCTTGATTAGATTACAAATTATTTAAATAATTAATCATTTTAATTACAATAGTTATGGATTACCTCTTCTTATCACTATGGGAAAGTTGTGTATGAAATGATAAAAATGATAAATTGTTTCTGATTTTCAGTGATCTTAAGTATTTAGTAGAACGCTTACATGCCATTTAGGGTGCCATTTGCATTTTTGGTTAATGATGCTTTAAAATTTTACGTTATGTTCATAAAGCTTCCTAAAGATTTTCCTTCTTTGTAATTAGAATTCTTAACTCTTTTCTACATAATTTAGGATGTTTAATTTCTTTCCAGATTTCCATCATTGCTTTTAAAACAACTTCACTCAGATGCTCATAAAATACTCAAGAATTGCTTACAAATTACCTGACGCATAACTTAATTTGTAAAATTTCTTTCATAGCGTTTGTCATAAGAAGTAATTAAAAACATTGTTATTTCTTCTCTCTAAGGATTGAACAACTCGTAACAGTAAATTAAAACAACCAATTTGCTTCTGAATTATTAATATTTTCCCCAAGGCTATAAAGCAACCCCATCTTCCTAAATGCAGATGCAGAAAGGAAATTAAAATAAATAAATTATGAGTTGCCCAAAGCCAAGAATACCAAATACCTATGCGATAATTTAAAAAGAACCAGTCTAGTGGGTTTTATCTCATTTTAATTTTTCAGACAAAAAAAAACCTAAGATATAGAATTTTAAAACTGTGGCATTCAAGTGCTTAAAGGTGTTGACATTAAGCTTGTAGGATTTTTTTCTGCATTTCATCTAAGATCTAACCACATTAGATGCATTAAAACATGTTATACATATTATTATGCGATTATAATAAATACCTATTGACATTTCTCTGATATACATACGACCGTATAAATTATTTCTAATCCATTAAAAATGTTGAAATAATTGATAAATCATTAAGTATTCGAATGAAGTAATCGCTCATAAAATTAAAAAATAAAACAAATTAGATTTGGCACAAATATATTGAGAACTGATTTTGTGATGTAAAAAATTTTAATAACGAACCTAACTATTCATTTGAATATAGATTGTATAAGTTTTCTCTTATGTCTATAAGCTTTTTGTATATTGATATTTGTAGTATGATAATATGTATATGATATATGTTTTCTTCTTCTATTATTAATGGCCTCAAATATCTATTAAAGATAATTCTGTCAATGTCGAGTATTCAATCAGTCAATCCAATAAGAAATAATAAAATTTTAATTCACTCGTAAACACTCATGTCAAAAAAATCCACCTATTTATATGTCAATAACAAAAAGAAACAACAGGCTGTATGGACTTGGACTTCATCCCTTTGCCTAAAGAGGATTTAAAAAAAACTAATGTCAAACTGAGCCGCGCCGCGCTCCCTCGCTATGTTTTTGAGAGTGTCGTGTTATCTGTATAATACTTAGTATTATTTCTAATTAACTTTATATAAATACCTGCTTCTTATTAATGTACATTATTATTTTATTTTATAATCGTATCCAACATGCGTTTTATAATAAAACAAGCAAGCAGTGGTAGTGAAAGAATAGGTGTTTTGTCAGGATTTATCCGATCGCCAGGTACCTGTATTGAGACCCCTACTGCAGCGTTACCGACCAAGGTTGATAATTTCTTTTTAATTTAATGCGCACGTGATATACTACATTAGAATAGCTTCTTTAATCCCTAAATCGACTGATAACAGTCACATGATATTTTCTTGGTTATAATAATCTATGGATAAAAACGTATGTTTAAATACTTTTTCAGGGTGGAAGTGTAGTGCATCTTACGGCGGATGTCTTAGCTCGAGTTTTCACTTCACCACAACTTTTATGGATGCCGCTTTCAAACACAAGGCATCTAGAAAATGGTATTAAACATCAAGGCGAAGGCATAATAAAGTTCACTGGGTTATCAGGGCATATTGCATGCAGTACATTTCATGAAGCTAGTGAAGAAGTAAATAGTGGGCATTTTGAAAATGATAAAGTTCCGCTATGGACTCGGAATGGAAAAGAAATGTTAACAGCTGATAAGTAATTGTTTATATATTTCTATTTGATATCCAATATATAATTAAACTTAGCTCAGGTATTAGAGCAATTCAAGTCATTGTGTAATTATCATCCTATATTATTATTTCAGATATATGGACATAATGGAGTTATATCAGCCAGATATAATTTTAGCTATAGCTGATGGTCGAGTGGATATAAACACTGGAAAAAAGAGAATTGCAAAATCTGTCGCAAGAACTTGCAATATGCTTGATATTTGTGTTAAGAGGCTAGAAACTTGTGATAAATTAAAAGATAGTTCATTAATAGGTGAATATAATGCTTATTTTATAACTAGAACAAAATTCTACCTTTATTTTATAATCTTGTCTAAATCTTATATTAAACTAGTATTAATATAGAGATTAAGTAGTTACAGTTTAAATGATATAACATTTCAAACAAATTTATTAGTCAATATTTACTGTAGTTTATGTACAACATTCTGATCCCTGTACACCATACAATGCTTGTCAGGGTAAGGATCACATGTAGACTGGAAACAAATATATATTTTTATTTAGTATGTGATGTAAATGTTCTAGGAGTATTAATTGGAGGTAATAATACGAATGAGCTAAACAAATGCTTAGGCCATTTAATGTCATATATTGATAAGTTGGGTGGTATTGCATTGTCTGGCATCACTGCAGGCGGTTGTGACACTGTGAATGAATCTGTAGATAAAATAGAACCCACACTTGAAGATGTTGGTGTAAGTGATTTCCATTTAGAGTACTTTAGCAGTGGCGGCCTTAGCCATTGCGAGGCCCCGGGCAGCAGGTCTTTGCGAGGCCCTTTGTCTTTCATGAAAAGTATATGTGCGAAAGTAGATCTGGTTGTTTGGTTTAGGTATTTGTCATATTTGACGAGAAATGCTAAAGTTATACAAATAAATAAAATTTTAGTTTTAAAATATTTTACATTAGCAGTTTTAAAAAAGAAACTTTAAAAAACGAGGCCCCTGCAAGAGCGAGGCCCCGGGCAATTGCCCCATTCGCCACCCCCTAAGGCTGCCACTGTACTTTAGTATAATATTAAGCTATTGTGCAGTTTATGAATGCTATAGACAATAATTTACCCAGTCTCCTTCACTTTGTGTTGAGGCTAATGCATTCTCCAAGTTGCTTGATAAACTTTTGTTGCTTAGGGACTTTCAAACTGATCCTCAAACATATTAATGGCGCTTCACGAATTTGACATTAGAAAATATAGTTTTCATGTTGTTAACAAATTACATTTAGCTGTAAAATTATACTTCAATTGATTTCCTTTTAAGCTTGATAATTTGCATATATTATATAGTTTCAATTCATGTTGTTATTGTAATTATTACAGGGTCTGTTACCAACTGATATTGTTCACATATTCGAAGGATGTTGGAATCCTGCTGTTATTCTCACGGCAATATCTCACGGTTGGGATGTATTTGATGGCTCATATCCAGCTAAATTGACAAACGATGGACATGCCCTAGTACTAAATTTCGATAGTACACAAGAAAACAGAGCAGATGAAATGAGTGTTATGGATTTAAATGACCAAAGGTTATTAGTTTTACTGTTTTTAATTTTTATGCTTAATTGTTGTATAAATGTTTGTACTGAGTTTAAATTTTCTCTGAGATGAAAAATCAGCCCACTATATTTGATATTCCCACAGAAACCGTTCTTTACACTTAAAAGTATTGATCATTTCCTTCATTAAATAGTGATTAAGGTTAGAATCTGTATTTGTTAAGACAGAAGTTAGATGAATGATCAGTAGTTTCCCAGCAACTTCACCAACAATAACATGTTTGTCTTGATATGTCTTATATTTGGACAGCGACATCTATGAGTGGATAGCAGAGTATTTACAGTTATACAACTAATTCATTGTTAATAATCAAACTCATTGTTAATTTGAGAAGATTAATCACTGTTTGATTCATTAAATTCTGTTTCAGGTATAAAGATGACTTCAATGCAATTTTACCGGATTGCAGTTGCCTTACATGCAGGAAACACACACGGGCATATATCAATCACTTATTACTCACTAAAGAAATGTTGGCACCAGTATTGCTTACAATGTATGTATATTAAGAATAACGAAAATATCGAACCTGGGTCTCCCACATAGTCTTAGTACATACATGACCTATGTTTGTTTCTGAAATAATCATTATTTTAAATATCTGTTTCAGTCACAATCTTCATTATTTCAATTTGATGTTTAAAGAAGTACGAAAACATATTAAACAGAAAACATTCGACAAATTTCGAGAAACAATCGTGTCACGGTACAATTCTTCTATTAAACCGGAACATGTAGGAAAAATAGAAAATGGATTAGAGCAACCTAAGGGTAACTTGAAGAAGAAAAAAGTATAATTAAGTTTTAAACCATTTATCAAAGATGTTAATTAAAAATAGAGAAATCAGGAGAGAGGCTACTTAGTTTTGCCGCAGAATTTCAGTATTATACGTATTCAGCGAAGCTGTTGCAGTTTGTCCTGTGTTATTTTAAATTTCACTCTTGGCAATTACATTATTACAATATTGAAGCTCTATGTGACGTGTGGTTGCCGACGTTGAGTTCTATTAATTACTCTATAAATATGTCCACTAACAATCTTTTATTATACACAATACATACAAGTGAATTCTGGCATTCTGCTTCCATATGCAAATATTATTTGTATTTTCTTGTAATTCTGGTGTGGTCTGATTTTTTTTGCATCAGCATATGGGGGAAATTTGAAAGTACTGGCCTGGAAGAACACCATTGATTAACCTTGCTTTCACAATTGGACTTGATTAAACTGGAATATGATATTTACGTATCAGTGATGATTAGCGAGTTATGAAAAGCAAGAGATCAAGAATCTTCTCGTTGTATACACTGTTTCGATCATTCACTTGGAATTCAAATGGATCCGGTTTTTGTAGTTATATAAACGATAGAGATAAACGACAAAGGTATCCACATTCCTATAGATCCCTATCTAATGATTGTTTCTTCCAGTCCGATCTATATCCATTTGAAGATAGTCCTTTGTTGAAGTGAAACTTCTTTAGAATCGTTGTGATTTCAAACCGGATGTAACGGAAATGCGACATGTTCTGACGTTTCGCGCGCGAATTTCAAAATTTGTTTTTGCGATATCTCGACAACCGATGACGTCAGCGCGACCGCGTAAAGGGTTATTCTGATCGAAATTTGGAGGCCTATTCGATTTTTTTTTATGATTTTGGATGGCGAGAGGGGGTGTGGGGGGGGGGGGGGGGGGGGGGGGTTGCGGCTCGCGTCGACCTTCGCCGCTCGCCTTATTGGCTGTATCTCCGAAAGTAAACGTCCGATATAGTTCGTGTAAACGACAATCTTGGTCAGAATCATAAGCTCTTTCAAGATCTGAAAAAATTTTTCAGGATTTTTTTCAGGAACCGAAATTTTTTTTTCCGTATTCTATTTTAAAAAACTAATCTATGTAAAAGTCAAGAGGCTCCGAAGGCAGCCCACTAAAAAAAAATTAAAATAAAATTAAAATATGGAACTTGAGCAATAAATTATGTAACATATGTTAAATAAAATTTCTTTTAAAATTAATCAAAATACTTTCATTTTTAAACGAATAAACTTTGTAATTATCCTACCCTTGATATATATATTCATCTCATTCTTTTCTCGATTTACTGAAGTTTCACTTCTATCGTGTATGAATCGCACACACACCTTTTTTATCTTTCGGCACCTATTGTCCGAAAGCAGTCTAGATGTTTGAAATAATAACTTTTACCTTTAAATTTTTATACTTGGCAGACTTATTCAAACAGATAATGTCATAATTTTAGGATAAAGTTGTATATACGATCCTGTTTTGTGGTTTTATTTCTTCATAACTTTTATTGGTTGATTTCCTAAGACATATTTCTTTAGCATATAAAACTCAACGCCGATTAGAAAGACAAATAAAGAAACAGAATTAACACAGTTATTATATTTATTTTACTGACAATATTTACAAAAGTTTAGGTGACACTTATTGAGCTAGACGTATTGTATGAGATGTGCATTTTTCTATCATAATGTAATTAAATTACATCACATTATACAGTAGACTACGAACATTTTAGTGTACCACAGAAAATCAGTTGCAGTGAAAATTAGGGGAATTAAAAAATGTTAACGTTTTTTAGTTTTATGTTGATTTAAAAATATGTAATGAGAAATTTTAAATATTAATAACGTGTTTTCAATGGCACAATATTCATGTTCATAGTCCCTAATACATAATTTAAATTTTACAATATAATTGAATTGGCAGGAATTTGCTTGACAAAGTCACTTTCCAAACATTGCAATATATTATTTTTAAATTAAATAATTAAAATTATTATTATCAAAAAACTAAACAAATTATTGATTTCATTTTGAATAAATTATTTAGATTCACAAAAAACCAATAGGAATTTTACATATTGAGGCATTTAACATTTCCTACTCTTGGCAATTTCACTACATTTGGCACGCAAATTACATCTGGCGTTTGTTAAGCTTCTATTCTAAAATTCACTAACTATTCATTTAAAATACAAATAAAGCCAAAATTAAAGGTGTATATATTTAATTCATAAATAAATACATATAATCTAAAACTGAGTTATCATCACAATAAATTGATCTAAAACAAAATTAGATGCCGTAAGTACAGTTACACCTGTTATATGTGTATATTAAAAAAACATGATTCATACAGCATTTGCACCAGTAGTTTAATAGTAAATAGTTGAGCTTCAAAAAAGAATTCATATAGAACTAAAAATAACTTAAATACAATTTCGCTTAATGCACCAAGGCATTGTGATTGCCAAAAAAAGTACTACTCTAGTCACAGTCTAATAAAAATAATGCTACAAATTAAAATGATTGTATAAGAGACAAATAAACCGTCATCCGCGCATCAGCCCGTATCAACTGCCCTGCGTCGAGATAACGTTCCGAACTTGGTTCCACTGATCTTCCACGTCACCAAACTAATTTTCTAACATTGTTATAGCTCACTAAAAAACTGTCAAAGACCCGATCACTGGCACACATTAGCTTAAGTATCACATGTCCGTCTTTTTCGTTTCACATTTAAAGACATACAATTATATTTACTGCCGGCTTTAACACTATACAAAGTCATTCGTTCCGGGTGTGTTAAGTGGTTCTTGGGCCTGCAAAAAGAAAAAAACTAAATATATTAACGGATAAAACATCAAATATGGACATCGAAAGCTTTTTTTTATACTTCTCCATAAGAAAATAGATAATTCAGAATATTTCCTTTGAGTTAAATTCACTAGAGAATAATTGGAGAATACAGAAACAAAGTTGTTACAGATTTATTTGTTAACTAATGTTACTGTTTCAAAATATTCTTCTAGTCTTATCTGATTAAGTTGTTCCGTGCGTTGGCAGTAGGTACGAGTATAATAATCACTTTCGCACGGATTTGTCTAAATTGTTTTCTCTAGTACATTTAATTCAACTACTACTTCTTATATTTACTAAATTACTACGAGCTAATATAATTATTGCACTAGAACAATAGTACGCATTTACGTATAATATACAAAACAAAATTGCTCATGCTTAGTTACAAAACTTACCATTTAGTTCAAACCCTCGCTACGCATGAAAAATAAAATATTCGGCAGTAAAATACTTTAAGACATCTATCGAAGCGAATTATAGGCAGAAATTATAAAGATTAATATTTGCGCGTCTTTATCAAATAAAAATTACATCAATCATTATTTACAGCTGTTACATACACCTACGTTTATATGTTTGGCAACTATTTTTTAATACTGATGCGGTAAAAATGTTTGGCACAATAAACCTTACTTAAAACCTAAATAAACAGGTCATCTAAAAATTCTTAAACAATATATCTAGTTAATGCTAGGTACATCGAGTTTAAAATGTTTATACTTATCATTTAGAAATAAACATTAATCCATTTAATTTTATTTACAATGAACCAGAGCTTTACGAAATTAGAAAAGTTTCGTTTTATAATAAATTGGCATTTGATTAGCAAAATTAACAAGTGCAGCTAACACTATGTATTTTACAGAATCAATTGTTCCTCATTTTCGAGTCTTAACTTATCTGAGGCTATTTTGTATATTGAAAGTACAGTCCATGGCTGTAAGAGCTCTCACCTCTTCTCCCACTGTGCTCGGGTACAACTTGCTTCCTGGTGGGTAACCATGCTTCTCCAATACTATATGGTCGTCCGTTGTCTTGCGGTAGACCGGGTTATCGAAGTTCATAGACGTGACGTTTCGGTGCACGTAATGTCTGTACATAAGCGCGGCAATCTGAAATTAGTAAAAACAATATTTTTACATTAACACGTGCCAGATTTCAGCTGTTTTATGCAACTTTATACGGGTTTAATAGGCGTGACTTTAATAAATTCATTTTTGCTTTATCAATAGATTTATTGCTAGGCCGATAATATTTTACATACATGTGATTATAAACCGAATCAAGTTAAGCTGATAATACGTTGCTGGATTTTGTTTAATCTCCGTTTATAACAAAAGATTTCAGTGATTTGTCTGGATATGACATATTGTTATCTCTAATTGTTTCCGCTGCTTATGCTTAGATAATTTAGTATTCTTAAATAAAGTAAGCTATGACTTTACACAATCTACCACCGACACATACAACGAGACGTGCTATCTCAAACAGTTAAACATATTAGAAAATAATATTATGCCTATATATATTAATTATCCTATATTTTATTCGACTTTTATTCTAGGAAGTTTCTCACCTAATTTACACGCTATTCACACGCGACTTTGTTTGATATGGCTTTTCTAGTAAATATAACTCAATTTTGTCAAAAGAGTATGTGCGATTTATTCTACTTATTTTATATAATAAAAAACGTGATAAATGAATCAAATATAATAATAATAGGAAAATCAATAGTTTAGTCTATTCGACTCATCCATGCTAATTATTGACGCTTAGTAATTTTTAATATAACTGACACACGTATACATAATACTACACACAAGTAATACACAAATGTTACTTCATAAATAAGTTTCGAAAATACATTACAACTCTACTGGGATCAACCCAAAAGTAGTAATTAAAAAAATGTTTGGAAATAATTTAACAGTAAATTATCTCAAGTTCACTATTTCTATTTTTATCTCCATTATCAACCAAACAATTGGTTATAAACATAACTGTGCACACTAACCTAGAAAGAATGCCTTCAAAAGGTATAATGGATGAGGCAATCTAGCCATAAAGAATGGCTGTGTTATTGTAGATATATAGGTAATAATAACTTCTAAGAATGTTATTGTTGTCTTTAGTACCCTAATATCTTTTGTATTAGCACCTTCTTTTGAGCTTCGTTTTTAGCCCTTGAGATGCCTTCCTATAGGGCAGTATAGGGAAACCAAAACAACAATAATAATAAATGACACTTACCAATCCAGCTAAGATTATAACTCCAGTTATGACAGCAACGACAATGCCAGCTACGACACCAGCGTCACGGCCGTTTGATGAGACTCCAGTTCCAACCTTAGGTGTTTCAGGACCACCTGGAATTAAACATGAAATCATATTAACTATTTAATTTTCAATTAACAGTCCATTAAACAATATATTTTATTTAATAGATTTTTAATACAGCAGCCATATTGGTTTCATATTTATATGGTAGGTACAAGATAACGGAAGCCTCCTGCAATTTCATTGGTTGTTATAATAGCAGTGCACAGAGCGAAAAGGTTAACACAAACAGCTGTAATGACTATTAATTACAGAGTCGTAGGTTAAGTTAACAGATAATAACACAAAACAAAAAAAAATCATAGAAAAATACACCTTCAACAAACCATAACACGTTTGATGTATTTTTTTGTTTTCAAATACAAAACATTAAAGCGACACACAACCACGTCATAACCGTCACCACATTACATCAACTTAACGATATAACGTATGAGAAACGCTGAATGAAAAAGAACTATTTTATATATGTAAACATACGTAACTTAATGGTAATTTATTTTTTATAATAACTTACATAACTGTATCGTAATATAGGTATTTAAAATTAACAAATAACGTTTTAAACTTAAATGAATTGCGTATAAAGATAGCTGCAATGACGAAACTGCGTGCCAAATGCATCGTCACAAGAATATCTTGGCCTAATTTTTGGGAACAGACTAATCTAATTTATAATGATGGTATTTTATTATCATTTATAAATTTTAAAAAGAACTAATTCCATAATAGTTATTAAACAATGTCCTTAATCGTATACACAGAAGGTTTGTCCACTATGTAATGTATAAACTAAGCAATGATTGTCGCGTTCAAGAGAATGAGTAAATTGATGCAACAAGGCCTTTGTTATGTTATTGAACCATATTGTATTGAAGGGTATGTCACATGTGATGAACGCTACGACAAAACATTGGTAACACGGAAATATTCTATTGTAAACAGCTTAATTCAATTTTAAACGTACTACAGAGTTAAATTTACCAGAGAAGACGCCGGGCACGATGCTTGCGTGAGACTAATTTTATTCCAATTATTTTGTTTATTTACTTATTTTAAAATATATAATAATAGGTGTTATTCCGCTCGCAAATATTACGTTAGTTATTTCTTCTATAATATATGATATATAATATATGAATATATGAATTTTTAAAAAAGAATATTTTCCATTCATAAAGTTACTGAAGCATTTGTGATTACTTTGTATTAATGCAACATGCAGACAATAATAATCTGTGTGTCTTCTAAGAAATTGATAATAAAAAATCTTCTACTTTACCCGTGGTCACGTCAAAATTTTCTACAGCTTCAGGTAGATAAACGCGATTTAGACTCTCGAAATCGTATTTATATTCTGCAACTGTTTCATCCGTAGTGTTGGGGATGGTGTCCAGACCCACGTCATCCACATACGAGTCTAGGTATGGTTCGTGTTTCTTGTCTAGATCAAATTTAGCACTTTCCCAAAATAAGACCATAGGGTCAAACTCTTCTTTAGGTTTAGTTTGTTCTTCAGAATTATCTTTTTGTTCATCCCGCAGCAATGATCTTCCCAACTTCAAGAGGAGGCTGAGCCCTCTTTGTTCTAAGTTCACCATATGTGATTTCTTTGAGGTACAACAAAAATACAAACACGATCGTTTGATTTATAAGTCGTTTAGCATGCCCTGGAAAGCAGCAATCAATCCCAATTGAAGACACACAGATATAGACCACATAGGTACGATTTGTAAACACTTGTTAGTAGGGTTAATTCACAACTAATTAGTCGATAATGACCGCTGTCCAATTTATAAAAGAATGTTTATCTTATCTTTTATAGACATCTTTATTTGTTTTAATGGATTTTTATTAATGGACAGTGAGAGCAGCAGAATGAGTTTATCAGATTAGCAGAACCATATCTTTTACTTTGATGAATAATTAAGTTCATTATGAAAAGACGGTGGTAATATTATTTAAATACTTAACAGTAAAATGCATGGTTCTGTAATACGGACAAAAATAATGCTATGTTTGTATATTTGAACTTTTTAAGGTACGAGATTCAACGTATGTATATTTATGGGCACATAATACTTTCACTGTTTTCCAATGTATTTCTAACCTCAAAATTTTACAAATGCATTTATTTTTGTCTTTATTACATATATTTGATTTGGGAATTTAGATAAAACAAAACAAAAGCAAATAAACAATACAGAAAATAACCACTTTATGTGAGATACTCACTAGTGACAGGTTCCTCGGTTGTAATATTCGATATACCATGTAAATGCACTTCCACGTCTGGTACAATCGTATCTGTTGATTTTATGATAAAAAATGATCTTATGAAGCAACCCAATATAAAATAAATCACGATGCAACTTAAAAACTAAAATAAATAAACCAATAACTGAACCTAATAAACAAAATAAAACTTTTAATACGACAGTTAGTTAAATGCAACCGGACGCGCCGCATCCATACGACGTGCAATGCTCAAATGGCATCTTTCCATTTCATTCACTCACCCACTTCCCCCACCGGGCCACAGCCAAGCGTTAAAAATTTAACTAAATGCGCATGCGCACGCGGCTTACTTTCGATCATTATAATTTCATGTATCAAGTTATTTATTGCAAAATTATAACAGCATGAGAAAACTGTTATCTAATAGTCATATGTACCTACTGATTTCAAAACTATTGATTACAATACCCTTATAAATATAAAACAAATGAACACAAATATAATAGTATTAAATGTCAAAATAAATATTACAGAAAGGATTTTTCAAAACATCCATAAGGTAATAAACAGTAGGTACAGCAATAAATAAAATTCAGGAACATTCGATGTGCTCAATAAGCAATGACGAAGTGCGCCAACTAACCGTAGAAAAAGGTGGCGTGATGCGGTGACGTCGTCGCTGCAACCTCATTACATTGGGCAACGCAACCGTATAAGCAGGTACCTTAGCATAGTATTCAATAAGGAATAGTTGTTTTAAGACAATAAGTCAACTGTTTTTGTTTTTGTGATTTGTGCGTGAGTGTTGCATTTTCTAAGAACTTAATTAACTTTTGGCGAAAATACATTCACCTTTAGAAGCATTGTAGCTACAGTTGTACAAACCGGTTCACGTTGCAGCACTTTATAAATTGGCCGCCTGAGCCATATAGTGACCATAAACATTTATTTTTTCACTAATTTTAAATGCAAATTTAATGATGCAGTAATAATAAATTTCTATCGGTTGATGTCCAAGCGACGCCAATGAGCTTCTAGAAAATTACAAGCGAGATAATTGCAACTAACCGTCTGCTTATAGTATTATACTTATTTCAAACAATCTTTGGGGAATTTTAACGCATTTAATCGAATGTGCGATTTCGCGGTCTACCAGGCTAGACAGGACGGGGCTGATTCGACCGACTTTTCAAGGCAAACTGCTTTTTTTGTCTACCTACTACTTTCAAATCGAATGACATTAAGTTTATTTTACATGAGTTATAATTAAAGAATAACTGAAGCTACAGTATTCTACTATTACTCTTAATGACTTGCAATATTATAACTCTACTAGTATTACTGCAGATGTTAAACAACGCGACGTAAAGTAATATTAGGGCCTTATGAGTAATGGACACCCGTTTTATTAAGGTAGGTTAGTTCACTATAAACTATATTTAACGCACAAGAATTCATTTAATATGCCCATCGCATAATTCTTCTATTTATAGGTTATTTAATGTTGGAATGCATCAGCTGCTAATTATTACAAGCCATGCCATACGTGAGGTACAAACACATTTTAAGGCACGACCTAATAAAGTAAAATATACTTATCATTTAATTTATATGGCGTGATTGGTAAACTCGTATGATCATACGATTTCATAGAATTTATACGCAACAATAAAGGTATGTGCGTGTTACTAAAGTGACGTCAGTCACTTCTGTTATTGATATCGTCAAAATAGTTTGCATATTTTAATTTTTAAAAAAACAAAAGCATATCATACAATTCTAAACTTAAAAGTATGTAACATAAAACTCTAGTGCATTTAAAAAAGATAAAATAAGCCTTTCAACGCCTACCTAATTTGCATTCATGTGGTTACAAAAAATACATTCATGAATGAACAAGGCCACGTCATGCCAACACGTTATGTGACGACATGTAGGTAGCACTGTTAGAATTAAATATTGTAAAATGAATCATCAAGTTTACAAATCAGTCATTCAGTCATATAACATCCTTTGACCTCCAAATCATATGAACTTAAAAGAAGTGAAATAACAATCTAAAGGATAAATCCGGCAGTTTATTTGACGCAGTGGTTACAACTCCAGTAACGGTAGCGATTAAAACAAATATTTATTTCTATATTATTATATTATTTAAAAAAAAGTAAAATTATTTCGAGTAATATTCTGAGTATTGTACTTTTAGTTTTAGTCATCTTAATCGTTACGTAGAAAACTGGAATGTAAAAAGAGGATTTGAAAGTATACAATAAGTACAAAACATTTAACAAAACTAACAGAAAGTAGGTAACCACCTTTCCTTTTGTTTACAACTAAACATAAAGTTGCAATATTAGGCGTGCTAATATTTTATTAGACCGTAGCGAATTCGACATTTTGCCAGAAATTATTAGGAATACGTGTTTCTATCTAACGGTGTGAACATCTTAACACAACACTTGGAATCGCCGTAATCAATCAATATAAATAGTCAATGACAGTTGAGATAGTCAAGGACTACCAATTGATTCAATAAATCGCCCTTACATCAGGGACATGAGTGTTACAAATAGATCATCACGTAGAATAACCGAACGAAGATACGCCAAAATTGATCGTGTTAAGTGAAATCCGTATTTTTAGTGTGCTGAGCGTCTTGCAAACCATACTGTAATTTAATATTTCGATGATAATTTAAATTCATTCAACTCCAAATTCAAAATCGTTTTAGTATTAATGTTTTTGCAATTGTATAATAACATTCCTATGCCTAGTCGAACACTTTCTCAACTAGTGATAGTAATTAAACATAAATCTTACTGCAAAAACATTGTCCGATAAAAATATATCAATAGAAACAAATCAATTAATTTACAATAATAATTAACCCAGCAAACAATAATCTGTATTGATTGGTGATAATTACTTGCGTCATATCCTGAGGTTTTGTTTACAAAATATTAGGTCCTACTTATGTCTTAAGAGCGACCTTATTTATATCTTGAAATTATAAAATGTTTCGGATATTTTTCAGCTAACTTTAGAAATACATTTGCGATCGTTTCCTCAATTAGTTAATTCACCTAATTCATACTGTTCCTCGTAATTTCAGAATGATGGTTAAGCCTCAGTCATACTATGTTATCAGATTGTATAGGTATTACTAGGACTATATTCCAAAATGGTACCTAATTTTAGAGTTTCGCTTTGCAAATCAAATTATAAAACAAAGCCTGTCTGGTAAACTTCCGTTCAGAATGTCACAGCATAACAAAGCGTAATAAGTGTCATAATTACGGTTTCATTGTGTATTTACGCAGCAATTAATATGGAAAATTTTACTGGTAACCCTATCAATATATAGATTTAATAACTGGAGGTAATCCTATGTATTTACATACGTAAACGACTAATTGCGTGATACCATTTGATAAATGACTTTTGTATATATTAATGTTTTCGAAATTAAGTGAGAAGTCACTAACAATAATTTTTATGCCAAAAGTTTTTTTTTAAAATAAATAAGTATGTGTTTTAGGTATTTATGATATACGTGTTATACACTTTCCACTTTCTTGTTCTTCTTGAGTACGTAATTTCATTAAAACAGCATTTTTCTCGTTGAAAGCTGCAAAATACTATGTATGAAAGTGGTACTTACTGTCCTCGACGCACATCTGGTCGTCAGGTAATAACCTTAAGCCGGTCGGACAGGCGCAGGAAACACGGGGCGAATGGGGTCCGATCCTTGGGGCTGGTAGACAGAGGTGTGAACAGTGGCCGTTGACGGCAGCGCAATGGTTGATTCCATCTGGTTGACGGTATGGATGATACACATGGATCACCATTGGGTTTTGAAGCTATTAACAAAGCACCAGAAATTAGAAATGAGCAATAATTATTTGTGTAGTAATCCTGTATATGACCCTGATTTACTGAAATGCTATTGCTCTTGTGGAGGAATACGTAACTACCTGACAGTCTGCCTAAACATAGATATCTCTTCAGTAGGGTTTTATTCCAACAATTTATTTATTTTTTGTTAGAAAACAACTACTTGGTAACTAAACGGTTATTTTATAGCTGAATCATTATTATATTATATATAATGATAAATATGCATATATCTTGTGCTTACATTGTTAAGTATGAAGAATTTATCAATAACAAATAGGATTTAAAAGTGAAATAATATGATGAATAGTGGATTTAGAACACATGTATTTATTCAACAATCCGAATTAGTCGAGGGCAAGGCATGGATAATTTATTTTATCAAATTAATCCTAATTGAAATATACCTATTATCAGAGACTAGAACATCTGTTTTAATTAGTAACAATAAAGTATTCTAATGCGATTTCTGAAACAGTAATCATAATTTCTGCAATCTAATGAAATATTTGTGAGAAAATTTCTTATTTTCAGTAAAAAATTGTTTATTAATGGAAACAAAAAAAATAATTTATTATTATTGAATATGCATTGTATGTATATTCATTATTATTGTATTTGAATAAATGCATTTTTGTAATAAAAGGTAAATATCTAAATTACTATACATATATATAAATTCAGCCGCACTACACTAAGGATTCACTGATCTCAAAAATTTTTAACGCATAAGAAATACAATTAGTTCCAAATTTCCTAATATCTAAATTATCAATCTTGATAACGCCTTAATACATTCCAAGTTCCAGAGATTGGATTTAAATTATGATATGAATTCATATTTTATCTATAGATAATAAAATGTATTAATTACACGCTCTGTACATGAATGAAATGATATTATTGATAATCACTGTGTACCTAATTGTAATCAATATAAATCACAATCTATTCGTTTTTTTTTTATTATAAAAATATTTATCGGATAATTACGAGTAAAAATGCCGCCAAGAAATCTTTTTATCTAAATTTGCGATATAACTTGCTTTTTATTTTAATGTTAAGAGAGGCATTCTGGATCTTAACCTTAAACTAAATTACCATATGCTGTAGGTGCCAGGACAAGGAAAGCTAAAAATACTAAATGAAAAAATTATTATTAAAAAAATATCTAATAATTGCTTACCGTATGCGTAGAAGTAATAGCCTCGATATCTTTTCCGTTAAATTTGTTAGCTCTGTAGACGGCAGCTTTATCCCAGTCAGTCCAATAAACCCAGTCTTCAAACGTGGTAATAGAGAAGGGGTGACGAAGCACGTCTGTTGAGTAAAGAACGACACGCCGAGCTGAACCATCATAGTTGCAAGACGAAATTGTATTCATTTTTGCATCCACCTGAAACAATCAACATATTAGTATGGGTAGAAAATAAAATATCATTCGAAACAAAAATTATTAAAAAATCTAAGTTTCCAATAAACTTACCCAGTAAACCCGTTTTCGTACAAGATCCAAAGTCAAACCGTTTGGCCATTTTACATCAAAGGATACAATAGTTTGCCTATGAGAGCCGTCCATACCAGCTCGCTCGATCTTTGGCGTCTGTCCCCAATCTGTCCAGTACATCCATCTACGAAAAGAAGGCATTGTGATCTTAAAAAGTTTATTAACATGATTTTAAATAGTTTATTTTCCTATATTAACATACCATTTGATCACACTCTGCCTGATTTCAAGCAAGAGTGCGACCCATAAGCCGAGACGACTATTGTCTTAAAATGAAATTTGCAGCTGACAGCTATAGCTATAATGACAACATACCCATCAAGAGGATTTAGAGCTATCGATCTAGGTTCTTCCAAACGGTCCCGGACGAGAATCTTCCGCATATTGCCTTGCAAATCTGAGAGTTCGATATGGTTCTTGCCAGTGTCAGTCCAGTACAGATGGTTGTAAATCCAATCAACAGCTAAACCGTCCGAGGTGATCAACTGGTCTCCAATCACAACGGTTCTTTGACTTCCTTCATCAATTGGAGCTCTGAAATTTATTATTATTATAAATATGGTGAGAAAAATATAAAACCGTTAAAGGAAGATACCATATCTTTTAATAGAATTTAAAAAATATATACACATACAAAACACAATAGAAAGATTAAAGTCATAGAAGACATACTTGTAGATTTTCTCATCAGTGACATCACTCCAGAAAATCATTCCAGTTCTAAAAACGTAGTCCAGGGCTGTGGCTGACTTCGTATCATTAACAATAGCGACCATCTCATGATGATCTAAGCTGATCTTGCGGATATCGAAACGGCGAGCGAACAATAGCGACGGGTGACCTTCAGTCGCCTTACAGCGGGTGCGGTCTCGGGGATCTCGGGCATAACCAGTATGACATTCACATTTGTATGTTCCCTTTTCGTTAATACATATTTGGGAACACGCTCCCGGGTCGAGGCACTCATCGATATCTGCAAATTAACAATGTGATTTTATATTAACTCAAAAGTGTGAAATAGATTAATTTAATGATGATCATAATAATAGAAAACATGGAAATTAATTGTTTCAGAGAATAGCAGAATTTTGAATTTTAATTAAATTTATGATTAGTTCCAAATTAATTTATAAAGTGATATAAATTATAATGAACTGCTGTAGTATTGTTTGTAATTAATTCTAACACAATGATCTATGTAGTGAGTTACGATAATTACATTGTCAAATGATATTGCTGATAAACAATAGGTGATAACTTTGAATATACAGAAACGTAAATTGTCTATGATTAAGATCTAGACTATTAATTAACTAATCATGCCATTCGTAAACTACATGTTTTGACACGTGTCATACTCGACACATTACCGAATTTAATTATATCGGAAAATATATGGTTCGACTTCATAAAACATTTACGTTGCTTCACATACACTAACATGCGTACCGTTGCTTACAACGTACATCTGTTAAAATAATTTTTTTAATTATTTAAAATTAAATTTAATATTTAAAAAATTGCAGTACACGCGTATTACATGAAAAAATCTTTCCTAAAACCTTAATTGTCCTAAATCAATTTATGAAAGGAATAAAACGAAACTTGGGATAATGAACTAAACTAAATAATTTGAATAACGCCAATATTTGACACAATTAAAATACAAATTAACTTTAGTGTAATAAGAAATTGGGTTATGTAGGCCTTAACAGTAAAATAGTAATAGAGAAAATACATATAAAATACATAGCAATTAAGACCCTATGCTTACTTGGCTTCATAGTTTACATACAAATATTTACCTTCACATGTAGTATTATCAACAAGTCGATATCCTTTATTGCAATCACAATAGTAACTGACTGGTGTATCCACACATCGCTGTGTACAGCCTCCATTGTTTATAGCACATTCATTTTCCCCACAACGATTTTTAGGCTCGTCCTCGAAATTCGGACAATCAGGCTTTTTGTCGCAAACTTTAGACAGAGGTATGCACATCCCACCACCGCAATCGAACTCTGTTTTTTTGTCACACACTGTTTTGGGTTTTGCTGAAATATCAAAAAGACTCAAATTTAACAAGAATACAGAACCGGTACAGTAATTTAATTAAAGCGTTCCGTAGCTCCGATACTGAGTTAGTTACGCTACAATTTAATTTTACGCGGATTCTTCAGATGTCGCTAAATTTGAAGTAAATTGTTAATAAAATAATTATATCAAGGCATGATTGAAGTGATATAAATAAATACATATAGGTAGGTACTTACTGCAGTTAAGTTCATCACTTCCATCCGGACAATCCTTGTCTCCGTTGCAATATAATGCTCCAGGTATACAGCTGTGATCTTTGCATTGGAATTGATCTAGTCGGCAGGTGACATTTCCTCGGCATAGATCTTGAGCTTCGTCTCCGCCATCTGGGCAGTCCTTGTCACCATCGCAAACCCAGGCTTTGTGCACACACGTGATACGATCACGGCATTCAAATTCCGTTGACAAGCATGGAGTAGTTACTTTTGGAATTGAGGGACAACCCTGAAACGATTTCAAAGAAAAAATCATAAGTAATTATATAACTATAGCCATGTTAGAATATGTATATGTATATATAATATATTTACCAATTCGTCACTGCCATCGGGGCAATCGACGTCGCCATCACAACGCCACCGCGCTGAGACGCAATGTCCGTTGGTGCAAGCGAAATGCGTCTGTGGTTGGCATGTGCGAGCTGGACACTTGACTTCATCGGAGCCATCTCCGCAATCATCATCACCATCACAAACCCATCTTTGTTGAATGCACTTTCCATTTCCACAAGTAAACTCGTCCGATCGACACGTCTCATCTGTACATAGCGTAAAGTTTAAAACATACGGTACTAAACAGACAGATATGCCGCGAAAGTTTCTAGCAAAAAATAAATTATTCTTCATAGTAAGAACAGCAAGTCCGGAATAAAGAGCGTCATTAAAATTCTCTTCAAGCGTGCAACGAGAGCATAATGCAAGAATCTAAAGTAAAAGACATTTCAAATTTGAGGAAGATGGAAATAAGTTGAAGAAAACAGAAAAGAATTATTGCAATTAGCTTGGAGGAAGCATACCCTGTGGTACGTACATTAATTCGACCTCATTTAATTTTCTTGCAAATCGTATAATTTTCACAAAGTAAAATCTTGTAGACAAATTGCTTTTACCCGACTCTACTGCAGATAATTTTAATTAATTAAATTCTTTTTCTCAGAATAGAGGGAGGAATAGTTATCATTGAGCGTCTCAGAAATAAGAAACACTTACTGAAAAGAAATAAAACTATATATCATTGTCCTTCAAATATATTGAAATGAAATTGTTGTATGAAAATTTTCGAAAAATGCTTTTCTATAGAGTAGAAAAGCGCACACACGCAGCGTCATCGCTCAAGCGAGCGGGGCGGGTCCAACCGCGGGTAGATAAGAATTTATAGACGGATGAGTCGGGTGTTGATAGAATACAGAGTGTTTCGCTACGAGGGGAGACTAGAATGATTGATTGATACTGGAGGTACCGAAGAGGAATAGTTAAACACCGACCCCGGCCTGATGACCAAGAAAACAAACATTATTTTCTTTTACTAGATGAAACGTCGCTACTTGATTGAATGTCGCTCTCTTAACTCAATATATGTACGAGTATGTACAGATTCACTTAGGACTTAAATAAAAATATAACGACATTAAAATAAAGCAATTGTAGTGCTTTTGACAAATAAATGAGAACATATATTTTTGTTAATTTAAGCAAAACTTTTTATTTTAGTTTTTATAGGCAATTACAAAATGCACAAATCATTCTCCTTCGATATAAATGCAGTAATGACGCCATTATTCATAGTAAATGACACGACTGTCCGAAGAAAATGAATATAAATGGGAATTTAAATTATCTTATGAACTATGGTGAGACTGCCAATTTTTATTACATTGAAACAAGTAATTTATTTAGCTTATGTGATCAATATGTATAGCAAAAATAAAGTTTTACGAAACCTTAATTTATAAATCTATTGTAACTACATAAAGCTGTAACGATAAGTTTAATATTATTATGTGATAGTACTAATGTGGGGAGGTTTTGACACCGGATGTTAAGTGCGGTATGGAAGGGATATCGGCCGGACACACCACCGCTTCACCGCCAACCGGATACAAAACCAGGTACTATGTTATATCTTTTGTAATAAAAATTTCTAAAATAATTTCTGGGAATTTTATTTATAAATTATATGCATTTAAAGATAATTCTTATATTAACTGTACTATAGAAGAGCATAATTTGTGTATACAAAAATTGGCAGTCGATCTCGGTTGTATGAAATAAAAGCAACCCTTACTGCATGCTTTTTCATCGGATCCATCGGAACAATCTAAATTGTCGTCGCACATCCAGGTTAGGGGCACACACTCGCCAGGCTTCCCCCTGCACGTGAACTCATCAGGACCGCAACTCTCCACTTCTGCACACCCCAAACACATGCTCATGCTAAGTACGTCACAAGCACTCATGTTATGTACTTACACACTAAAATAAACCTCATGAATACAAATATTGTAAATAATTTTGACTTTGTTTCAGTTTTAAAAATATGTGTAATAAAAACATGTGGAACGTATATATTATTCTCGCGCATGAAAATGAGGCTTGAAGACATGCGTATGATCAAGAATGCAAGCTGATCATGCTCATCAACTGCACGAGGCAGCACAATCGGGCATGCCCTCTTACCACAGTTGTGTTCGTCAGAGCCATCGGGACAATCTGGATAATCGTCACATTTCCAAGCGGCTGATATGCAAAGTCCAGATGTACACATAAACTTGTGATTTGGACATTTGCGCATTGCTGTGTACAGAGTTCTTTGTGTGAATTATATTATTACAAACTGTGTAATATTTTTAATAGTTGCAAGTATTTATTAGTAATTATTTGTTAAGCATAGTTGTATATTATTTACTTCTTTATAGCATCTTTAATCATCGATTTGTATTTAGGTATAAAACAGAATTAAGAGTATAATAAGTCAAAGGTTTACGATGAAATTTGGAATGTAATAGCACAATAAAAGTTTTGTAGCTTCACTTGGATTTATGATTTATCTTGTCTATAAAATAAAGCTAACCGCGTAACGGATCCCCAAAACGTGTAACCTAACAGAAATTTTAAAGTTAATAAATACTTCATTTTAACAATCTCCTAATTTTCATAAATTCTTCGTGAATAATTTATAATCTGTCTAATTTGAAGTTATTTTTCGCTTGAGTTAAAGGATCAACATTGTTGAGTTAATTTTTGGGTGTGTAATATAAATTCTCTCGTAGGAATAGGTATATTGTGAAACTTGGCAGCTAATCCATTCCAGCACTCGCTTTGCGTGTTTCTGCCAAATAAAAACAGCACTTCCATTACGTTGGGTCGACTTACGGCACTCAGTGTACAAAGTTGTGGGTGGCGGTTGCCATAACTACGCTCCTCGACTCGGGAATAAAACCTTACAAACTTTCACAAGCTTTTTTTACACATTGTAACTTGGTACAAAACAGAAAGTCGAATTAAAAATAATTCTACAAAAGTATGTGGCCACGTTTCTCTTTAAAATGCACTCTCTTAAAATGCACTCTCTACATTTTAACTTACATTTACTGAGATCAACACTTTTTAGATTAATAAGACAATTTCATTTTATTGTAGTCCGATATTAGCAATTACTATTCTGGAGGCAGGAGTTGCCTTCACTAGGCCAGCTGATGAGGCGAGGGCACACTAGGCTAGGTTAACATTTATATCTTTTACTTATTATGCCCGCTTGCCTACTTTCGACCTAGTCTTAGAATGCGACAGGCATTACATTTAAAGGTGATCGCAAACTAAGCTATAGCCATCATGCCTATCTACCACTGTAAAACGAATAAAACGGTGTGTTATGCATTGTAAAACAAACCAGACACTGAATTTGTATACAGAGACTTATACCAAAGGACAGTTTGCCCATTCAGCCAAATTGCGTTCCGATGTTTATTTGGAAAACAATCGAGGTCTCGCGAACCCTTTCCTCTACAAGAAATCCCGTGAAAATAAAATTCGAAAACAGATTTCAGGAATCTCAGTCGTAAAACGAAACAAACGTTCAGAACAATAAGTAAAAATTAGCTTTCACGTTTTATAGTAAACAAATAAAATCGATCGACAATCTAAAACAGAAAACATGCAATCATTTCAAGTTGTCATAACTCAATTTCCCTGGAGGCTTCGTGTTTGATCAACGACAAAAAATTGCCATAATAATACAATACATTTTTTTTTTGTTGATTTAAAACAAAGTTTGTTAGAATAATAAACTGTTTATACAACTCTGTTGGTACATTAAAACACATTTGGTTTTGTTATCCGAAAAGTTAAATATTACATAAATAATTTAGTAAAAAAAGTATTTAGGTACAAGTTAATAATAAAATATAAAAATTATTCATTTTAATTAATTATTGCTTTAAAAAATTAATAACATCAATATTTTTGTAGACTTAAGAATACTCTCAAACATTTGAAACTCTAACAAGGTTACGAGAAAGATAAAGAAAAGGGTAAAGATTATGTAATTTATCCTTAAAACTTTGAATCGTAATTAAGATTTTAATCCACGTTGGAGACTCCCGTGGGACGAAAAGCGCGTGCTACTTAAAAAGTTTCAACGTAAATTATCTGTCTTTTCTCTCAAAATCTAGAACTGTCCCCATAAATGAGTTCTGATTAGTTTAGAAAAAAAAATTGTTTACGAAAACAATTTTTCATCCGATGAAAGTGCTTTAAAGAAGATTAAACTAAAATTTTGAAATTGTTTGTGAGGATCCGATCCTTCCGTGATAAGTTTTAATATTGAATTAGAAATTTTACATTTTTTCTCGGCAACTGACAAGTTAACTCGGCGAGTCACCAAACCATTCGTATTGTAAGCAAATTTACCCCAGTAACAATGTTTACGTTTAGTCATAAAATTCACTCCCTGCTTTGTTTTGTTTGATTCCATCGAGTATTCAGATATTTACAGTTTCTTTTTTCTTTTAGATGCAAATAATGGAAAAGCGTTTCTAATAATTCTAGAACTAGTTGGTGACTTAATTGTACGTAAAAATCACTTTCCATACAACTTGTGTTTTAATTCAAATAATTAACAACTTAATAATTAAATAAAATGTTTTGCACATCTCGTTTAAACCTTTGAAGTAATTAAATCTCTCAGGAAATTGCGAGATTAAATTACGAAGAAATTATGAATTATGATCGATTATAAAACTCACTGCAAATATTCGGATCTTCATCGGAGCTGTCTGAGCAATCTTTTTCATTGTCACATCTCCACGAAGCCGGTATACAACGTCCCGAGTTGCATCTAAATTCGGAAGCTGTACACGTTCTACTATCTGCAAATAAAGAAAATAATATTCAAATTTCAATTTAACTGTGAATTTATTTATAATGAGACTTGTTTATAAATTGGAGATTAAACACAATTAGTTGTGATTGTCAATTATTTCGTAGGTCAAAGAGAAATACATAAAACGTGGTATCGTTTTGTTATCGACAAAGAGACCTATTTCTATATTTATTTTAAAGCTAATAGCCACATCATTTAGGACTTAATTAGGTTAAAATAAATTATAAAATAAATTGAAATATATAATACATCATACGAGTATAATACTAATTAACAAAAGACGGCTTAACTAAAAATTAATTTATTATCTAGAAATAACATCTAATTGATTAATAATGTTTATTAAATAATAATGCCTTGTTTTTAATTAAAACATCCTTTTTAAATCTCTCCAAAGTAGAAGACAAAATTGTATAACAAAAAGTTAGAATTTTCCTGTAAATGTTTTTTTCTACGCATAAATTAAAACAAGACGTAACAACGGAGATCACACGACGACATCCCGGATAATGTCACAATGTAATCCTACATGATAAGGTGCTTGTTTTACATTGACACCGAGATTGTCGTTAATTACTTTTGCAAATAAACCTAAAGCTATTTTATTTCTGTGCAGAAGTGTAGACAGATGTATTTTTACGAATAGTATATTTATAGTATTGAAATAATAGATAAATTAATATATAGTAATTGTCTCTTAGAATACTAAGTAATTACAATATAATACAAAGATGTACTCCTAAAATTCTACACTAAAATATGTCTAGGAAATAAATAAATCATATCTTTGATAAATATTTACTATACATATAGATAGAATTATTGTAAAATTGATTACTGTTAAACAACCTGACTTCTTCAAAATGTTGAGTTGCTTGTAATTAACTTACTTTGATTCTTAATTATTCAAACAATAACTTTGATAATTAACAATATATTTTTGGGCCATTAATTATTACCTATTATAACTTATTTAATTTGGAGTAAAACATCACGAATACAATTACCTTGGCTACTTTCTTGCCATTTTCTTTGCTAATAAAAAATTAACAAAAACATGCGAAACGGGGGACACCCATACTACATAAAACGAATAGTGCTATCAACAACAGGACATCTAGACAACACAAACTTGTAGTATCCAGTCTCGAAAGAACTTCATGTAACAAACAGTCTGGCGTACTAATCACTGCGCCACAAAGGTCGTTTGTAGACACAAATGTATATGAATAGAAAACAAAAATATAATATAGCCTCGCATACGACTACATTCCACCTGGTATAACACCAGGACATCAGACTGGGTTAATAACCGTCATCAGTCTGCCTATCTCTATTTTCATTAATGCTTTATAATACTATGGGTACAATTTTTGAGAAATTTTATTGAATACAAGGGCTGTGAGTTCACACCCTCAACCACCTCAGCCATGACCCCTCTATAAGAAAGTAATGTGTAACAAAAAACTCATTGTGTTATAAAAAGGATATAAGAACCGAAAAGCACTTTATTATTGTAATAATAACTCTTAAGACTCTCCAAAAATTTCCACTTCATAAAACATATACGTATTTTTTTGTTCATAAGAATTATTGAAACGGTGTTTCTTTGAAGTTCTAATTTTAATATAGGTACCAGCGAAACAAATAAAAAATCAATGTAACCTTTTCCCGCTTAACTCCTACATAAATCGTTTTCTTTTTTATGAAATCCTGGTTGTCGATACAGAAATCTAAATAATAAAAAAAAATTCCGTATAATTCTTCATATCTTGAGATTATTTTTATTTTTAGAAATATTTTTTAAATTCAACTCAAAAAACAAACACTGACATATACTGATATAAGGTTTAATTCTCATGTAACGTTAAAGCTCGTCAATTATATTAAACGAGAAATCAGTGCTTAACACGCGTACAAACAATGCTGAAGAAATTATTATGGGGGGATAGCAAAAACCAAAATCCTCTAAAGTAGCTCAACAAGCAATATACGTGGTAAACTTTAACACCACGTTAATAAAGACGAGATTTGTATTCCCAGTAAAAAAAATGTTTGGTTATATTGTAGCTGTGTGGGAGGCACGTGCCGCTGTAGACCAATTTGTAAACAAAAAGCACCCGCTACGAATAATATCGGCCGTATATCCGACGAGTAATCAGCCTTTTCAGGCGAGTTGTACGCACGAAATATTTGAGTACCTACAGAATTTAAATTTTACTGCAATAATAACCCTCTTATTAAACTAGGGTTGACTTTTTTATTTTATTTTATATTCATACAACTTTTCTCTTTTTGTGATGTGTAAACATTATTCTCTTTTTAAATTACAAATAAATCCGTATTTATGCAAAAGCACTTCTTTTGTTATATAATATACTTCGGCTACGACATGACAGATTTCACTATAATCTTACCAGTAGATATAGGCACCACGACAGACACAGACAATTCCATACAATTAAATAAATTTTATACTAACCCCCTATATATAGATATATTTTGCACAGCAACACGAATTAATAGCTTAACTGTGGAGAATATTAAAATGAGGGAAACAATTTACCCGCGGCGTCTCTCATTAAGTTACAATTATTTGAAGCGGTGAACTTGTATTGTGTATGTACTCGTATGTGGTACGTTTATTCATGACACGACAGCGTAGTTGAATGATACGCCCAAACTCAAGAGACATTCGCGAAGCGTTCTGCTTAATTATGCAGCTTCGTGTTTAAGCGTAGTTGGCATACATTCATGCTAAAATTACTGCATTATTATTGAAGTTCTATCTTTATTCATATTTTTTAAATGTTAATTTACATTAATATGGTGTGAATTTTAGTTTAATTAATTAAATCCGGTTTTTTTACCTTTGCAGCAATTGTGTCCTGGCCACATGTACAAGCTTTCGAAATATAAATTAATAAACGCAATAGTAAACCGCATAAGGTGTTTTAGATTTTTTAATGCATGTTCGCGAATAATCTCAAAATTAACATTATTTGATAGGTATCAATCTTCCGAAGAAAATAATAAATAAAATAAAAGTACCTAATTTTAAATATTATACAACTTTAAAATAGTTGAAAAATAAAAGAACTTGTAAGTTTAAACCGACAAACGAAACTAATGTAACGTCCAGAGGGTTCTAATTCTATGCTTATCCATGAGCTTACACGTACCCCAGTAAATTGAGATGTAGCTCAATTCTCTGAGTATTCTCCAGAGACACTCGTGCATAGATATTTGCTTTAGG
The DNA here is from genome assembly GCA_028551675.1 of Tineola bisselliella. Classification (NCBI taxonomy): domain Eukaryota; kingdom Metazoa; phylum Arthropoda; class Insecta; order Lepidoptera; family Tineidae; genus Tineola; species Tineola bisselliella. Next base: position 247,035 of record JAPWLS010001114.1, on the reverse strand, counting down.
AACACTCACCATGTAACTCTTAGCATTAGTGGTTATATTTAAGTCATGATTTACACATTTAGATTTGTATTTCATGAAGTTGTAAACTATTTTCACATAAAGCATACTAGGCTTTCTCCTGTAGGAGTTGAGAAGGGCAAAATTAAAAGAAAAAAAAAGTCTAATGAGATAATATTATGATAACACAACATCGTCATCAAAAGTAATGAAGTGATTATATAGTATGTGAAATAATAAAGTAAAGATAAAATTTAATATTATTTAAGCTTAAAAGCTATCAACTTGGTTCCATCAAGATACCAAAGAAGACGCGACTGTCATATGAATAGCAGAGAGTGCCATAAAATCGTTTAAAAGACAATATTTTGCATAATAGTAGACTCAAATTTTTGCATAAGTGACTCAACTCAAAAAAAAAACCAAAAAAAATGTTATTAATTAGACTATATTTACCAAATTCAAGCATTAAACACTTGAATCGTGTGAGCGTGTTTTGAGTGGTAACAAGATATAATAATACAGGGTATTTATTCTTCCTTCACTGTCATGCTTCAATGGAAGAGCGTCCTGCTTATCGTACCATCAACCCTCTTTATACGTAATCGGGACACTAATTCATGTTTACTCTCTGTATTTCGACTTACAAATTAGTTCCTTCTGAATGGTAAAGCCTTATCGCTCGCGAAACGGGGAGAAAGTTGGAAATTTAAAATTTGAACACGTAGTAGGGAGACATTTAATTCTTCTAATATATTCTTTAGACAATTTATTAGATAAATAAATAATCATGGTCAAGCTGTGTGGTATGTGTACCATGATATTACATTAATAGATGTAAGCATAAACAATGCGTACGTCACGCTTGATGCACGCATTTGTGGAATAACCATTATTTTTGTCGATATTAAAGAAAAATATTTGTAACAAAGGCAAAATCAACACGCTTAGTTAATCCAGATCAAATAAGACCGCAAATTGCATTAAATTGTCCCAGGCAACTACAACTGTGTTCAACCATTGTGTTTCTAATTAACCCGTCGGGAATGTCGCCATTAACGAAATGGACTCCATAGGTCTCTCGGCGATGGATACCCCTCAAGCTCATGTTCCAAACACGATAGTAATCGAATCCCTAATTTCATGCCTATTTGTGAGTACACATTGCAATCGATCTGTAAAACAGCTACTGCGTTGTTTTGTAATGAATAAATTCCAACAAAAATACATAAGTTTAGCAAATATACATACATATAGATAGCAGTTACATAACTTAGAAAGATATCGTTTACTACGTGTATACTGAAAAATAAATATACAAAACAATTTTATAGAGTTATTAAAATAAAAATTTAAATTTTAAAATGAAGAAATCAAATTAAAAATATGATAGGTATATCTAAATACATGATAATCAAAATAAGAATTGCGAACACAGCACAGAAACGAAGCCTTTGGAGCAATAATTGGAAACAGTATACTCCATTACCGTAAAACAGCACGTAAGGAAATTTGTATAGAAAATATAAAAGAAAATGGCTGAGAGAATTTTAACAACAGTATTATACACAACAAATAGAAGTATTGTTGTTACAATGGCATTAGACCAAATTGTCCCCTAGATAGCAATGGAACAACGTGGTATTCTAAATTGTATTATAGGGATGTTTTAGAGGCGATGGACTGCATTCGTTATTTTGAAGGATACTTGCTCGCGTGGGGATACGAAGTAGCTGCATGTGAAGCCCGGGTTGCATCCTTGGCCGTATTTTCAATCCTTAATAGAGCAGTCCAAGTTAATTGCATATTTAAATGTAATTTATGTATGAAATAGTGTTCTTCTTTCTAAAATAAAGATAATTACAAAAATTTAAATAAAGAGACATAATCAGATACTATTGGAAATGGTCGTATACCATTTTTATACCTCAGTGTTTTTGATTGTGCCAATAAAAAATATTATGAAGAGAAACCCGTCGTATTATTTTCAATAGATTCAAATTTGGCCTGAATAAAAGCTCCAAGATCTTAAAATATCAACGGAGCTACAGACGAAAATGTCGTTTGCAGCCACAAACACTATTCAAAGTAGTAGAATGACAATCTTCTAGTGGCTCTCAAAGTCAGTACTAAAATTTATTACGGTTGAGTTATAGAAGGGAGGAACTCAGGCAATTCGTAGGTTGATAAATTCAGAAAGCGACGACAAAAATCTTGGTTCCAAAAAAGCATTGTTCCTTTGTAACCATGCATATATTGTTGTTAAATATTTATTAAATATTTCTCTTACCTGCGGTTTTGTAGTCATATGCTTTAGTATAAGAGTCGTAATCGTCGTCGTACAATGAAGCGTGAAGTTTGTTTATAAAACAGCAAACAGATATGCAGAACACCACCCAGCGTACTTCCATCATGTTTAATGTCTTTTAAAACACTGTTAAACACTATTTCTTATGACAGTTTATCAATAAATTCATACGGGTCTGAATATTATGAATTCAGAAATGAAAATGTGATCTGTACGGTTCAAGTTGTTTAATCAAACATACGAGTTTAAATCTTTCTTGCACATATTCATACATAATTAAAACAAGAATATTAAAACAAAAGTGTTTTCACAAAATTCCATTAAATAGTAAAATTTATCCTTTAAACGATTAAAGAGTTTAAAATATGAATACAGTGGGAGTAACTTGAATTAAAAGCAGGTAACTAGGCTGGATTATCCCCACGACCCTTTCTCTCTCACGAAAGGTCACTTCAGAAAGTTTTACTCCCATAAAATATTACTAAGATCACAATCTCTGTTTACATTTGTAGATGAGAACTATCGCTTTGGTGTAGCTACGATATAAATAAACATTCAAAATTAAACGAGATTGTGAAAGCAAATTACATTTTAACAATTTAAGAAAGAAAAAAATTCGCTTAATGTTTCCTAGAAATCCAATTTAGTTAAGTGCTGTTTTATTTCCTAATTTATTCGTTTGTATTATTAATCTCTGAATAATAACCTTTCTTTTAAACTGTCTTAGAAGCATTACTTTATGAACAATTTACTTAATACGAACTGTTATCATGTTAAACTTTCACAACTATCAAAGTGTCCTGTACAAGTTACAAACCTACGACAAACAAGTTTATATAAACGAACGCAATTACGGAAATTAATTCTATGCATTGGGGCCAGTCTATCCTATATGCTTGGGCAACCAAAACTGTACAACTGACTCCGATCGGACTTTAGTTACCGAAAGGATAATTTAATTTAGATTAAACCTTAGATACTTGTCGGATCGGCATGTAATTTAAGTTAAGTAATTATTTCATTAATACAGAACAATATTATGCTACGATATATATTTTAAACAGGCATACAATGTGTAATATTCGTATTAGTCATAAATTAAACTTCAAAATAATTCTTTAATTGGCTGTAAATCCAAAATAGAACAGAGCAAGAAAGGAATTGAAAAGATGTAGTTATCTAGACTTCATTCTTTGACCGTCAAATGGACAAAGTTTCCAATTAAGCCGAAGTGTAAGCGATAGCAGCTTCGATAGATCGAGGGTGAGTCGAATATTAATTACTACAAACTTCAGGGTCCCGTCATTTACAGAATGCCATTATTCTTGTCCAACTTGACCGATATTTGAAGCAAAGTTGAGGGAACGAGCCGGATTAAGCAATTAACAGCCATCGATTGGCTATCAATAACAAATAGGGGCATTATATAGTGACAAAAACAACGGAAAGTGGTTTCGAATGAATACATTATTCTACCCTTTCTGATGTGAAACATTTTGTTATTTTCAATATAACAAAGTACGAATATGTAATACTCGGATAATATAAAGTTTAAATGAAAAAACTTTTAACATCTCAATTTAGGGCGGCATCTAGGAAATATTTCTTATTCAGAACACTAAAGTGAAAAGTTTTAAATCAAATAACCGATTTTCCTTTTCTGAAATTTTTTTTATAATCATCAGCATTAACTGTCTATGACTTAGAGCAATTAATTTTCATTTAAGCAGTTCAAAAAGGAATGGGACGTTATAATTCAAATTTAATTGGTCACAGTTTCAGACATTGGTATAAGTAAGAGAGGATTTTCTAAAAGCCGTTTGAGTCCAAATCGGGCGGCACCATCGCGGCACAATGAGCTCGTCTGTCGAGGGCACATAATTAACAACCTCTGTCAAACTCACAGCCATCACTCTCGGTCTCTATGCCAGCCTTCCCGTTGTAAATTCACCTTTGAATAGAACCGAAATTCGTGGCGATCTCAGAGAGAATTGAAAGGCGTGCAAACGATATCTTCCGTTCAAGAGTTATAGATGGGCTTACTGAAAGTAAGTATATTGTGGCTTAGGATAAATCCATTGAATTTCCTAATTAACTGAGATGCACTACACAACGGATCCCGTGATTTGAAGACATTAATCAATCTTTGAATGAGATGGGCGTGAAAACTTCGTACTTCTGATTGAGAAGGGTAGCAATCCTACCTTTATTACAGATGTAACTCTATACGTTTTCGTTTTACTGAATTTCTCATTAAAACCTATTGTTCGGAAGCCGTGTAAATTCATTTTGTTTGTCGAGAAATATATAATACTTGGAAAATCAGTTTTAGGTAATTACATTTTTAAAATGTATATTACGTACGAAGTAATAAAAAGGCCCTAATTACATAAACAATAAAGAAAAATTAACCTTGCCATTTATTTTTATAGGCTCCTAGAATGCGAAAAGCGAAGTGGCTATTATTTTTATAGGAGTACCTCAGAAATTAGGGATCATAAATAATTAGGCGTAATTACCATTTTGTTATGGCCATGAAGTATACGTTGCACTTATCATGTTAGACGAGATATCAAAGTACATGAGGTCGAATCAAGAAAGCTGTGCAACCAGTCTCCCTTTAGAATCAGACCTATCATGTTTCATGGAACCCATGTATTTCTCGTAAATACTAGTACTCGATTAAGACAGTCATGTGCTAAAGACTTTACATTATAATTTTAATTAAAACATAATTTTATTTATATAAATTTCATCTGATAATAACACATTTAAAAGAGTTACTTTGTAAATGAAGTAAAATTTCTAATAAAATAAATTATGATTTATGTGACTGATATTATCAGGACTAGAAAATTTGTTGGCGAGTGTATCTAGATGTTAAAACCCTATATAGAAACTTGCGTCTTTGGCATGCCGCACGTTCGCATTGAAAGCTTAGTTTTTATTAAAAATGTCGCGGTTAGCAGACGACCTATTAATAAAGTTACAAGAAACAGCTTTGAAGAGAAAATATGTTTATTGTTCAATAAAAGTCAAAGACCATTAAATAGAACATACAATATTATGTTGAATATATTGTGTATTCTAATTCGTTTAATTTCTTAATATATTATATACGATAAAAAGGCGGATCGAACTGTTAATGTAAGAATATAATAATACTCAGGTATATATCATCACTATCCAACTTTTATTACTTGAACTATATGGAAAGAATACTAAAAGAGGACGGTTATGAAGGGACTCAAATAATGATAAACGGTCAGTATCCGTCCTTGCTACAAATGACCTAATGAAGAGCTTCTGGAAGTTCTAGGCGATAACGAGGTCCACGGCCAAGGATCAAAATAATATCAATTTGTTATTTTTATATTGAATATAAGATATTTACTATCAGTTTAATAGCGTAGTTCTTAAAAAATTATCTTAGTAATATTTTCCCTGACCTATAATATCCTGCCACAAATATGCAAGGACAACACTAAATAATACTCAATCTTAAATCAATTTTCTTTTATTTGTTATAAACACCTTATCGGGAATCGAATTCAAAATTACCGCTTGATGTGATCTGGCGCACCACCAATTTACCACAGAAGTAGTATATAATCATTAACATACTCTAACCAAAGTTTAGTAGATTAAAATTCGATTTAAAATTTGTAATTTATGTACCTATATAAATTATGAACCAGAAAGCTAGGAAAACATTAACATTTATTCCCCTTTTAAATTTATATCTAGGTTAGACAGAACATGGAAAATATTTTAGTTGCAAAAATAGTTGAAATGGATAGTTTTCGATTCACTATGAATTTAAAAATTTACAAAGACGTCAACTAATTTTTATCTCATTAAACAAATGAATAATAACCTCGTTATTAATTATTACATGATTATTAATCCTACACCTATATACAAGTATACCTATTATGACAAATTAGTAGATATTATTGTAAAAAAAAAACATTTACTGAAACAATTATGATTAATTCATGAATCACCCCGATAAAAAGAGTAAAACAAGTTATTTTATTAGAGAATTTACTCTAACACAATTTATATTTATTGGAAATCATTTTCACGAAAAGCGATGAAAGTATTCAGATAGCGTCATACGCTTCTCATTTTTTCTTCATTTACGTTCATTGCTCGTAATATCTCAATTCTCATAATAAAAATATCAGTAAAATAGTTAACAATAATGTTAATAATAATATAATAATAAATGTAATACGTTTAATTGTTTTATTAAATAAGCCGTATCTGTTATGCGGATAAAATAGAATAAAATCACCATTTATTATTTATTTATTTTATGTGTGTAATAATGTAACTTGAGTAAAAAATATATATTGTCGCGAATATTATTCTCAAATTGAATTATTTCTAAGTATTGAGTTATTATCTATTTGTGAAAAGGATCAAAATATTTAGAAAAGCCTTTTAGCTCATATGAAAAAACCAATTTCAATATGCTCGTATTGCGTGAACCGTACAAATCACCTTGTCACTAACCAACACTTATAAATCTTCTGAACACTAAAACGACAAAATATTAGAACATGCGCCGCCTGTAGAGAGCGTAGCGCGGGCAAACGCGACGAGCGTCGAAACGCGAATGTGAGAGAGCGAACAAAGCTTCCACAGCCTCCGCTCCGTAGTCGCCGCGCGCCCCGGCCCACACGCCCGGCTCGCGTCTGATAACCTGCTACTTCGGAAGTCACTAAACTCACTCATGAATGTCACCTAGGCCGGGTTGCGAACGAAAATGTGATTTTTATTGAAAAGGGGTGGCTTGTGCGCTACTAACCTCGCTTTGTATAAAATCGATGCTTATCGAGATTAGGAGGTATTGCGAGTGAGATGTCATCAAATGACATAAACGCTTACTCTTGTAACATACATATCGGAAGCCTACATAATCTAACCTTAATATTGATTCAAGCGTTCCAAATATTAAATATATAAATTATATAGTCTACATGAATACAAAAATAAGAGTAGATGATCAAACAATGAAAGCCTTTATATGTGGTGTAGCTATTGTTTTAGTAAATTAACCAATAATACGTTGATGTTATATGAATAGTACTTAAACAGGTAAAATTCGATTCGCTGACAGTTTATTTAATTAGCGCACGACCGAACCATTTAAATTGTTTTATTTAAATTATTCGTAGAATGATTAATTAGTTTAATTTATAATTTGAAATACTTTTAAAAATACTTTTCATACATCAAAGGTTAAATTATTTCACTTTATACAAAGTTACTTCTGTTTGAGTTTACGCACGTCTATTTTTTTAATATAAAAATGCGTGATGAAATATTGCATCAGTTGCATTTTTATGCGCTAAAAGCTTACATGTCTCGCTTAAAGCGCGCACTGCAATGATGATCGACACAACCCGTCGAGTTGCATCATTATAGCAATTAGGCCACCACCTGGACCAGTTTTAGTGCTCACTCGTAACAACTAGGTGCTACATACGTTTTAAGACCACGAGAGGTGATTAACTGATTATTGATCGAATATTATTTTATACACAAATTGTTTCCAGAACATTATGGATTGTTAACAGGAAATTCAGCAACTCATGCATTGATTTTATTCTATTGTATTCAGCCCATAGAGACGGAATTTCAAATACAAAAGTAGTTCTGTATTATGTTTCCCGTATATGAATATTAACTATTCATACGCTTGAATTATTTAAACAAACAACCGATTGTATGTTTTGTAATGTTGTTACAAAGATAATCTAAATTGACGTAGCTAACAAAATTAAACTAAACCGCACGCCTATGTTGTCGTGTTATACGACACGATCACCCCCAAATATCCCCCCTCAGATAGAACCACGACAGATGACTGACGCCCTCTTTATTTCGTTAGTGATATCTTACCTTAAACCATTCGTAAATATACATATTTGTTCCCTTAAACTGTGGCACGACAAGGCGTATTAGAAATCTAATGAACCGTGAACGATGCAAGTTGATGTAAGATTTGTTCAATTGGATTTGAATGGGTAGATTTTATTTACATCGCTAAAACTTTTTCTTTACACTTTAACATAGCTTACCAAAGACAATGAGCACTAAATATGAACTAAATGCTTTTGCGAGTGGTTTTAATGGCTATAATCATACTATAGGTAGATATAAGATATATTTATAAATTGATTACGTTTATAATAATATAAAAACTTTTTTAATTAATATAAGTGAAAAATATAAACACACTTTTTATCGTTTATTTTTTAATTACCTGTCAAAATGTCGCTGATTGTGGTTACCGAGGCGATTTATGTGTTATCTTTCGTATATCACTTTCATAATGTCAAATAATACTAGAAGGAGAAATGGTATAGAAGGGCACGGCTATTTTTGCTTAAAGAGTACTACGTAAGCCTAGAGTAGTATGTATCTAGGACATTACAATATTTTGTAATAATAAAAATATTCGAAAAAATAATTGAAATATTTATGATCCACTGGACCAATTTTCGTAGTGTAACGCCTTTATTTCTAATGTTTTCTCTAGTATATTTAACTCAGCGATCTTATGTCTTAAAATTTTCTCCGAGAAGCGGCATAATATCGGCGCTACGACATTTACATTTGAGATAAAAGTCTAGTATTGCTAGGGATATCTCCAGGCTCGTTTTTGAGTCCCGAAGGATTTACTCTTCATTCCCCGAGAAAATTGGAGGCTATAAAGACGATGCATATAATAGCTACATCTGTTACCGGTTGTTTTGTACAAAAAGACTTATAAACAAACTGTTTTAATGATGCAATACGCTCTCATACGACTATCGAGTGTAATTGAAAACAACTTTAAAGGTAAATATTATTAATTTCTTTATCATTAAATCCGCCTTGAAATTAAATTGTATTTAATCGTAGAAATTATCTCTTATGACCTATGATATTGTTTGCCTCAAATTCTCCACATCGCTTTCATTTTAATGGAATTTTATGCAAAAACAAGCTGGATAATAATATTTTATTTAAATATTGATTGTGAATAAAAAAACAACCGTGTTTATTTCTTTAAAAAAATACTTTTGGACGATATATTTGAAGTTTAAATATAAAAATATGCCGTAGAATATCATCATATAACGTTTTATCGATATCACCGCCCTCCGGATACGCACGACCTATTTCATTGTAGATATATTATTCGTCTGCTACTATCCCAGTTTATTATTTATTATCTAACTGCACTCTGTAGACATTTCGTGCAATCGTTTGACCTATTATATTGGGAAGTTCATGAGATAACATATTACTATTTTATTTACAGTATAGAAATATACTATATGGTTAGCTGTAGTTGTAAATTAAAATATAACAGAGAAATATATTTAAAATTAATTCTAACTAATTTAAAAAATAACACACTCATCTCAAGTGATATACGACCTTAGTCTGCAATAGATAGGTCAGGTCAAGCTCAAAATAATGATAAGCCTACAACTTTATTTAGGTCACGTCTTCAGTCAAAAATCCAATGTTGAATTTTATCGACGGTTTATTTTTAAATCTAAAGGTACGTCTACAAAAGCAAATATCTCACAATTTATATGAACGCAAAGATTGAACGATTCGTGTCAAGAATTGCCTAATGATAAGCGATGTGTCGCTAACTAAGACGGAACGTCTGTGCTCTATGGGACTAGTTCTGAGAAAGATTAAGTTCGAACTAAGTCTTTCCACCAAACTTGATGTAGAGTTCCGATGCCAATAAATTGTTCACGACACGTTCTGGAATGGAAATGAGTTTGAAAAAGTTGAGTCAGTCGGGAAAATATTGTTTGTTTGTCGACGTGATACGGGCACGAACACGGAGAAGTTGACAAATGTGATGAAAAAATATTGGATAAGTTTTTGACGACCACGCTCTTTGACAAACAATATATTTTATTGCCTTTAATTACCTTCAATAATTTATAAAATTATTGTTGTTTCATATCAATGCTAATATAAGTACTAAATAAACTAGTCGACTAAATCCAGTGAACTATATTAAAGTACTAACTTAATATTTTTGTGTAATTTGTGCCTTACAATTAACTTAAAATTTAAAACTTTATAACGAAGGCAGACTTGATCTCAACAATAGCTTTACTCGTTAGAGACCGTCCAGTCAAAGAAAATTAATTTATACACTCATACGCTTAGTAGAAAAATTACAAAAGGTAATTATAATGGACGTCCTTCTTCATTAGCCAACCTTGGACGCCCTTTGTTGAGTCGACGACTTTGTATTTGTCCTGCGTCGTAGGAGATTCGTTTTTCAAAGAAATAAAGCTCTAAATGAAATTGTAGAATGAGCGCTACAAACTTATAAAACAAATTTAATAACGTTAAAAAAACAATGGGATTATTTACTAACAACATATTGTTTATCCACTATAATTTTAATATCAATATTAGCTAATTAACGTTTATTTAATTGGCGGCATATATTCATAATTATAGGTGTAAGGTTCGTTAAAGTAATTAAATTGTCATAATTTATTATACGAAATAAATTTAATGTGTTAAAAGAATGATTAACTGGTGATATTGACTCTTAAACGGAAATTAGACATCATTTTTATCTATATTCTTTTAAATTAAACAATTATAAAGTAGTTTTATCTACGACTGCGCAGTCAAAGAGAGTTTCTTATCTCAAATAGTTTATTACTCATTTTAATAAATTGTTTTTACTTATCAAGAATAGACGCAATTGCTATTATTAATATAGTGATAAATTATATCGCCTAACCGTTTTATATCTCGTTAATATATTAAACAATTTATTTTATCATTTTTGTAATAATTAATTGTATATTTAATTAGATATACACTTTTTTAAGGAATTATGGCGGACATCTGAAAGTTAAGTGACGTGCGTTTCTTTCTAATAATTTTAAAAGATTATAATTCAGCAAGTGTTCTTCTAAGTGCGAATGTAATCATTCGATTCTAAATAGAAAACTCTGTGTTTTAATTTATCCTTAAATTCTTTGGAAAGTTTCAGTAATAATTTACTTTAACTTACTAATAAATTAAACACTAAAAAAATAATTTTATATATTTTAAATTATAATAAATAAAATTGTTTTGATAAAAATATATTTAATGCCACTAGCAGACAAAACACACACTGAAACGGACATGGAAACAGTAGTAGGAATGAACGTGGCCGCCGCTTTGTTCTTCGCAAGTACCTACTAGTACGCTGCACATGAAATATTGCAGTGTCAGTCTAAGTATGTACAGAACACACAATAACAAGTGCCGTCTACTACAATTTCAACAGTTTATAAATCAAAGGAATTGTTGCAATTACTTTTCAAGGGATTTTATTTCTTGTAAAATCGTGTGAAATATAAAGCTTCATATTAAACTAAATTCAACAATTTTATGCGAATTACTACATATTGACGTCATATTTGCGGTGATACATTATTTACTTTATTAGAATTTTATTATCATTTGTTATGGCAAATAATTACTGTATTTATTTTTAAAATATAAAAAGTAACATAGTCACATCCGACGTATGTGGTATATTGATTGGGACATTATATTTATACTCATTCCATCTGCAATAAATACTTCTTTAAGATCATCATCAATCTTCTTTGGAAGGTCAACAAGAAAAAGTTCTGTTCGCAAACATGTAATTAAATTAAGCGAGACGTAGAGAAACTAAACAGTTTTCTGTCTCCGGAATGATAATTAACAAAATGACGGTAACAAATTAGATAGGTACGGACACAGAAAATTAATCAACAAGTTTGGACGCATCTCCCACATGACACGAAGTTACGCGACGTATTTAGGTTTATTTGCCTACATTAACTACATTGTAAACAATATGTTATTCATTAACGTACGCTATTTGTTACAAAATATGCCCCTGCTACATTTAAAATGTGCCAGGCAATTCCGGGAGAGCTGCGTTTAATAAATAACATAATGTGTGTGACAGATGACGCTAACAAAGGTCACGGAACCCTAAATCTCAGTTACTTTTCTTACATTAAGCTTGGTCATAAACAAGACAATATCACATTTCATTGCCCATGAAGCGTGTTACATAAATGGGTCTCTGCAAGAAGGCTATAAACTGACTGGCTCGGGATATCCGTATGGGGCCGCCAAAACAGGCAAAGGACGCTCACAGTATCGAGGTCATTACAAAACTTACTGTCGAACCAATCATAAGTCAGTATTTATTAATATTGACATTATTTTATTGGCATTAATGATCAAGCCATACGTTCGTAGTAAATCATTAAATTTAATTCCAAACATAAACATAAAGTTATATTTAAAAAAGAAACAATACCAACCCATTTGAATTTTAACTAAACAAGCAACTTAACTTATGTACATAAATACTAATAAAGCAACGTATTAAAGTTATAAAATCTAAATTAAGGTAGCTTCTAAAGTGGGTTTGGTCGACAAAGCTCGTCGTATATTGTGAAGCCAATGCCGGAAAAACAAAGGAAGGGAAAGTTTCATTAGCGGCGAGGACAGTTGCCGGAATAAATATGAAATAAACACTCATAGCAGGGGATTAGGGCGCGTGACCCCGAAGATTAACGTAGCACCACCAGCCAGAGTTAGAAATTAGGGATTGTGTCTTTTATTACTTTATCCGGAGACCGGATAACAAACCTTAGTATATATTGGTTTCCGTTTCGGTAAACAGTTACACGAATTGGCTATAGAGAAAAATAGAACGTTTAGTAAATAAATAAAGTAATTCACCTACTAGTTGAAATTGTAACCTTTCTCAAAATTCAAATCAAATTATAAACATGTTTCGAATTAGATCTTATGTACAGTTTCCTTGTAGAATCTTAAAAAATAATTTTCCATCATCATTTCGTGTAATTTTTAAAGAACAGTGTTGGAAAGCATGCGAATTTGAAAAAACAGCTCTGTTTGTTTAAGTTTCTCTTAAATAGTTCTTGCGACAGCGATGTGACGGTTTAAAAGTGTAGTTATCAAAAGTTTTTTCAATTAAAATCTTATTAAAAAAACCTACTGCATAAAATATTAATTATGACTGCTATTGTTATTATAACTTGGTTTTATATTTTATCATAATAATTAAATTTTGTTTAGTTAATATTAACTTTAGCTGTAATAAATTGTCACTGTACAAACTGTCGAGGTACTGGTACAAAAGTTGTTGTTTTACAAACATAGTTGATTTTCAATTAGGATACAAAAGTTTGTCGCACAATATTTCGCGGGTCCAACGAAATTTTCAAATGACGCGTCTGCTAATGATTTTAAAGTTTAAACAATTAATGACTCCACAATAGAGACGCGGCGATAAAATACAACAAACTTGAATCAATTACAAAGTTTCAAATATGGATCGGTATAGAAATTTTGTGGTGAAAACTTCTGGTAGTTACAAAACAACTAACCCTCGCTTTTACATTTAAATGATTGTTACATATTTTAATAATGCATTTAAAATAGGTATTTCCTTTGTTAAGGAGATAGACAAAGGACTTTACACATAATGGTATTTTATTTCATTAATTACTACATTATATTAATGATTTACTTATTTAGCTTTAGGTAATTTTAATAAAATGGTATGAATTACAAAAAAAGCATACTAGGAAGATGGTTTCGAGGTTTATGAGAGACCGACGCCCAACCCGAAGGCAAGCCGCATTGGATAGTCATTCTAGAGCAATTTTCCGTGCCAAGGGCTCCCGTGGGTGTTTTACCTCAAGGTTTACAAGGGCGAATTTACGCCTTCTTGAAAGCACTGAAGCGATAACAAATTTTAGAGTTACGTTAACTTATTTCTTATTAAATTATGTAAGCAATGACGAAGACCACAGAATTTATTAATTGAAGACAAAATGTTTTAAATGTATTTTTAATTTTCAACCTTTCGGAGATACAGTGTAGACATTAAATTACGTTTTCATGATCTCATTTATGTTTTAATAACTTAAATAGGGATAAATAGGGGTAAATACATGGCTTAAAGTTTTACATTAATAAAAACTATTTGCTTACAAAGACCGCCCACAAATGGTCTGAACCTCAATGGCTACATACATACCTGCAAAAAGGAACCAATTTGTTAATGAAACTGACATCAAAGCTAGTCGAATCAACAGAACCAACTAAAATCAGCATAGCGTAATAGCTATAAATATCCCACTAACAAAGTTGGGAAACGATACACCTGTACGGAAATTTATCCAATAATGTATGTATAAAATAGTTCGCTTGTGTGTCCACAGCAAACGATGCAGTAAAGACGACGTTCCATGTAGTAACAAAACGATGTGAACATTAAACTCAACGATGTAGAACTTAAAGTGGCATGAAGTAGTTTGATAAATATGTTGTTGCTGAAAGCGCAAACATTAGTTAACAACGTTAGTACCTGAGTACCCACCAGGACGTGAGCAAATTATAAAACTCAGTATTAGTTTCAAACTTTTTAATGTTCCAGATACTCGCATTCGTCACGCTGCACTATTTATATCGTATAAAATTTCAATTTTATAGGTACGCTATTTGTCTTCTACATTTCTCTACATTTTCAAAGTAGCTTGCCTGGAAGAGATCGCTTCTTAGCGATAAGGCCGCCATCTCCTTACTCACTTACTCTTTTCTGTCTCTATTATTAAGTAATAAATAAATATTTATCAATATATTGGATCATATAATTATATTATTATTCGTTTGTTTTCAAAATTTTATTTAAGAGACGAGCATGAATGTTATTGAAATTATTTTTAAGAATATTATTATATTGGAAGATAAACCTAAAATACCAATATTTACATTTCGTGATTCGATTTCCAGAAACCAATGGATAGGTATTCAAGAAATAAACTTCTTGAAATGGCACAACGTTAGAAAGTCAAACAAAGAGGGCTGTCGGTTGATAAACTGCTTGATTGGACTTTTGCTTTGTTTTAAAAGCAACGTTCAGTGCTCACTAACGAGATGTCGTTGAAATCACCCAACGAATTGTTTATTTTTTATTTAAGTTTTTCGTAAACAATTTATTTTTGTCAAAAAATATTAGTGTTTTTCTTATTGTTCACATGTAATAGACTTAACAACTTCAATGAAAATAGGTTTCGTTTAGTCATTGTCTACATATAGAGATAATAGAGATTGTCTCTGAAAAATCTTTTAAAGCAAAAAGCTCTTCAAATATAAAGTCGAAATTGTGAATGTGAATTATATTTTTTACTAGAACAAAATAGATTGCAAAATTAAACAGTTTTAAATATACTATTAAACTTCAATTGATAAATTTTGTACTAATATACAAGTCCACTAGTCCAATACTAAGCTCGGACTTTAGGGAATAAATAGCTGACAGCTTTCGTCGGTGTGAGCACGCCCCATTTGAGAAATATATTGCGCGCACTTAACGGCAAATAAATTGGTCGAGACCACGAGAACTGCGCAGTTTGGATTCATTTTCTTTATATGTGTGTAATGCCTTTAGAATTGTACAAACCAGAACACCTCTTAAAGAGGTAAACGGCTCGTGAAGAATCTTGGTAAGAGAAAAATATTCAATCTTCTTTGTTAATATTTACTCCGCTAAGGGAATTTCGTGCATATTTTGTTTCTCAAAACACCGTATACTGTAGAGTCATTTAAAAGATGTTTGTTTAACTTTTCTTAAAAGAATTCCAGAGAAGCCACTGTTGACTTTATAAATATCATTAGAGGTTTAAATGTACCTACACAAACAGAATTTACAAAGAATGAAGAACATTTTTTGCATTTATTACTTTTTATACTGCGGTTGAAGATTTTCGAAATAAAGGTATGTTGCGCCTGTCATCGCTGTAGCAATAACTTATAGAAACATACTACGAATGGTGGCACATTGAAAAATCGCTAAAGTATCAGAAATACTATATAATTTTCAGAAAGAAACAGTGGTACAAGTAATAGTCGACTTAACGATCACTTTCTTCGTTTCTCGGCGATTTCATCACAGCAATTTGCCGACATCACAGCTTCCTCAAACTTGGGGAGGCTTGAAATGGCCCTACGCCCTCGAAACCCTATAAAATTCCCCACGACGATCCTAAAATAACTTTCACTACTTGAAAATTTATCTTTTGTTATGCTATATAATATTGCGACCATAGTTTAAGATTATCTACGACCCATGTGACTAAGCTTTTATCGAGTGTTTATTGTTCCAGACGAAATTACACTTACTTTGTTGTTTATATAATAGTAACTTACATAGAATGCTTCAGTTCAGAGAAGTTATTTAGGAGTCACAAAGCAAAATTCAATTTATTAGCAAATTGCGTACAAACAATTTTCCGTAACAAATAAAGCTGTAAACAAGCGTCCCCGTAAAGTGACTTTTTATGTTCATCAATCAACATGTCTTTGTCCTTTTAGCACTTTATTTTTTACTGGAGAAAATTTTCTAAACAAACTCTAAACCGTTGACGTTTGGTTTACAAAAACTAAGGGCCAACCATATTGTCAGAGCGATCCTTTGTTCCCAAGGGGCGGCTCCCGGATGTCAGCAAAAATGTGCCGTCAATCTGACCGCTCTCCTTCGCCCGAGGGATGAAAACTTACGTTTATTATTTCACTACATTTATCAAGGCAATATTTTATAAACTATACATATATTTAAATAGCAAATACCTACAAATAGTATAATAGAAACAATCTGTCATCTATATTTATCCAATGTTCACGCTAATGCATCTTGCATCAGGCACTTCACAAATCTGTGAGGGCATTGGGATAATCCGAAATAAATCCGTGCAACAAAACAATGGTGTTTGCAGTTTCCAAAAGCTTTTCCAGAGAGATTAATTCTTATGGGTCTCTAGATAAATGAATAAATCCATTACGTTATTTTTTTTAAAACCAATTAACTAACACATATTAATATGTGATGTATGTATGAATATCTTCTATAATGAAAAAATATTTTGTACCAAAATAATAACTAGTTTATGACACTATCGACATTAACATTTAGACGAAGAACTTCACCTTCAAAATATTCGGTTCCATCGTAAACGTTTGTCAGTAGTACGAGTGACGGAGGAAATCGTATCTTTCTGCACATTGGAGTTTGAATAATGCTACAGCTGGTTTATTCTAGATGTGGACGAAGTATCCATTTTGTTTTCTTTTTTCAAATATATACGATCATTTTTAATTTTGATAAATGCGCTTATTTTTATTGGGTAATAGTGCAATAAATTCCATTGCTAACATGTAAATCAGAAATTTAATTCAAATCGCGATGTCAGTTCGTATTGTATTCAAGAGTAGTGCTGGTGTTTTCCAACATTTAGGTATGGCACGACACCAAAATGTTCTGAATCAAATATCGAATATTTGAAACGGACCGCTCGCTTCTGAACTGAAATACTGTGTCTATTTTACAGACAAACAGTTGATAAACCGTTCCATTTCTCTGAAAAATATGGTAGTTAAAAATATATAATACAAACCGATACCAATTAATTTTAGGTTTATTTAAAAAATAACAAAACACATCCACATTTCAGTATCAAATTTATGCAGAAGAGAACTACAATCAAACATTGATTGGACAATCCAAACACATATATTGTCAAATAGATCACGTCCGAAGTTAACTAGGCTCACTGCCATAACTTATTGTCTGTCCTCTAAACTAATAGGGTTTGCACATTTAACAAAAGTATTTTATAAAAGTAATTAATTATATCAGATAAACATCCATAATTTTAGTTAGTAACAAATTGCAGAGCAATAAATCATGCAGCAATATCATGGATGTACAACTCAACGCTAACAGGTTTTATACAGCCAATCGCATAAAAGAACCAAAAACGCGTCAAAGGTGAAATTCTTTAGCAAGTGAGCCGTTTACCGTAATCCTGGCAGATTGGGACAAACCTCCATTATCTAGATTGATTCTGCAAGGTCTGCTTGTACTCACACAAAGGTTGACTGCAATTTGGAAGCGCTTTCAATTTGCACCAATCCCCGGAGCCCCCGATTTGTGGTTAACGGACCATTCTACACCGGATCTACGAATAGGTACAGACATTGTATCTCATCTGCCAAACGTAGCCATCTTAAAATTGGATACGAGTAAACCATTCATATGCTTCACTTAATTTGTTAGAAGAGCTCGTGTAAATTGTCTTGACACAAAACTATAAATTGAATTTTGTTTAACAATGAAATTTTTTACAAAAAGAAGCCTATTATTAAGACGCCCTTTATAAGTACTTTACATTCTTTGTTAAATTTTCCAAAGTAAGAGTGATGTGACTGTGATTTTTACTTTATTAAAGTTCGCACGTGACACTTTCGAATACAAAGAACAAAAATATTTTTCCGGCCGAAAACAGGGAAAGCCTGCGAACGTTATTTCCACGAACCCGGGATGTAAATTGAATTTTGTTAAATAACACGAAAATTCCATTATATGAACGCTAAAAAGAACTTTAATCGAGTAATTTGATTTCTATATTTTCATCCTTGGACGAAAATAAGATATAATTATATTTGCATTAAATATTAATCTACGTAATATATTATTCTACGCGGCCGTAGAATGTGGATACGTTAGTCACAAATCGAATGAGGTTTTTTTAAACTTTTAAATCGTAAATAAACGCAAATACGGTGAATATTTACTTCGTTTTAAACATATATTCGATCTACGTTTCGAGTCGAAAGAAAATTAAAGAAGTCCTACGCGGATCCAATTTCACGGCAGCTGTAATCTCATTAGAATCGTCAGACTTTCATTAACATTTACGGGATTTCCGTAGGAGAAAACTTGTAAGAGTACCTTCGTTTCCGCGGACACGGCTTGCTTGCTTCCCACGTACAGAAGTGCTGAACTAACTTTTGATGCACTAATCTAAATGCGCAAATCTTGGACGCAGATGCTTGATAGTTGCGCTTTGAGTTTTAGAGCAAATGGAATTATTCACGAACTTAATCAGAATTATTTAAGTGAACTTTGCAGAACATGACAATAGAACTGGAACGATCATTACTTTTATGAAAAACTAACAACTTTATTTGTAAAAAAAAATACATTTTGCATTTACTAAAAGCAGACCTTCAAACCCCCAGCAAAAGAGACAAGTCTTTATTGAGAGTTCCCTCGAGATGACATGAACCAAGCAATCTTGAGACGAGAAACCATTGGAAACTAGAAAATAATAGAAATAGAAAGTTAAGTGCGCAAATTGTCTAGCTTCGTCCACTATAAATCCTTTTCGTTATCTGACGTAACGTTCTTAGCGTTTACTGGCGTCCACCGCTTGAAGCAGATTCCATTTACAGTAAATCGAATATAAGGATTGTGAATTTAAAACTTTTGTTGTGTGAAAAGAATCAAATTTTCTCCACAATAAGGCTTAGTTAAATAAGAAAAGTCTTGTAAATTATTAAACAAAAAGTACGTAGGTAAAGATAAAAGTATAATACGTAGATACAAGTGGCGAGACGTGAAATTAGTTCGAAGGCAAGACGAAAGGCCGAAATAACAAATAAAAATAGCAATAGTCTGCATCTGTGTACCAAACCTATCGCATGATGGTCGCTATCGAGAAAAAATAAAGCAAGCCACTTGATTCAAATAATTCCAAATTTCGTATTTTTTGCTGCGACATATTACTAATTTATTTGCGTGTTAGTAAACAGTAAACTCGTGCCGAGTTATCTTTACTTATAAACCTAGTGACCGGCTGACCTCTGCTGTTCCAATTAGTCAGCTTATCGGATATTGTCTCGTTAGTTGAAAGAGTTCTTATAAGGTCTTACTTATTGTTTAGTGTTTAAAGTACAATATGATTATATATATACCTAATTTTATAATCTTAACTTATTTGAAATTTGAAAATATGTTTTACACCATAACTAGCCATTACTGTTGATATAAACAACCATTTATTATTATTTAAGTATATTTATTTATAGTTATTAATCAGTATGTTTGGTACAGAGAGACGATAACGATTACTATTAATACAAAATATTTACAATTTTATCATCTAAACAATTTTAGACGTAATAATTTACGCAAATACTATTTACTACGTTGTTCAAAGTAATTTAGGAATTTAATAGAAATGCAATTCAAATACATCATTATAGTTGAGCTGCGATGAAATTCTATTGAGATGCAGCTCACAGATGAATCAAAGCTTTGACATGAAATAGGCTATATTGGGAATTATCGTCATATGCCTGAATTTCTGACCTTTGATTACACTGATTTCAATTAGACGTCCTGTCTATTTTAGATTTGTTTAATTATGTTTGAATTTTATTATAATGGAAGAATGCTAAAAATAAAAGAAGCGATATTAGCGTGGTGTTGCAAGCCAATCATCTCTCACACAAAGAATTGATTCCTTGGCAAAATAAATGTTTATAGTATGCGCGTTGGGCTATATATGTCTTCGTAATAATAAAAACGTAATTTAATAAATATGATAAATATTACTGTACACAAAAAGTAGGTATATCACAACGTCAAGAAATTATTTTATTAAAATGTTGAATGTAATAAATTGTTATATTGTTTTCGCTAACTACACCGTAGGGGATTAAAGTAAAAAACGACATAAAAATGTATTAATTTTTGAAAAAATAGGAATTTTACGCGAGGCATTGAAACTCGCTTAATAACAGTCGATTTTACCGTAATGCGACACTCGGACATTGCATCCGGGTTAATGCAGCAATTCCCAAAATTTGGCAAAAATACCAAATAACAATCGTGGTACAACATTTTTAACTGTAGCGTTATTGCTTTCAGTGGAGGCTCTTTGAAGCCATTAGTCACGTGCAAAAGCCTCCCACCTCGCCATTTGTGGCCGGCGACCTTTAATTTATAGCCCTTTAAGTGCCTTGGATACATTGTAGCGGTATAAATTGGTCAGAAGCCGTACGGTTTTCTATGAAGGAAAGACTGATCGAAACCACACTTCTACAAGTCTTGAATAACTTCAGTCATTGACCGATTCATAAATATAGAAATTGTTGACATAGATACGACAAAAGTAGTTCCAAAAATCTTGTGATGCAAAAAAAAAATAAATTAAAATCACATTAAAAAAATTGTTAATAAAAATATTGTACTAAGTAGGTGAAAATGTTTAAAGATCGTGTTAATACCGTCATTCAGAGTTCTTTGTAACCATTAGTCAGGCAGTACAGGCGTTTACCTCGATGTCTACGAGCAAGCGTACAAGGAAATTTATGACTTTTTAAGTACTTTTTAAAGCCCTGCTTCGATCCGCGACTATACTCTTATTACGAGGAAGAAAAATATTAGTAATCGTTCTTTGGATTTTTAACGGTATATATGTGTAAATAATATTCGAAAATAATCTACACATTTAATGAAACTAATGGCACTGAGAACAGTTCGAGTATAACGTAATCAAAAGTTGTTAAATGAACAGCTCACATGTAAAGCATTCGAATTTGCAAACGGTTTTGTTATGAAACCCATTAATCTTTTATGGAATTTTATTGATTTGACAATAACAGCGGTGATTTGTGCTCGTAGAATGCTTATTTGTTAAAAGTACCCTAAAAAGAGACATGACATAATGAAAACAAATGAAACAACAAAAAAAAAGAGGATTTATATTTTTTAAAAGAATTGCGGTAAAAATTTTAATTCATTAAAATAAGAAGTGTAGTGTTGCGGTGAGATGAAAAGAAACCGGGAATCGCAACCTCGGCTTTTCTTTTATGAACAGGGTAAACGGAAGTGAAAATAGAAACAACACGGAGCCCCAACGCCTCCTTGTGACTGTCATTCATTTTTATTTTTTTATAAAAATTGTTATACATAATTTTTACTTCTCTTATTTAATTTATGTTTTCTTTTAACGAAAAAGTTATTTTTTTAATAAATGCGTTAACGTAATATTTTTTCACGCGTTAGTATATAAATCGGAAAAATTAATTTTCTACTAAATATTAATCTACTGTAGATAAGAGAATTCTTTTCTACCTCTGTGAAGATATAATTTACTATTACAAAAACATTAATATAACAATAAAAATATTTAATAATGTTTAAACAATACAACAGTACATACAGTCGCAAGAACAAATAAGGAAAATGAAGTAATACGTATTTGCTTACGCAATTATCTATTATAATTGCGTATTCTGAACATTTCCATTTTAGAAATTCAATTATAATGTACATATTATTATTTACAATTTAAATAAACAGACATATAGTACCTATATATTATATTATGGGGTTTATTAATTCCGATTAATATTCATATGTATTTTCAATATACATTGTATACCTACACATAGTAATAAATAGTAATAAAGCTTTCAAAACATCGGAAAAAGTATATAAGCATTAATTGACTTTATGCAAGGATCGTAACTACTAAAGTCATACGTATAAAATATGAAATTATATTTAATCGCAAATTTAACTTCACAAAGAAATTTGTGATAACTTATTTTCTGCACACGTGCCGGATTTAAAAATGAAACAGAGAAAGGTTTTAAAATTGTCATTTGAGCAAAATACAGTGCGCTTTTATTTAAAATATTGCTTTGTTTTTAAATGGTTAATTGAAAAAATAATTAAAATAATATTATTTTTAGAGAAGTATTTTACACTTGGCGACTAAAAATTAGAATCACAATTCATTTTAAAAAATGCAAAGTCATGTTTTCTAATTCTATTATACAAAGTTATCTTCCTGCATGACTACGTAAGTAAGGTTTGCTCACAACACGGCGCCTGATCGTTCTCTCGCTGAATTATTTATATAGTAATTTTACTGATGCGCTCTCCTATCGGAAAGGCAAATGTTCACTGAAAACGCGTCGGAAGAAACATAAAAAAGCACTTTGTGTAGATTGAGCACATTGTGTGTATGGTAGTAAATATCTATTTCTGATTTATAATTCAAAAGAAGAATCATAAATTAATAAACAATGTCACTTGTTTCATCTTTAGGTATAGTAGAGTTGATTTAAAATGTGAACGGACGATATTCAAATCTTTTTTCCTTATTGCTAAATACCAAACATTCGAAAAAGTTAAACATTTATGTGTTAGCAGGATTTCAAGGCTGAAACAGAGGTCACAAGACAGCTGTCATTTTGTTATCCACCTTAATTTTTATAGCTACACGCTTTACACTAATTTGCATACATTTTCATGTAAAGTAATGGCGTCGCTCGACAGATGTCTCGGCCTTTGGTAGCCGTTCCCTTCCGCAGTCTAATAACAGCACACTAATGGATTCTGCTCAGTATTTTCCTTAAGTTAAACATTATTTAAAAATACATCCACATTACGGACAGAGCAACGTTCCTTTTCAGGAAGCAATTTCAGTAGCCCGGGGGTAAAGGTTGCCCGCCTTGACGTCCTATTTCCGGGCCATACTACAGGTTGTCAGTCGATGCTAAACCTCACGGGAAAGAGCAGCGGCCAGTCAGCCTATAGACAGGAAATTGTGTGTCGACCTATATCAGAATTGCTCTCTCTTAAACTACTCTGTCCCACTTAAGACGTATGCTCGTACATAATATTCAGGCGTTAGAAAGTTAGTATTTTATACCACATAAAGATAAACTATTGCAAAATAGTGTTATATATATTATTATTAAATGATTTAGTGAAGAACTGTGTCTATAAAAGTAGTGGACGTGAATTCGAGTGTGATATTTCATATCGCTTCGGCAAAACTTAGTTGGATCGCTGCCAATTTTTGGTAATAGTTCTTTTACTGTTAAATGCCGTAAAGGGACCAAACATATAAGCACTTTGGAAGCAAAAAATTAAAATAAAATTGTGCTTTTATATATGTATAAGAGAAGCATTAAACCGCTACGTTTTCGCATTACAAAAAGTCTTTCGTGCAATGTACTCGTAATGGTGTCCCATTAGACACGTCGCTTTTACAAAAATCTCTAAATAAAACTACAAAGTGAAAATGGCATAAGAAATTCGCAATTATTTTGCGTATCACGTGTGTTCAAATGTGTCGCAAATTGGGTTTTCGTTTCAGCAACATGCAAATGTACTGAACACCGATTCGAAATCTGCATTTCGTTTTTAAAGCTATATGAAAAATATATAATAATGAATATCAGTGATGAATTTTAATAGAATTCCACTTCCATTAGTAAGTACCAAACCTAATGACGACACCTGAATACACCTGTAATGTACCCTCATCTACATAATCTTCAATTTAAGACCTATTCATATTACTGAGCGTGCTTTCGTCATTTCGTTTTCGTATAATACGTATTTAATGTCAAACAAAATTAAAATTATGCAAATACGACTGTGAGGTAGTAGGAAGCGGTTAAAACGAAATGTTTCCTTCAAACGACGCATCGTAATAAGCAAACAATATTACTCCCAAGTTCGTAAAATTTATGAGGCGGTTATACGCTAAGACGTAAATACTTCTATACGTGGTACATACAAAGGAGAAATTCAATGGTTGAACTGCTCATAAGGGAACAACGAATGTATTATATAAAGAAATATATCATTATATCTTCATAAGAGAAAAATAAATGTAAAAGGTACTATGTATGACAAGGGTATCTTGTCTGTTCGTATCTGACATTCATAAGAATATACGATATAGCTACAACAACGCACGTCGACGAGCGAGATAGGCATTATTGTAACCTGAATACTACTAATACATGCACTTATTACCTGTCTGTATTTACGTATACATGCATGTAAACAAACAGAACATTGACTCGAAATATTTGTAACTTACGACAAACACATTGGCAAACCTATCCACAAGTTTCTACAAAAAAATCACTCAGCAACAGTAAATATTCACCAACCGAATATGCTAAACTTGTCACGAATATCCACGTGGGAAAGTGACAGATTGCGAGCCGTCTCTCTCTTATTATTATTACCTCAGAAATTTCAGAGGTTGAGCCTCAGCAAAAGTAACTTTATATTGAAGTACTTTATGTGCGAATACTCTTACGCATGGGACATAGCCGACTATGAATAATTTATATATTAATCCAAATGATGTACTTTCTCTCAGGTCCTGCCTTACTTCAGCTCTTATAAAAAATGAAAAGAAAATGTATACTGGTCGAATTCCCTTGAAATTACAACTTTGTAACTTTTTACTAGCACATTGACAAAATACTTGTGTAGATTTTTTGAAAATGAAATAGGTTTATCAGTGTTAAATAATCTTTTACTTATTAAACTTGACATTAACAGAATTATAATGATAATCATTAAAAACGAAATAAAAGCAGACTGAAATAAAGTTAACAATAACTTGTGGTAATATAAAATATTGTAAAGTTAAAACATTGATTTATAAAGTCAACCAGAACTTTTATAACAAAAGCTCTCGTTGAACATTAATTAATATTTACATGAAACGTTTGCAGCTATAACAAGAGCTTAAAATAATTTCACTACATATAAAAATATAGACGACTATATATACTATATATCAGCCAAAGAAATCCTAACAACAAAATGTAAATAAAGTTCTCGCTATCTAAGTTAAGCAGTTTTCATTTCTTTACTGAAACAATATATCTCTTACATGACAGGAGAAAACAATAACTTCTCGAAAGCTCCTCTAGACGACACGTGAAAACAAAGCTCCTTCGTATTTATGTCATAAATATTGAGTGTCACAATTCTGGTGACAAAACCTTTTGTGTCGATGAATGAACAACCCTATAATTTAACTTTTATACTAATAAATAGTGAACCCAAGTCGGCAGCCACTCGTCCTCATTATCTACTTCACAAGGTTAATTTATATTGTTCAAACCATTTTAGAACCCCAACTCGGAGGGGGTAATATTTCATTGTCCTAGTATTATATTATTTTAGTACGACAATTTGTAGAATCTCGTTGTTATAAAGATTGTAAAATTTTCTGTAATATCAATAAGGTCCGCATTAGTAACGAATATTTTCAATGTATTTATTATATTGTTAATAATAAAAATAGAATGTGTAAGGAAATTAAATTTGATATTTAAGACATTACATTGACAAAGCTTGAGATTTCTATATACATATGTACTATTATAATAATATTCTAAAAGACTGAATAATATTTTTGACCATGTTATTAGTATTCATAAACAGTTTAAAAAGGAATACATTAAAGTTACGTGTGTCAGAGCAAACTGTCAAATGAGTGGAAACTACGAGCGTAAAAAAGAAAACAACACTAAACTAAGTATACGAAACCTCAAAACTTAAACGTTAAAAGAGTACGAAACACGATATAAAGCTGCGGCGATATGACGTCTTTTGCTATTCCTCCAGAGCATTGTTATGGGCGAATAAAACTAGTTTAGAGCGCACGCCCGAGACTTGCGCTTAGCAACTTTATCTGTGAGCCGCAAGCACCTCGACGTGCATTTTCTGAAAAATACATTCGTTGTACTCGTAAAAGAATAACGGACGACCCCGCGTAACATTCATGCATATATAAGTGGAATTTGATTTGTGTTTCTTTCTACACACGTTCTCTTATATTGTACATTAATTTATATGCATTGCAATTTAAGGTATCCGTCTAACATGTTCGTATTAATTTTATTTTCAAATATTTATATTTAAATATTTTTTTGTATATCTCAGAGTATTTAAAATTAAATGCAGGAGGTAACAACTAAGTTACCGTCACTCGAATTACCTACGAAACGTTTTCACCTCGGCTTTACCGCGTAACAGACCTCGGATGAAAGTGTAAAATTGAAATAATTAATAATAAATTACTTTGAGCTAACTGCGTGTTAAAACATATTAAGAAGTTAAAATAATACTCATGATTAAATTTAATAAATAAATGGATGAAACTGTAGAACAATAATATTAAACGATATAGGTACGTACAGACTACAGAGTTACATAATGGGCGGTGCCGACGTGCAACATTATTTCATAAGCTTGGAGATGCTATTCTGTACGTTGAAGCTCATGTATTTACATGAAGCTCACGATTGAAATGTAAATTGGATCCGAATTGGCCGGCAAAGCCAGCGTATTACGTAAAAAGCTAAAAGAGGAAAACGTCGACGCTTTTTATGGATTGGCTTGTAGGAAGGGTGTTATCATCAATTTTGCTATAAATATTTATTTCCAACGCGTATTAGATTAAAATACGGAGAATAATTTTAATAAATTTCCTTACAAAGTCAGTTAATGTTAATTTTACTATTGAATTTAAAATTAAATTACCTTATCTACACATATTATTCTCATTATACACGTACGTACGTATCTTATCTATATGCATATATTTATTGGAAAAAATATCAATTAACATTTTTAATTTAAAATGAGCATTTTACTAATTTGCTTTATCCAGTAGTTCTAATATAGGAATTGTTAGACACTCATAATGAAGCATAAGCCACATGTCAAAGTTAGTGAGGTGGTACCATAAATAAAACTAGATTGTTTCGGTTAATCCACGGGCTGCAGAGTACAATCTCATAACAACATCGCGTCGCCCCTGGCTACGATCCAGCGGAGTCTATACCTAATATAAAAGACAAGTTTTACTATGCCGCAGGATTAACTGTCAACGACGTCAAGCAAAAGCACCTTTCATATGTATACGGTATTACAAAGTTAATAACATTTTTCGGTCATTTATATTATAAAATTTGTACGTCACTCTTGACTCGCGATTCTAATACCTAATAAAGATCGTTAAACAGCTAAACTATTCTATTTTTAGTTAAAATTTTTACGTACTCGACGTTTGGTTGTTGAAAAGCAGAGGGTAAAGAAAGAAACACTATTAGAAATTAAAAAGAAATAAGTTAATTGTAATTTAATTAGATATAAAAACTATTAAAAGCGTTCATGTCCAATAATTTAATCTTAAAAATTGTCATGCAACACAATACACAAAGGAATTACAAACACTCCAATAACAAAAATACAGAAAGAAAATGACAGAAATTTCTCTACAAACGCTTGTGTTTATTGTGTGAAGTGGTATTGTGAAAGTTTACGAAAATTGAAGAGAGCCGCTCACATTTCCGAGTGTTCGTCGCTGTTCACTCTATATTAAATACTTAATAGGCACTCATTATAATAACTAATTACAAAGGCCTCTCCTTTATAACAAAGGAAGTGTTTGGAGTTGTTAATATTTTCTCTGAGGCATGTTATCAAGTCATTGGTACTATACATATATACCTACATTGATACTATCAATATTGAAAATATTTATGACGTGTTTTTTACTATTTTTAAAATGTAGTAAATATTTGTATTAGTTCTCCATAATACAGATTGGCCAAGTTTAAAATATTTTTTATTGTTCATAAATCCATTTTGGATTAATTTTTTTGTTAGCTTGGAATGTAGTATAATGGAACTTGAAGCCAGCATAGTGTAAGCGACAACAGTCTGTAGACATTTTTTACTTCCAATATAAATTATTAAGCTTGTAATTACTCCTTATATAACCTAAAATACGCCGAAAATATTTGTATAATACTTAATAATTGTAAAGCCATCTTGAAACGAAAATAATGAATATATCTGCACGTTTTCAAGGATTTAACTGTTGAATGTGGTTTAATGAAGACACCACGGACTGTAGTTGTTAATGAAGGCACTTAAGTATCTCCTTAAACATACCTACAGATGTATCTTATATAATAATTAGGTATTTCTGTTAAAATAAATAATGAACTTAAATAATGTAAGCTCGTATCGTTTGTACGTAGTTAGACAGCTCACTAATACGTACGTTTCACATATCGGAAACGTACACGATTTCAGCAAACGTTCATTATTGGCTGCCGTGCATATGCAGTGAAGCGAGTTAACTATGCTGGAATAACACATTTCCTCCAATTCGTGTTAGCTTTCGGTATGGTATTGCAGCATAAACTTGTTATCACATCATTGAAGAGCAATGCGCACGTGACTGACTCGCGTGACGTAGGTATAGTTACATTTGTAACATATAAAAGTGACAGATGGCACGCAATGGCTCTTACTAATTGAATTAAAGATGTCAATATTACTTTTTATATAAGTACACAAAACCATTTTGGATGATTATACGTGATTAGGTTTGGGATTAAGTAAACACCTCTGGGATGAGATTAAATCTATTCTGGCACTACTATATTTCGTCCTTTATACCCACGACCTCAATGAAGTCCAACCTAGGCAGGTCGATAGTCCTAAGATTACAAGGTCAAATTTCTTTTCATATTATACTCAAGATTTTATTAAAGTTAACTTAATTTAACGATGTTAGAAAACGTTCTATTATATTATAGGATAGTGTAGTCTATGAGAGTGGTTAAGGAGCCTAAACTTTAACGACATAAATTACTAAAGTTTTCCACAAGCGAACGTAATGGACTTGATTCATGAGTTCACTACAATGTTCGCGTTGTTGATATTCAAGAGCAACTTCAACTCTACGCCTTGTTTCCTCTGATTTACTAAGTATTACAATATTGGACGTGCAAATTCAAAGTTTCAGATTAATTAGAAACTATGTGCGGGTTGCACCCACACTCCGTTTAAAACATAGGAACTTTATTATTTTAATTGAAATTTACTTCAAAAGCAAATTAAAAACATTTATTATGTGCCCTGTTAGTGACTCTGTAATTATATAACTTACCGACAAATTAATTAACTTCAGGATTCCTTTCAAACTCTATTACTTTCTAACTCTAATTTTGAAACATAAAACAGCTTCATCTTTTCGATAATAACAAAGTAAAACCTAGCTATCGTCGGCAAGTCACGTAATAAAGTTACCTGGTTCCTCGAAGGGAAAACTAGATATTCCTAACTCTATTATTAATAACACGGTAGATGGCTAGACTTGGCAATTTAAATTTACAACATCCAGAGACAGCGCAGACGTTGCTCCAATAAATACTAAATGCAGAAAAATTACCTTTTATGGCTTCCCCATAATTACAATTCCTGCAGTTTCTTCTATTTTTGTTCGCGATATTACATCGTTTATATTAATTTTGCCTTCGCGACAAATTGGAATAAGAACAGAAAATATGTTCATGCATTTGTATCTTATTTCAACTCATAAATTAAAAATAAATTAATCTTACTATTAATTAGTTAATCTAATAGTATGCTAAATACCTGTTCCTGAATAAAAACTGAGATAAGTGGCATTTTACCTGTAATGAAAGAAAAAAGAAATATTAAGTAATATTTTCCAAGAAAATTAATTTAAGAGAACTGTGAAAAGAAAACCAACGCTATGAGCTGCAAGAACCCACAATTACTAATTACGGCGCAACTCAAAATTAAATTAATAGCGGAAACGAGAAAATGTTCTTCACAAGAAATAAGGGGAATGGTTAAAATGGATTTCTTTACTACCGCGTTAAATTGTACTGCTATTATTTAAGATTAATTGACCACTGTCTTTTTTCTTTACATCAACGTTTATTAATTTAAATTACTAATAACTAATATTATACAATCGCAATTTAATGTCCCGCGCTTTTATCTTTGTTGCATTCGAATCATATGAAAATTATAGATTATAGTTGCATGAAATAAAAGACAAAGCTTTATTGATCTCAATATATTTACAAGTACAATTGTGATGCTTGAATCTAGTATATGTTAAAATAGGATTAATTAATAACATTACTTAATAAGGCATCTCAAAACAACATTTTTATTCACATTCGAGTGAGAGAGCATTATGATCTTGAAGCGTATATGCTCTGTACCTGTTTTGTTTTTTTTACTATATTAAATGCGCAATTATTAGGTCAATTTAAACACTATGTGCAAATATAGTTTATTTATTTGTTCTGAACCCCGAATAACATTTAAATCATTTAATTAATTGAACAATTAATTATAATTATTTATTCTAACAATATTGGCAAGTTATAAAACAAATACTCATTAAGTATTTTCTAATATTGTCCATAAACATGTTTTACTAAATTATAACATCCTATGTGGGTTACTGTGACGTGTATGTATGTTATGGTATTGAAAATTCGACGTTCCGTAATCAGTCATGCTACTATATATTTTACTTTTATATTATTATTAATAAAAAAATTATGACTTGATTTTGTATACGATTATTTTTATAAAAACAATACGCCTGCATTTTCCCACATGACATTTTAAGCTTTTGTTCCAGTCGCTCTCTCTGGTCCTCCAGTCTGTCTCATTTATACAAACTGTCAGACATTTACTAATGTGTTATTTTATTTTTTAATTAGTGTTAAAGTAATAAAATATATCTTTAAAGCAGGATTTTACTAGCATTTAAACTGAGGAGACTTTAATATACTTCAATTTCATTAAGAAATGGTGTTTACGAGAATTTTACTTCACAACTTTTCTTTTCTTACAAAACTTTGCAGTTCATCCAGAGCTGCGAACTACTTCCTTTGAACAGAATCACTACTTTACTAAACATACAATTTTCTAACATACTCGTAAATTAAATCCACTTCAGTACATTATACATCACATATAATAAAATTAACAATGAAGTATTTCATATGCATGGATGCATCTCTATTTATAGTCGTAGATTAATTATTCTAATATAGTGAACTATTATTTGCAGAATAGAACAATAATTATGATAATTATCAGTAACAAGGACTTTTTATTAAAAGATCAAAGTATTAATCACATTGGATGTACTTAAAAAACAAGTCTAAATATTTAGTTTCACGTATCATATGTAGAGCCCCAGCAAAGAGGTTTGTTTTAAAGGCTTCAGTCCAGTGAGCAGCTCTCATTAGCTCTCCGTACAAACAGTATATTCGCTACTATGTTTACCTCCTGCAGTTAGTTAGCTAGCCAATCTTTCAAAGCTACACAAGTAACATTAGTTGAGAAAAAATAACCTTATTATAAAGAGGTTAAAGTTTAAATTAAAAGATCAAATTTGTATAATTAACATGCCAGGGTTGTAATACGAGCAATGTAATGTATACGTCCATAAACGAGTATGTGAATGAATATTATCCGTAAGATTACTTACATTAAGAAACAAGCGGACATGATATTACAAGTAGTTAAGAATGAAAGAAAGACGGTGCTGTTTGAGGTTATATTTTAATATGAAGTTTCGAAAGCATTGCAGAAATTGTGATCGTGAGAATAACGAAACGCCAAGCAAACCTGTACTGATTTTCATGAGTTTTCCGTTCAAAATTGTTTAAGCCAAAGTCAAACAACTTTATTTATTCTTTTGTGTGCGACCGTTATGCAATGAGAAATATACTTAGATTCGCTAATAGATAGATAATATATTTCGTTGTATTATTAACTTTATTGTGCTTCGGCTTCCCTTTAAAATAATTCCTCTCTTCTCTACTGCTAATTATACAGAAATTGCAAAATAAGCATTATTTATTCTCTTAAAGATTCAAAAGAGGCAAGTTTGTAAGACGAATAAAATGTGTGGGCGATTTTATCTCCAAGAAGGAAAACACAATCCTTGCGCATTAGCGACCTATGCTTTTAAGTTATGTTCTTTTATCGTAAGATAAGCAGCTTTATTTAACCTTACATTTATTATTCTGACACTTAAAATGACCTACATATTTAAAACGATTTAGGTTAGTGGACGGTTACATTAACAAAATTTTAACAAAAAGAGGTATTTAAGTTACAAAATTATAAATAAAATGTTAAGAACAAACAAATGGAAAGTTTAAAGGCTTGTTGTCTTATTGTTAAAGCTTCTAACATCAGTCAGAAATATAGTACTGTGGTTAACGAAGCCACACAAGTTTTAAGTGGCCTCCGGGGCTCCAAGTTTCCGCCGCCCGTTTATCCTTTACACAAAGTTATCTTACAGCGCCTACCAAACTGGCTGATGGTTAAAGGACTACATGTAATACGAAGTTGTAAAGGTACCTTAACAAGCTGAAACACAAGTAACTAATGCAGAACGCAGCAAAACTTTGCTATCAGATTACTTTGTCGACAAAGCTCTCTCGAATAGTGTTCTACAATCTTAACAAACGAGATGGCATGCAAAGTTATCAAAGCTTTACTTATAGATAGGTATTTATACGGAGATAAATCGGCATCGTAAAGAAAGTTGAATACTCTTAAAATACATACTTTATTTTACGGATACTTACTAATATAAATTGGGATTAGTATAAAAGCTACTATGCATTATGCTTTTAATTCCCCGGCACGGCTAATTGTTCGCGCTCGTAAGCAAATATTTAGTAAGATATTTCCAAACTAATACGCTCTTGGTAGCTAAATTGTTTAATAATTTTCGTATATTCATGTTAAATTTATATTAATATTGAATTTGAATAATTATACAATTATAGCGCACTATTTATTGTAGTGTATGCTGTTGATATGACGATTGGTACCAAGTAGCAAGATTTTAATCAACGCAGAATATACAGAAACTACATGCAGTGTTGTTGGCCTTATTTGTCATTTGTTGAATTAACTTGGGATGAATAAATTTTGCCAGTAGAAGCTAATAGAGTCCAACGGTTTAATAGTTTGTTGGACTTGGGGTTTCAGTTTCTGTAAGATAGTGTCTCAGGTGCTCGATTAGCGCTATCCATTTTATCTGCTAAAGAACAATAGATAGAAGAAATAATAAACGTAGAATTATAATAATTAAAACAAACGCGATAGTGAACTGTGTTAAGTTTTCTTACAATAGTTAAATCGAATTAGCGAATAACCTCTGATATATCATTTTTTTTTACACAAATAAAAATTAATTCTTTTTTAAAAATAAAGTATGAGAAAGATATAGGGATTCAAAATAACTGTAAAAATGAAATACGGTTTATTATTGTAATTTTAGATGAAGTACTATACGTTTGCTAAACAACAGTGTTTGATATAGATTCTAGAGCCCTGGATCTCGCAGAAAATAAAAGAGAAAAAGTGTTGTTGAGACATACTAAATGCGGATGTTAAAGTAATGGATGGAATTTCCTCTAATGCGATATGTTATAAATTGAAAATAAATATTAATAGATTTGGGTTTTCAATGATTGTCACTTACTAATAATAGTAAAATGTCATACGCAATAAATTGCCTGTAAGTGATGACACAGCCACTGAAACCCTTTTGATACACAAATGAAAGAAGACCACCCACTAGTTTGGGTCCTCACAACCCTCCTCAAAAAATATTGATACACGTTTCTGAAAAGCTTACCACATATAAATTTATTTATAAAATAGTAGGTTATATAGGAAATGTAGACAGTATTCGATCAATCATTCGCACAGTGATAAACACGCTTGTTAAATTCAACTTCGAAATGGAAAAAATATATTAAAATTATTTATCTGAGACTGTATCGATAAAATATGTAATAAATTAAACGATTCTACGAAACTCGATATCGCATTTGTTTTATTTTCTCAGAAATCTCAGTCTTCTGTTCTGTTATGTTAAATAAAATAAATATTCGTTTTAAAACGGAAAACCCAAAAGTGATCACGATATCAAAAATTTTAGCAACGAAACGAGCGATCGAAATGTGTTGTAACAAACACATACAATAGAAATACAATATACATATACATCTAACTTATTATTTATTCATAAAATAGCTAATTAATTTATATAGGCCATGAAACCATGAAAAAAGCTTTAATTTGCTCTAAAAATGAATAATGTAATATAATTGTACTAATATATATGAAATTAAATATTCTACGATAACAATTACAAATTATTCAGATAAATTAATAACAAATTGAGAATACGGTACTAAAAGCTACGTAGAATCGAAGTGGAAAATTGATTTCCTGTTCATATAATTTCTGCTACCAAAGTAGGTATCGAACCAGTGATAAATAATGTCACTGTCAATCCAGGGGTAATATTCACTCATGCAAACAAATCAACTGACTTATATCGATACTATGGTTGTAATGAATAGGTAAAATAAATTCATAATTTAAAAAATATATTTATAACTTCAATATATGAAATATTTCATTGCAGTAATATTTTTATAATGTATAGATTTTTATAAGCATAAAAAATACTGTTACGCTTCATGACAAAACAATTTAATAGCAAATAATAAAAAATAAATATTGTAATTAAGCATTTTAAAAGACTTTACAGCGTTTATTTTCATTATTTGTAATGTAAGAAAACTTTACAACTGCCGTGGTCGAGGCGAGTTAAACGCTATAGTAAGTCGCAAAAATTGTTTTAAATTAATTGAATACAACTATAATTAAAATCATTTTAATACATTACAGATAAGATCTATTTGCAAAATGAAAATTAAACCTATTCTCCATTAAGACTTGATATATCAAAATATTATGACTTGACCAATGAACCTAGAATATATAATGCACCCTGAATATTAAAAGTAAAATAATTTGGCTACATTTATTATCCTATATCAGCAAATATTAAAATGAATGTTATCCCCACTACGATCATAATTACCTAGAGTTTTTGTGCTCAAAAAATCGGCATTCATTATTTTAATATAAAAGTTCACAATTAATATAACAAAAACAGATGATATCGAAATTCGAATATGTTACAATTTTATGAAAGGGGGAAATGAAAAACTGAAAGCCACAACAGCCTCGAGCACAAAAACCATTTGACCAGAAAATTGAATTCGCGTTGTTATTCCATATAGAGTGAGATTAATTAAAACGAGCCTCTTGTATAATAACTGGTATGCACATATTTATATGCAAAGAACATTCGTTATACCTACTACAACGTAATATTGTACTAAATTACGAATGGGTTTTGAGACCACTTACAAGAAAGGAAGAGAAATTTCATTGAAGTCGATGAGAAAATTCGGGAAGGCTTCTAGGCTCGCATGCCACCCGAACAAAGGGCCCTCGCAGGCGTAAGTCTCACGAATGGCAAAACAAGGGCAAGGAATTTTAATAAAATCCTTATTATCTATTCACAGCAGCAGTTACGATCTTTTACGACATCGAAGTTAAACATTTTACGTTTTAACTACGAATATTATTATAGCGTGACCTGATTTTTAGTGCGACTTTCTATTTTACTTTACCCTTATACGGATTAATAACTTCTAAATGTACTATAGTCGATATCATTTTAGTTGATATATGTAGGTATGGCAATGCTCTCTGAACTTAATAACTGGTTGGAGGATTACGGAATTTACGAATCCGTGAAAACTTTCTGAAGGGATTTATTATTCGAGAACTTTTAGGGAAAAACTATAGTAACTTCAATATACTAACAATTGCTTTATGATTAAGTTTCGATTTAATATACACCAACATCTATAATATTAGAAGTTTAATTTGTGTTGTATTTATTTATAATTTATGTTTTTAAGTAGTTATTTATACACATTATAATTTTACAATTTAAAGTGAAAAAGCATAGTTTAAGATACTAAGACCGGATCCACCCTATCAATATGGATGAGGAAAGGAGGTAGTGGTTTAACTGGTATTTACATAATGTTGAGATAATCGCTTGTGATCCCTATAGAGGTTCGGTATATTGGCGATCGCTTCAGTGCACACCCTTGAATTAAAATACGAGAGCTGGCATAAATAGCAAAGGATAACTTACACTCAATATCTGTTTCAACTTTAATCAATACACAGATTTAAAACTTTCTGACAAAAAGAAATCAAACTTGTTATATCCTTGCAAAAATCATGAGGTTGAAAAAAATGTAAAGCGCGCCAACACGATGGATGACAAATAGTCTCATAAAATTCGTTCTGTCTGTCAGATGTCCGTCGTTCATCATTGTCATGGTATTTTAACTGAGAATGCCTGAGGTTTTATAAACATGATATACAACACAATTATGTCACATTTTGGTGTTATTTTCCGCCTAAATTCATGAAAAACTTGAAGAAGAAAAATCACAGCTTAGCTCAATTTTATCCATTTATTTGCTCTGCCCGCATTTTTAATATTATTTTCATATGTAGATAAGTATGATATTGAACGTACGTACGTAATAAATATTCGACTTTTGCTGTTTTGTAGAGAAACATCTCAGCAAATATTTTCCAATGTGCAATTTCCCGAAGTCAGAGATGGCGCTTATGAGCGAAGGTGGCGGCTACGGATGAAAAATCATATTTGTCGTCTTTTAAAAATATAAAATTTACGCCCTAAAATAGTGTATTTATTAGAGCATTGCATTGCTTGTAGCATCTTTTTACTACAAAACCCAGTGTAGATACTATTCATAATTTCTTTTTATTCATTTTACCCCAACCTATTCTAATCAATTTGACAATAATTCAGTAATGTATGGAATATTGTATTCAGTGTATGTACCCCCTATGAATGATAATATCATATCAGCCCCATAATTTATATACGATTTCGCAATTCCGTTTCTAACGTCTTATCATTGGGTTTACGTTCACATAACCTGTGAACTGAAAAAAATGAGATGAGATATACATACGAGTATATCCTCCTTCGATCTCAGTTCGCCGGAGCAGAATAAATTTTTGATTACGGTTCTTAGGTTCATTGGTATTCTTGGGTGAACATAACGATACGACCTTCAACCCGGGTCCGCACTTAGCGGTAATTTACAGTTTAATTACTGGTCCTAGTTCGCGAGGGTCATGAGGACGAGTGAATAAGAAATTTAGAGATAGAACCCTATTTTTAATTCAATAGTATTTTAAGTCAATGAATTAAATATAGTTGAAAATGAAGACATTTTAATGACTTAAAAATCCATTATTAATCTTACATCTTTGACTTTGAAAAATTGTCGCCAATAAGTCTCGTTTCACGCTCCCTGCTATCGTCCGTCACTGTCGAGGGATCATGCTCGCGTGTGTCCGCGTCGTAAGCAATAAACGTCGCACGAATTTACTCGAAGCTGTCGACAAGAGCTCACACAAAGTGTTATCGATGTTTTGTTAAATAAATTTCTCCACGTTCACTAAGTTCGACTAAAACAAATGAAACGTATAATATTCATACTTTAAAAGTTTATTCAATAAATATCAAATAGTACTCTATTAACTTAGGACAATCCTACTTAATGTCAGTGGAAAACCGATACGCCATGAAATAGTGGACGAGGGACTAAATCCTTGCGTAGATAATTGCCTCAAGATAGGACAAAACTTAGTTCCTCGTTCAAATACTTTAACAAAGATACCTACATTCAGAGGAATTCTGTAAATAACTTCTTTACTAACTAATTCACTGGGTTCAAAGGTTGAAATGAGATGTCCCATTTATCAGATCGTATTCAGGTTGTTATGTCACGTTAGCGACGACAAAGAGTGTCAAAGGCAAAATTTAATTATCAACACATGTTGATGAAATAATACGTTTATTCCAAAACCTTTTAATGAAAAAACATAAGTATATATCTAAGTGAAATTTACTTAGCAAATCGTTTTTGTAATTAGCTTAATAGCTATTTAAATAAGTTTTTTATGTTTAGTGTTGAAAGTTTTAATTAAATTGAAGTTAGTAAGAACTTCCATGAATGTGACAATCGGTACATAAAACATTTTCCACAAAGGTAGCATAAAATAGGTGTAGGGAATAGGAACGTGTCCTCCGTCCATCGGGCAGGAGAATGTCCGCGTTCGCATACATAATGCGCTTGGACAAAGCAAGATTTATTTGAATGTCACATCCCTGAATCTCCCACAACTCTGTAAACTTGAAGTGAAACAAGACAGATTGCGAGTGTAAACTAGAGCGACTAGTACATTTGTTACATTGTTCTTGGAATGTTAAGTTGTATTTGATTTGCACTTGGATTGAATTAATATTACATGAAATGCCCTAGTTTCCAGTTTTAGATTAGTTCGTGTGTTAAGTTAGGTGTGTGGGTTTTAAAACTTAAATATACATTTCGCTCTTGCAATGGGATTTATCATGAGCCAATTTGTATAGAACTGAAGTACGTACTAGCTTGGAAGGAGTTATATAAGTGTTCCCGACCGGTACACATTCGTTTCCCTAAACCAGTGTAGAAGAGATAAGTACTTCCAAGTTGACTATTATAAAAAATTGAAGTAAAAGTCACGAAAATTAATATGCTAAAGTATATTTATTAGATGTGTGGGCATATAATTGAATTTATTTTGAAGTAGAAAACATATTTCATATTATTTATTCCACAAATACAAAACGCTATTAGGAAAATAATCAAATATATTCATGAGATTTTTTCTTAGGAGTCGTTTTCAGTGAATACTTCTAAAGACGTTTACAACATCTAGGTAGGTTTTAGTCAAAGTACTTTTTGAAGCAAATATAGACAATAGAACATTACAAAGAAAATTGCATTTATTTATTTTTTTACTTTAGATACAATCCATATTATGCAAGTAAACAGTGAAATTCAAACATATTATATAACATACCCCAAGGGTAGAAAATATTAAATTTCTTTTCTTTGTTTTTCTCTAAGCAGCCCTCTTTGTTTCAAACTCCAGTTCTTCTTAACTCGTCGCTTCCTCAAGTTCGTGATTTATAGCACACTGTGCCACGTTTGAAACGTTAACTTTATGCCAGCATTTGGTTAAAATTGCCTGATAATGGTATAAGTATAATATCTTTGTTATTTCATATATTCAATTATAAACTGCAAGATTTAAGCAGCAAATCAGATCACGTCTCGACATAGCATTATTAACTCATTCAGCCATTTTGGGGTAATAATATCACGCATAATTCTCGTCAATTAGTAATAGTAGTTACTAGTCTAGGGGGGCTACTCAGGCATATCCGAATTTTCGTGATACGGCCGTCACTTCTATAGTTTATATGAATTTTGACATATAAGCCCGTAAAAAATCCTGTCAAATGTCCGTAAAATAAGCATTGTGTGGCCTATCCGTCGTGACGTCGCTGACAAATCCGTAATTTCGTGAATGATTACGTAAATGTCCGAAGTGCGCCTGAGTAGCCCCTCTGACTCAGTAGTAGCGTGGCCTCATGTGAGTTTCTATAAAAAAAAAATAAGCGTCGTAATAGGCATCGATTTCAATTTATATAATATTTGGTCCTGAATAAACTGGATAACAATTTACAGTAAGCAATCGATACAAACAAATAAGGGGTTTTAGTAACTTTATG
Organism: Tineola bisselliella; assembly: GCA_028551675.1. Classification (NCBI taxonomy): domain Eukaryota; kingdom Metazoa; phylum Arthropoda; class Insecta; order Lepidoptera; family Tineidae; genus Tineola; species Tineola bisselliella. Next base: position 206,547 of record JAPWLS010001114.1, on the reverse strand, counting down.
TCACCATTACTAAAAGATAATCCTAACAAATGCGAGGTCTTTTCTATCCAGAGACGTTCAATCAGAATTTAAGGCAACGTTACTACGCTTTTGTGTCGTAACTTTATATTCGCTGAGTAAGATATTCACAGAGTATCACATTATGTATGCAAAGTAAGGCCATAAGGTCCAGAAGCCTCGCCATATATTGGGAAAAAATGGGATACGGAATATCAAATTTGTAACCCCAAATTGTAACCTTCAAATTACGCTAGAATAAAACATAACCTTTTCGAATAAATAAATTATGCTATAAGATACCTACAAAGTGGCAATAAAATCTTATATTATTATAATTGATAAAAAATTTAAAAGCACAAATAATTAATTATGTTACATTAAGGAGAATTTTAAAAAAATAATAATATTAGTCATTAAAATGTGGTTACTCTCAACACTTTTGTTTATGAGAGAAATTTCAAAATTAATTGTCTAGAAAATTAATCGCGGTAAAAAGAGAAAATTGAGTCAGCTAAAGGAACGCGTCAAGAAAACGACTCTTTAATTATTCATAGAGCACTTTCTGTTGAATGGGACTTGAAATATGCAATTAAAGAGAAAAAGCTACTGAAAACAACAAAAAAAAGAAAACAATTACACAAAAAGACATGTCTAAAACCCCGTAACAAGGGTAAATGGGTGAGGCGATTAACGCTCAGCAATCAAAAGTTTGTAGGTTTTTTTATTTACAATTAGGAAAAACATTAATATTATTTATTAACAAGTAACAGTACACAATATATATTATAATAAGGAAAATTAAAAATGATAGATACGTTGTCAAAAATCTTCAATAAATAACATTTATTTATCATCGTTATTACAATTATACTTTATCTGGAATCACACCATATAGCTACAGATAATAAAACTTCTATTAGTCATGATTTACGTTACACATCGTAGTTTACAATGAGCTAATAAAATCAATTCACCACCCAAACATTCCATACATGTCTAAGGTTTCCCTCAGAATACTCTAGATTAACACTGATTTACCAGCAGGAATTATTGGAATGTCATTGCTAGACGTCTAACAAAACCATTATATACGTACAGTTGCTTCTCAGAATTTCTAAAATAAATTTATCACAAATACACAAAAGGTAACAAATATATTATTGTGATGTAAATAGACAACACAATAAACAGTTTACAAGTGGATTTCGAAATGGTCGCGGTAAGCCACAAAATTTAATGAATTTTCGGGATAGTTCAAATAACTTACTGTCAGACAGAAACTAACACATCAAACTATGTAAAAGTATTGCTTTATATAACATTTACGCGTTTATGTATAATCCGATGGCCCATTACAAAAGTTTTAATACTTAATATTCTTGCATTTTTAAAATGCTCACATCCCCGAAGTAGCTGCTATATTATTTTGGTCTTTGTATATTATTCTTAACTGTGTATCCCAATAGTAGTTAAAAATGTAAACAAATCCGGCCCATACGGTACCGTGAAAGTTCAATGTATGAAAATAAATATTGAATGAAAGAACTTGAACGGAGTATCATATATTAAACTTAAATGAAGCCAAATACTATATGTAGGTACTTAGCTCGAACGTAATAAGTATTGGGTAATATTCCGCCAAGAGAATGTTTTTGATAGCATTTAAAGCAGGGATCGTGAATTCCTTATATTACCATACTATTGTGAGTACAGATCTTTACTACCCTTTTTTCATAAAACTTTTTTTTATACATATAAAGGGCAGGGATTGCGAAAAATAAATAGAAGTTGTGTCAACATTTCCCGCTCAGGGAGGATAAAAGATAAAGTTTTAGTCAAACAAAACGACAGTTTTGGGACACTCATCTCTATTCGAAGCGATGCTACGCCAGCTGTCGCTTAATTTACACCAACGATGCCCGACCCACCCGTGACAGACGTTGAAGATGCACGAAGCATTTTCAATTCGCATGGAAAACAATTAGGTTTTATAAATTTCATCTCATACGAAATAAACTTGGGTTTACTCTGAGATATCTTCCAAATCAACATTTAGCAAAAACAAATAGACTCAGTGAGAAATACTTAAGCTGCAAATATAGGGTCGGTTTATTTGTTTTACTGTACTCCAGGCCAAACAAAGGGCGAGCGTCAGAATACACCACCTACGTGTTCTGAAATCCAGATTCAGCATGTACCCAGAGCCAGGCAAAAGGCTATAATATATAATTAAGCCTCATTAATCCCTATTTATGGTGTCGGATAATCCCTGCGGATAGTGTTTTCCGCCAAATTTATTTTCATTAAAACAGAAAGGACGTGTCATGAAATATAGAACGGTGCACCCTAAAACCACTTTTTAACCACAAACTTATTGTGCCAACAATTTGCAATATGCTTACAACATTATTAATTAACGCAGCGTTGTATAATTTATGAAATTCAATAGAAAACTTCGCATCTACGTGACATATGCTTCTGGAATATAGCAATGCGATAGAAGCAAAACGGCACGGTCTTTTTTCCAGGGATGTATAGAAGCATCAGATGTGCTTTAAACTTTCTAGAGAAAAAAACAGCCCTCGAGAATACTACAACTCAAATCAAAGTCGATATAATGACGTACATCACGCATGACACGTGTATAAGCGTCCAGACTTTCAATAATAGAACAATAAATAATATAATTACAATATTCACAAACAATTATAACATACCATTTACCATAGCATAGACAGATACACTATTAGACACGAGTTGATGAAACATCAGAGTTACATTACGGCATATAAATTAATGTCCAAATAGTAAACCCAGCCCCTTACATACAGAACGTACGATATACTCGACTCAATCACCTAAAGTTCGGATACATTATTAAGTGGGACTATATTATGAGCAACAATATATTAATTTTTCAAAGTAAACCCAATAAACCTCGTCCATCGGTACAATAGTGGGTTACACCGTCCGATATATTCGATGCAGTGAGCATCTACAATAATAAAGCTAAATTAATTTCGATCATTCTGTATTTAAGAGGTATCTCAATAGTTTATTTATATATAAGAACTATAGTAAATATTTTAAAATTAAAAAATAATAACATAAAGCGTGTGTATTATAATTTTTCCCTAGCGACTACTCATGCCGAGTCATGCCCCTTGCTCACATCTAATGCTCAAGCTGTTCGCACGTATGAAATTTATTGTGCCTCGTTTGGTCTGACAAAACTTATTGATAGATGCTTATAGATTTATAACGTATTTAATAGCTTTAAAATATACTACATTAATTTATTTATTTTCTCAAACAGTAAAAACATAAGACCATTGCACGAATAGCGAGTGATCAAAATTTTTGTTTGAATAAAAATACAAAAATATTTTTGCTGCCAAATTTAGAATAGAAAAGATAAATATATACCTTTATTAATTCTATTGTTTAAAAAGCAATTTATTGAAATAACAGATGACACCTACTTGTGGTTTGAATAGTAGATTTGAATTATATATTTTTTTCAATTTGAAATAATAAAGAACATAAAACATGAAGTCCAAGTCTCACCTTCGATCGTGCAAAAGTAATCGTAATGATTAAAACTAACCTGAAAAGAGAGACATTCAAAATTAGATTACAATTTACAACAATTTACATGACCTTCGTGTAACCAAACTTAACATAAAAACCCACAACCTCAAAGGCGACAAATAATTAAACAATGAAAATTTGGGATAGCAGATTTGGTAGCACAACCGCGTACAGACTGTTGGGGAATAAATGAAACATTTATCACTGTCGAGGGTTTAAACCGATCCCACCGACCCGCCTTTACATCAAGCCCAACCACTGTATTTCATATAGTTGAATAAGAAGATTTTCCTTCACTAAAGGTGTAGGTAAATACGACTAGTTCACTAAAAATAACATTATTATTTTGAAAGCAAAAATTTTAATGTATCATTTTTGTTCTGTATCTTCAGGGTAAGCAGAAGCTACGGAACGTTGGTTATTTCAACTCACTACTCCTCACTACTCAATCATGCACCTCACCTGACCCTTTTGTTACTTTATTTATTATTAAAAAAAGTCACATTGCATATATTACCCAAAAAAAAATACTTGGGTAAAAGCTTTTTTGAGGAAGTTTCATATTATACCAACCCTTTTTCATTTCACCTTATGTAAACATCGTCGGCTACGACCGTATCTGAGGTAGGTACTAATTTTTATAAAACGCGTCGTAGAAAGTTCGTGTCGGGTCTACATGTCCCTTTACGAGCCAACTTTATACCGTCACGTAAGGATATACAATGTAGACCACGTTACAGTCTTCAAGTCTTTTTAAGACACCTATATAAAAATAAGTATATTTCTGTGTTCAATAAAAACAAAATAGGTCAAAAGAAGGTTAAGTTAATTGTTATTACACGTAACAGTTTTATATCATACTACCTATACCTGTGCTATACTGGGGGATTCCGTGTTTTTGGATTAGGAATTGTTTTTCACTCTACTTGAACATCACACGGAGTCTGGTTATGTGCCATGCTACTACAAAAAAACCGTAGCACAGTATCTAGGTTTAAGGTCAGGACATTATATGCGTATGTTTGTTTATTTAGTTAAATATTGTGCCACAAAAACCTCCTATACTTGATATAAAACGATGACTCGTACTTTTGATTATTATTTTTCTAATATGGCAACATGATAACTTCTTATATTGGATTTCCAAGAAGTCAACATGAAAACAGACATTATAAACAGTATTCTCGTTATTGGATTCCTTTCCTTGCTATTTTTATTGCGAGAATAATATAGCTGTTCTGATATTTGATTCTGCTCACTACTTATTTTAGGAATAAAAAATCACGTAGTAACATTGATAATGTGGTAATATTAACGCTGTTGTTTTATTTTGTTGCTATCCACATTTTATAATCAAAACTGTTGAGAGAGGTTTAACCTAGAAACGATACCATGACCTCCGAAATAACATCCAACAAATATTTAAATGTATTCGTAGTGGAGTACCCTAAAAGCAGAGAATTTTGAATAAATTCCTGTGAAACCTTTTTCAAATCTTCCTCTTTGTCCCTGAGGGGATACCTACAGAGAAGTAAGCAAAGTAAGATAGGTTTGTTAAGTTATAACTTACTCTCAAACTTTCTTAAAATATTAATACCATTTTATATAATATATTTAATAGTTCACAAGATGTTGAAAACGAATATGAAAGGTAAACATTATTGTCGTTTCTCGGAAGCAAAAAAAAAAACAAACGTTAGTCATAAACAGTCTGAATATCTTCAATGAAGCCATATAAATGACCCAATTATGAGAATAAGGATATATTCTTATCCCGATCTGAGCTCCTAACGATAAGGTCGCAAATCGTTTATATAGTTATCAAATACTAACAATAGTCAATCCGAAATTTATTATGATTAAGAAACCTTTGTACACAATAGGGAAGTAGGGATATTTAGATAGCTGTCTCTCTCGTATCAAAGATTCGAGTTTCGGTTTAATTAAATTTAATAAATTCAAGCTATTTGTCACTTTGACGGTTACTTAATAAGGGCTTTGTATTTTCTAAAATATTTCAACTACCTACATGTAAACCAATATAAAAAATGAGATAATTAGCAAAGGGTAATAAAATTAAAACTTTCTTAAAGTAATAATTTCATCTTGAACACAAATATCGTGAAATAAGTTAAACAAGAGCATTATTTCTCGAAAAAGTTTTAAAACTCACAAAACTCGTTTCCTGCTTCCAAGGGTGGAGAAACAGGCCCGTAAATTCACATTTCCGTGTCATTTTCCATAACAATGTCAAGTCTTAAGTTATGACCGCGTTATTTTGTTCCAGAAAAAAATTATTCAACTTGAGTTACTTGAATCGCTGCAAATTTTTCAAACTTTTCAAACACGCTTAGCTTTTTTTAGAAAGTTGTGAACAACGTTAATCCATCAGATTTTCCGACAGATGTATTTGGAGGGTCTTAAATTGGTCTTACTTACTCTTGACCTTATTAGACATCCGCAAATACTCCACATTGTTTCTGACATAAGAGCATCAAGTCAGATTAAATCAATTCCCTCTCAACATAATCCTTCGGTTTATGGACTATGTAGCCATAATATCTTAACCAGCTTTGAAGTTTATCAGCTTTCAAATCATATTATTAAATTCATATCTTCGTTTCAGATATAAACCTTAGTGCAAAATTGCCTCTTCATAAAATTGATAAGTATCTTAATTCAAGTCAACAGTACGATTTAATATTTCTTGGAACAGAAAAACAATATTATTTATTTTCATTATTCGATTTCTTTGTTTATTGTTATACCTATATTCACAAAGGTACTATTTTTTTTGCAGTGCAGCGTCAAACTTTGCTATATAATAAACAAGTAACTCTTTTATTTACTTCACAATCGAACAAAAGAATAAACTATTGTATATAGGTGTACTAATATATTAAATAAATCAATCTTTCTCGGCAATATTCATTATTAATAACATACCGACTAAAAAAACAAATGCATTTCTTAATAATATATTAATAACCTATTTTCTATTTACGTTTATTTTATATATTAGTAGTTAAATTTGCGAATATTTGTGATTATTTCGTATAATAAGTAGTCGAGTATTTACATAATAATGATAATATTTTATGTAATCTTAAATAACGTAGGTATATGAAAATATCGTGTAAAGAATGCTTTCAAGGTAAGTAGGTACTACAAAGTAATACAGGTCTAAACTGAATGACCCGACCTTTTCTTTACATCTTTACTAAAAGTTTGGGTAAAACCGCATCACATTCACCGGCACATCACGTTCTTTGGAAAATTCTTTCATGGACAGAGGAGGGTCAACAAGGGCGCATATTCGAACGTGACCAGCGTTGAACCTTCAGATGAAAATCATTTATTCAAGCATGATAACAAATAAAACCTATTTCAAGTAACGATAGACGAACAGGTAGAAGAAATATAGAAAAATATTAAATTGTGAAAAATTCCATTTTGTGTTCGAAGCAGCTTCAACTTCCTCGGTTTCAAAACAAAAGATATTCCTTATATATTTTAAATTTCCGCAAAACAAAAGAACAAAATTAACAAATTGGGTTATATAAAGAGTAATATAGAAAATTAGGTAATTTGTGTTCAAAAATTTTTCAGCTTTCTTTTATTTTAATTATACATTTATTTCAGTTCCGTATTACTTAAGTTTGTAATCTTCAATAAATCATTCGAAACATTAACCTCGGCAATGACAAAGGCGTTTCGTTCGCTTTCACATCTACTTATTTATAATGCGGTATTGTTAGTGACAAATTGAATAAATAATGAACTCTGGAATAACGGCATATTTCATAGTAGTATAAAATTTAAATACATGGGTGTATTTTTATTAAAAATTATAGTCGACCGGGTCGATGCACAGCATGCGGGGACTCCCGATGTACAAAGTACGTCTGTTTAATATCGCGCTCCAGGAATGGAAAAACGTGCTAGCACAATAATGCACAATCCGCAGTGGTAAGTTGTTTAACTCTGCAAATGACTCTCCTAATAGCAGCCTTGCTAAACGAGCCATTATATGGGCCAATTTGACCGTAATACTTATGCCATTTTTTCTAAGCATTAAATAAAATACAATGTTATGAGTACTTATTAGAATATAGCCATAAAACAATGTTTATTAAAAAACGATAAAATGATCATTGGGCAAAATACAATTCAAACAGAAATACCTTTGTAATTCAACTGCTACTGCAATAAAGAAGTTATTTACAAAATCAAATTTTCAATTTCTCTCTACACCTAAGCGTTTGATCGAGATTTTAATCAGACCTTTAAAATACAAGAATGAACGGTTTCGGCATTCACCCCATTTTCTTCCAAGATTATTTTATACACCATCCCTTTTCCTTTGTTAGAATTAATTGATAAATTAATGTAGTTCAATTGAGTTTTCTGTTTTAAATAATTCAATTAACTGAATTGTGATAACGAACGACAGGAATTCGATGAAATAAAATTAAGTCAACTGTACCATACTACATGTTTATAACAGGTTTAGGCGCCCAATTTCAACGTAAAAATATAAAATATTACATATTATAAATATAAATATAACAATTAAAAACATTATCATTGTAATTAATTTAAAAGATTTTATAAGTCTTCCTACCGCATTTAGCTCGACCTGTTTAATCCGTCGTTTCGAAAACTTTGCAATCATTGTGATGCAAGTAATACGTCAACCACAGCACCAAGGCATCTTGTCACAGACGCGCCTGCAATAAGCAAATACCAAATCTGTCAACGCAAACTGTAGGACGCATGCAGACATACGCGTTTATGACCAGCGGTGGTAGTCGGGCTTACACTAATTAGCACATAACTACTAAAATTAATTAATTAACGGAAATTTGTGTATTTAAGTGCATACGGACAGGCGAATTTGTAAAGCAACACATTCACACGCTACAGTAATTACATGTGTCAAAAACAGGATGAAGGCAGCTCAGATTATTACTAACTACTAACCACATCCCAAAGGAAATTACGTATCGCTAAGGTAGATTTGGGTATTAATTGGGTCTGTCTATCTATAAATAGATAAATTATACCAGTAATATTCTTAATAAATTACATACTATTAAGAAATTACGTAAGTAATTTATGTGAATGGTAAATTTTTCAAAAACCTTTTAAACATGAATGTCAATGCTGGCTAAGAAAGTTTCACTTCTCAACGCTATAATGTTCTACGAAAGTAATAAAGAAGCATCATGACTTCAACGTCTTTTGGCAACTTTAAGTGCGAGCTCTGTGTTCGTAAAATATTCTTACAGTTCATAAAATTGTGGAACAAAAGGCCTCTCATTAAGCCACAGCAAGCAGCATTGTCGTTTTCGTAGCGGCCACAGATTTCACGAACCATTAACCGACTCGAAAACAACAACAACAAGACCACCTACCAACCTACTCCCTTTTTAATTACATACAGCTTGAAGATACGCATTGCTTGTAAATTATTTATTTTAAAAACGCACAAAATTTATTTTTTGTTCAAACTGTATAAAAAAGAAAAATTGCCTGGGAAGCTCTATGGAGTATTGTGGTGATTTATGCCGCCTTTTGTTTCACATGCCTTATCTTCTCCTTGTGAGTGGTGTTTACGTTTGATTTATCAGACCTCTGGAATGCGGCAAATTATGTTACGTTTCCCCTTGCCCCCTATTTCTACATCATTTGTTCTTGAATATGATGCTTCATTTTCTTCCGTAAATGTATGTACTGTTGCCAAATGGCATGAAATCTGCATTATTTTTCCGCATGAAAACACTAGTGCTAGATGATCTTAACTAGTTTAAATAACTTAATCATAATATTGTTTTTCAATTAATGTAATTATATAAGTCGTATAATGAATAAGTTATTTACTTAATTTAAGTAGAAATTAATTTTGAAACATTGTTAAGAGATTGTGTAAATAATTTAACCTAAGCATTCATTAATATTCACTAAAAACTTAAATTCCGAAATTTTCAATGTTATGGCATAAGAGATTAATAAAACCGCTCACGCTTTAAGTAAAATTTTAACTCTTAAAACTTACTTATAAAGGAAACTTTATACTTTCAAGCATTTCCTTTCAGTTATAAAGAGTTAATAAAACTCATGTTATATCTTAAAACTAGAGATGAGTGTAGTAGGCACTTTTGTGTAATCAAACCATTCATGCTGAACAAGGGACTATGAAATGGTAGTTAATAACGATTTATGGAGCCCTCTTGTTCCATGTCTCTTATCTTCTCCGTGTGTGCTGTTCACGGTTGATTTATTATACCATGGTGTCAAGGGGCGGACGAAAAGAACAGGCAGGCCCTCATGCGTTATCCGCAGAACGTGACAACGCTTCACATTCCTTACACATACTTTATGGTTTTTTATTTACACGCGTCCAAAAATGTAATATGTAATAAAAACATTGCTTTTTAAATTTAAAACTGAACAATAACAAAATTAATTGTTAAGAAAACAATAAAATTCCTGTAGTAATAACTGTAATCCTAACAAAGTGACCCTAATTTTATCTGAAAGCTTACAACACAGTCACTAAGGAAATGTTCGTCTTTTCCTCCAACTTGTGATTTTTCCCAAAAAAGGAGAACATTCTATGAAGAAAGCTATTTCGTTGGCACATAAAAGAAATATAAATCAGAGGCGTTGGCCATTACCGCAAGCCCACCGTTACTATACACCCCCATATTCACATTTAATGCGACACAAATGTATCAAAACATATACAACTAAACATTTATTACATGTTGCATAATAATAGTTTCTTTATGTTTACTAAAACTTACATTCTTTTTTATACTTAATTATAGATATAAAGTTCTGACTAAGACCAGAGAATATTATCAGACATCATATTTTTATTCAATAAGTTTTTTTAGATTATAATATTTCTACATTTCTTAATTCCGGTAGAGGAGCATGGAAATTCAACCTACAAAAAAATGTTTCTGCACTTTACGCTTCTCACTGAGGGTCTTATTAGCATACGATCGCATCATGAAAGCTAAAAAAACGAATCATCAAAAGAAGGCAGGCTGCCCGCTATTGAAATTCGAGTCCGGGACTCATCCTTTTATAAATTATGTAGCATAATACTGAGCGAATACCGAAAAACCGAGGCATCCGGAAAACACTTTTGATATGTGAAAATATAATGATACAACATTATGATGTGTCAGTCGGTAAAAAATTTAAGACTGAATATTATTATACATTTAATTATATTTAATATTTTCTCTAGATTATTTATGACCACGACATAGTTAATATTCTGGAGAAAAAGTGTAGGTATACGGCTGATTTCAATGTCTTGAGACTTTTACGTGAGTAGAAAATTACCGGTTGTTTTCTGACCCGAGTGGAGTTGATGAATCGAGGTACTCGTCAGATCCTTTGTTTTCTGTTAAAATCTACGCTATGGGCCGACGAAAATGCTTTTTATTGAAGTCATTTAAGAAAAAGATCGACATAAAAAGAAACTGGTTAAACATTTTAAATTCGCAAAGGTCAGATGATTTTCTTACCCAGGACTATAATACTTAACTTTTACTGCATATTAAAATTTCTAAAAATATACCGAACATTAGGTACTTCTTTGTTTTGTATACAAGCAAATTAAACTACAAAAGCATATATAATAATACAGCATTCGAAGGATTTGTTTTCTTATGCGGAATATTGTCGGATGGCGTTACATTACGGCACTGTTATTTAATGACTCAGAAAATTCGTAGCTTAACGTCTACGTTGATGCTGGATTACTGTATACCGTTATTAAGGCTGAAACCTGACATTGGCTTTCATATTCGCGTATATAACAAATCCGTTATAACATTTATGTATTAGATATTTCTAGGTTTTTTATTGAAGCCCCAATATATGATGATTACTTCTTAGAACTGATGTTAGAATTTCAAATCGAAAAGAACAAAACTCAAAAACATATTTTTTATTTACTTTTTCATTAACGAGTTCAAAGAAAAATTTATAAGTAGGTATACATTACTAAATTCTATAACATTCATTTGTAACAAAAGCACAGAATCTAATCTACTTATGAATATTTTTTCAACCGACCCTCATTACCATTTAAAACCGTAAGAAAAGAAAGAATGAAATATTTTTATAGCTGAAATTTCATGTAAATTGGGAAGAATTCGCGACTCTTGCCTTGTAAAAATTAGATGCCTGCGTTAGTGTTGGTTACATAACCTTCTTGCGGAATAATGTAATGAATATTTCCAACTTAGAAAACATTTTCAACTTACGACTTTTTATTTACATGTAGGTATAAAGTGAGCTTGAGTTAGTTTTTAATGAAATATTTTAATAAAGTTGACGAATCTTGAATAAATTTAATATACGTTTTATTATGGTTTTGTTATGGTAAAAAGTTAAATAAACTAAATTCAATTTGAATCATTACAAAAACACAACTTGTTAAGCGTTTGTTACAACAATAAACGTTATATGTTTGTTTGGGTGAGAAATTGGGCCACTTTCGCAAATTCACCCAGCTGCGTACAATTTTACAGCGGTGGAACCCAGAGGTTTACGTGACCCGCCTGAGAATCAACCCCCCGTGACCGCACATTGGGTTGTACTACAAAAATACATAGAAAGTGAGGTCTCTAACTTCTTAGGTATCGTAAACTGTGTGAAACTCGTGAAAGATAAAATAATGTCTTTGGTACGAATTGACTCACGTTTATAAAACATATTGAATTGCTTCTTGAGTTATTGGAACGCCATATGTTACTACGTTTTATAGAATATCCTATTTGTGCGTGAATTTATTTTGTAACGCAATAAAAATCATATTATTATAATTCTGGTTACATACGAAAAATATATTCTTTTCACTTATATTTTTTTCTGAAACAGCTTTAGAATTTATAAAACTGAGTCCTATTTAGATTTGGGAAAAATTGAGCAAACTTTAAAGACCGCGACAACAGAAAACTTTGATGTATTTTAAATATTTCTCTCGTATTCGGCGAACAAGGCGATTGTAAAGCTCTAGAGAAAATCTCTTGCGATGAAGAAAAGCTTTGAATCCTGAACCAGAGCATTCAAACTAAAACTTGGTCAGTGAGATCACTACAACGACCTCGGAGGCGTACTTAAATATAAGTTCATACCTAGTTTATATTTATTTTGCAGCTATTGAATTAAAGTACCTAATTCAAAATGAAATAAATTTGTTTTTACTTCTATTTCATAATCCGCGGATTATTTAATAAAGAGAATTTGTCATATTCTCGTTAACTTTGGAATTGTAATTCAAATTCTTCTTGAGTATTTATCTATTATATTAGATACTAACTGAAAATCACGTCAAGAACATCTACATATTCGTATTATATGTACGAATAGTAATATTTATTTTTTGTACAAGTATTTAAAATCAACCATAAATATACATTTGTCCATAAAAATTAGAATGATTGTGTTTGCTTATTAATTCGTATTTGTCATCATAGTAATCGCAATTTAGCCCTTTAACGGCGACCGGCTTCCCTTGAGTAAGATGGGTTCATATTGATATCTCAGTAAATAAATGCTTATAGCAACATGCAATTGTTTTCGTTATGACCATCGTGTTTGAAAGTTATTATTTCAAATTTATTACAATTCATTAGGGCATTCGTCTCGGTGTAATCTTTGAAAACCATCGTTAATCTTTTTAATAGCAGTGAGCACTCAAGAAAATTAAACTTAAAAATAAATGAAAGGGACGAAATCTATAAGAATTTAAGACTAAAACTTTGAAAAGTACTAAAATTTAATATCATCAGCTCAGAGTTCAGAGAGACACCGTTTCTTACGACAGCAATTACTAACCTTCGTCTTGGAAAGACGGAAGATTGGTTTTACGTTTTATACGATTTAAGGAATCGTGGATATTGGAATCATCGGTTCTTTATTGTCTTTCGAAGCGCTTTCTTCCTACCGCTTTTTGTGACTTCAAAGAATTCCCTTGACATCATTTCACATATATCTCAGATCCCGTAATGTTATTTTCCTAGAATTATGGCAATTTCCCGAAATGTTTAGCGAAGTCATTCTTCGTTCATGCGTAGATCTTAACTTTGAAAACTTCATTGTATGTAGTAAACCGAGTAACATAAAAAAATATAAAAGAAGAAAATATATTTTTGTCACATCACACATTGATATAGCCGAGTTGATCGCTAGCTGATTTCTTCCGCATCCCTGCATTGAACGCATATTTTTATCATAAGAAAATTGTACAATATAATAAGAATAATATCGCTAGATGTTGCGTTATGTAGATACTATTTTCTTTCATACGAGAAAAGGTTGTCACATTGTATAAAGCTGATGTTGCCGCAAACGACAGTTAATGACGCATAAAATTCACGGGAGAAGCGGGCACGTCCCTAACTAGATATTAGATTTTTTCACATAATTTCTCTACGTAATTAATACTGACATGTCGACTTAGTCATTTAAATATTATTCCAGCAAATTCTTGACAAGAATTGAATATTAAATGTAATACAATATATAATATTATTTAATCAAGTATTATAATAATTAAAATCGTGGTCTCTATTAAAACGTAATTATAAAATAACTTTGCACAGATGTTGTTTTTGAATAGAATTTCAGTTCAGAAATTTGTCTACTTTATGAATGGTAGATACGCACAATTTTCCTAACACCGCCAGAGGGTGTTACGAGGCTACGTGATCAGATTGTGGACTCACCCGATGTGACCTATCCTGATGTTGGCTAAAATTTCATTCAGACCTTGTATGTGAAATGAATTTTGTAACTGTTTGTAATTTAGTAGTTGTTGTTATTAAAAATTAACAAATAAAAAATAATTGAATTTATTTGTGGCTAGTTAATAGTTGCCAATTGTTTTTATCTAACATCTCACATTATATTTAATATTAAAGGCATTTAATATTATAGATCAAAAAGTGTCAGCAAAGATTAATAAATGGTTTGATCACGTCCTTCGTAGTTTCCCCTCTTTTCATAAGTACGATCGAGTAAAAAGTTTTATCATACATTTGGCTAAGATGACGAGAATAAACCTACCAAAAATTTATCTTAAGGTTTTCCGAAAAGTTTAATTTTATGATTTCTGCGTTGGTACTTTAACTTGGTAGTAACTATTTTGTTTTCGTTCATTCACTCAACGAAAATCAATTACGAGCGAGGGCTATCTTCGTAGCAAATTTTTGATAAAAGTCAACAAAAAGTTTGAGTAAAGCATCACCAGCACGTATTATTAAGAAGCTTTGAAGGTTTACTCATAACGATCTATTTATTACATTATCTGTTAAAAATTAAACTTAAATATTGACAAGGATATCGATTGTATATATACTTACATACAAAAATCTATATTGAATATCTTTGTACGTAAAGGATGCACCTCCAGCTGAATTGACTTTTCCTCAAAATGTACCCAAATATTTTATTAGAATTCATTTGACGAGGGTCAACGCAGGACGCATACCTGATAAACCATTAAAACTTCACAGATAAATTTAGGAGAAAATGAAAAAAAAAACATTTATTTTCTTAAAGGCAAATCTTTGAAGCGTATACTTTATTAACAAAAAGGATTTATAATTTAGAAATGTTTCCGTTTATATTAAATAATACTAGATGAGTAACATAAATAGCATTTAGTAGTAATTCGAAATAAACGCTTACAATGAAGCCGCATAAAGTTATAAATTATCGATTACAACGCTTATATATGAATTGATTTATAACTACTTTTACGAATATTTATTGTCCAGACTCTTAGTACGTCGCAAAAAGTTTCCGAACTAAACAAGAGACGTGTCTCCTTTCGTTCATAAAGATTTAATAAGCTATTTCTCGTATAATATTAAAATATCTGATTTTGTTTGAAAGTTAATAAATAATAATGATTTTCTTTAAAAAATTTAGTCTTTTCTTCAAATAATTTCCCTGGAGTATAATTTCGAGATGGATGAGACAATATCATTTGTTCGCCAGAAAATACAAGTCATCAATTAACTTCAAATATAGACTTTAGAGACAAAACGATACAAGAACAATTTCAGTAAATTATTGGAATACAATATGTACCTAATTAACAAGGGTTATATTATTGTTATTATTACGCTAACAAATCTATTCTGTTAATCAATGTATCATTATTATACAAATATTTGTGGTTTATAATATATAGGGATATACTAGAGAAGAAGCCATGAATGATGTGATTACACTTACGTTATCAGCCCAGTGGAAAAATGCGGTTTAGTTCATTCTATTTACCCAATTAGAAATTCTGGTCTCATATGGTTTACGCACTATTTCCCGTAAGAACTAAACTAAATTGTAATTTATGATTAACAACATAAACATTAACATAGATCCCATAATAAATATACCTACAATTACATATGTATATGATATCTATATATATAGGTATTATTATATCTACGTACATCATAGCTATTTATCAATTTAAGTAATTAAAGGATTCATTCACGAATGAAAGACTTTGATTGATAAATGATTGATTGAATATAATACAGTATTATTTCTATTATTCCACTTAAAACTTGTATTGTGTATTGAATTTTATATCGAATGGAAACAAATCCATACGGATTAATAAATAATACAGTTAGGTAAATCATAGATTAATTGATTCCACATAAATAGGACAGTTAAACTTGTAATGAGCATTTATTTCTTCATAAAGGTGGTTTAAGGTACTCCTACGCTTTTTCTTTTTGGAATTATGATTATATTAATTATTAAGATACTTCTACCAAATCAAAGAGGGTGACGTACCGGAAAAATTAACGTTTATTAGAACAAAAAGATTTTCTCGAGCACCCAGTCGCAAATTGCAAAGATAATGAGAACAAGCGCGGAGGAGCGTAACTGCGACTGTCAACAACTTCCAATTTGGAAAGTTCTCGCGAAAACTTGGTACTGTTCCTGTTCTTCACGATTACACTGATGCTGTTAAAATGAAGGAACATATTAATATTGTAAAGACATGACATTTATTGAACAAACTAGTTCTTTTTAAACAACAAAATCTACGTTTTTTTATCTAATCAAGTAATTATAACATACACATGAAGATTAAATAAAAAATATTACTTATACTCCATTACAAATTTAATTTTTGTTAATTTCTAATTATACAATCACTCCCTGTGGTTACTTGAGCCTTCCGAGGGGGTGGTAACGAGCTCAAGGACATTGTCTAAATAACGGAATTTTACGTATATACCTACGCATCCTATTGTGGAATTTTCCTGCTCTTCATTTGTTAAATTTTCGTTTTAAATGACCGATGTGTGTGTATGAGAGAAGTAATGGATGTGGTGAAGCGTAAGTAGTATGTAAAGAGAGGGATTACTGGCTCTTCATATTCTCTGTTTAACCAGTCCCATACATGGACTTCAGCTAAGTAAATAGCTACTATATAATACATCCATTGGAATTATTTTTAGCTCTTATTTCTACATAATAACATGCTTTAATTACAAGATATCCTGCCAAATACTTTTATAGATACCGACAAATTTAACTAGTGAAGTCACGCGAATGCAATGACATGTTACTTCAATTTAAACCCAGTTCCTTTTTAACTCTTAGTGTAGGCAGAAGAATGTTAACTTTTAAAATTAAATAATAATTTTAAATATGTATCTATAAATTAAATTATAATAAATAAAATAAACGTTTTTGTTATAAATAAATCTCCAACAAAAATATAATTAACCTTTTCAGTAAACTGCTGAAAGTATTTACTTTCGATTGACCAGCACCGAAATAAATAAACTAAAATCATAGCGATGTCCTACGCATGCGTGGCTATTGGTATCATGGCGCCAAGGAGTCGCGTCAAGTCATCTCGCGTCAATAAAGGAAGGCAAATGCCAATCAAGCTGAAGCACACTGTCTTTAATATTGAATAATAAGACACAGTGATTGTTATCGGTGCTTAATAAACTACGACAAAGCTGCTTTGTACTCAAACAAGAAACTTAAGTCAGATGTAATATTATAATAATTCAATTTTGGATTCCTGATTACATAATTTATTATAAGAACTTTTAATATAATTATGTTAATTATAAATAATTGGTTTACAAACATCTTAAATATTTTTTTAAAATTAATAAAAACAAAACAAAATCAAGTATACAAAAAGAAACATAATTATATAGGTACATATTACAACTCGTGTTTCAGAATAAGAATAAGCAGAAGATATATCTAATACCGAAAGTTACCAAGTATTAACGAAGCACCAACAACGAAATAAAGACAAAAAGCCAACTCGTAGATTAATTAAAAGTATATAATATACTTTCTAACATAAATCCAATTAATACTTATTTTCAGTTTAAACTCTTAGGTAGGTACCTACTTTAAAATAATTTTCAACACTAATGACAGACAGACAAATAAAACTGACGAAATCCTTTTGGGAGAGCGTATTAAAAGTTTTAATTAAACAATCTATTATTTAACAAAATTCACTTATCTATATTGAAATAGATATATTTACATTTTACAATTAAAACAGCATTGTTTTAAACAAAAGATCCAGACAATTACAAATAATATTTGTCATTTACATTCTGGTTGACAACCATTAAGTTGAATTGAATTGAATAATAGGAGATATGCCAAATAAAATTATTACGAAAGACAATTTATCACGAACGATGCACGTGATTACTTTTGCTCGGAGGAGTACGTAAACCAAATGGAAGGTAATTGCAAATAAATCCGATATGTTAAAATAGGTAAATAAATAAATATATGGATTCGAATGAAATTTAAAAATATATATATTGATTTGGTTTATTCACATAAATTTTATATTTGTAACCATTGGTCCGCTGGGCCAATCCTTAAAAATTGAAGGCCAGAACGTTATGGTCGGTTAATGTCTCCTAACGTTAATTTCCTTTTAAGGAAGTTAAATTGCTACTTCGTTACAAACCAATAAACATCAGAGAACCCAATTGATCTAAAATTACGAGGAGGCCCTCAAGTTACTGAGTTTATTTCCACCAATAAATATTAATAAGCTGTCAATGCAAGGGGTCTTTCATCAGTTACTCGCGATCCGGCGAGAATTTGATCGAAATATATATATTTATTATTTATAGCAACACTCAATATGACAATAATGTTGACGTATAAACTGTTTACAATATCTATGTTTATAATGTTGTTCGCGTATCTAACATAATTTAACTAAATTGAACAACAATGCGGTTTCTTATGGCGTTTATTCTATCTTAATTCAACGTTTCGAAAGCTTTGCAACCATTGCAGTCGTAGCAAAACGTAGGTTTAGCGAGGCTTCGTACTATAGGGTGGGCCAAGAATTCGTTAACATTTAAATCTAACGCCCCACGCAAACAAATGCTGCGCGGGGTGCGGGGAGGGGTCTTGCTATTAGGTCGTTTCCCGGAAATTTAGTTGCAATGGATCGCTTTTCGGGACCGTAGCGCCCTTATTGTGCGAAGCAATTTTATTTAAACACAATAATTCGCTCATTACTGTGAGACGCTTATTTCGCGTTGAATACAATTTACACGACTTAAGTCAATGTCCGAGTGCTCCTTTAATAAAGAAATGGGTGAAGAAGTTCGAAGAGACGGGATCTACACTAAATGTGAAGCAAACCGGCGGCCCACGGACTTCTCGGAGCAAAGAGAACGTGCAGCAAGTTTCCGCTTCTGTTCGACGTGATCCAGATTTATCGACGCGCAAACGTTCGGCTGAATTAGGATTATCCCGCACATCATTACGCCGTATTTTAAAATTAGATTTGAAATTACACCCATACACTTGTCACACATCCAACAAGTCCCTGCCGGTGGTCAAAGAAATGTTTCCGGAAAAGCTGATTTCCGGACGAGGCGACATCCCATGGCCACCCAGAAGTCCAGATCTATCCACAGCAGACTTCTTTTTATGGAATTATTTAAAGAGTCGTGTCTACATCGATAAACCAAATACACTACGTCAACTAAAACAAAAAATCAGCGAAGAGATGTCGGCGATCTCGCGGTTTCTTTGCCGACGAGTATTCTAAAATTTCGGTACTCGCTTAGAAGAGTGCAAAAGACGAAATGTAATAGTAATTTGTATACACAATGCCATGCATATATCTATAATCTTCTATATAATATACAACATTGTATTAAACGCGACAGTTGTTCTTATAAGTTGTAATAACTCGTGTCAAATTCCGAACCTTAACAGAATTATTAATCATTCATACGCATCCTACGCAAGTTCTATATTCGTTTCCACCAGTGCGCCAATACATTCATACAAAATTAGATTAATCATCTTGTTGTCACTAATAATACCTACATATAGTTAATTATTATAAGAGAATGTGATTTTTTCTAAGTATAGACAGCCGTGATCGTGTAGCTCCCATATAAGCTAATTTCTCAAAGTTTTGCTATTAAAATGATATTATTTCAAATAAGTAGATAGGTACTTACTATATTGATAATATTTTAAGATCCAAATCGCAATTATTTAATATTAAGATAATACTTCAATTTATTATTTCATTACTATAATTATTCTACTATTCAATGCTATACTATACTTTTATTTACGAGATTTTATATATTTGTAATATAAGAAATGAAGCAATAAAAAATCGGGCGCAAAGAAAAAAAATCAAAAACTCTGTCGTTCAACAGTAAATGAAAAGCTTGAACATTTAAATCGAAGAACAGTAATTGTATTATATCGTTCAGCAATCGTTACATTACAAAGTTTCCTGAAATGGTTTCATTAATTAACTAATTTCAAACCTTTATTGAGTCCTTTCACTTTGGTTGCAAGTTATTATCCTTTTCAAATCGTGAGCTGGTTCATTAATCGTTTTAAGTAAATAAATACTTTCAGCTTCAAATATAATTTCCTGCTTAAGATAATGGAAATCAAAATGATTACGACAGATAATGTTAATATAATGAAATCGACACAAAAACGATTATTCACGTCATTGACCTAAGCCGTCTAGAAGATGCTATCAAACATATACGCAAATGTTTATTTAAAAAAAATATATATTTTATTAGTAAACGAACTCATGTGAAAATAAAATAAAATCATAAAAACCATTGAGTTAATTAGGATGGAAAATACAGCAATAACAACGCTATCACGCTTACGTTAGTCCAGTTGACTAATTCTGTTTAATCTCTCTGTGAAACGTATTTTTGTTTAAAAATTAATTTGACTAATTTTATACGAATTCTTTTATTTGTCTATTCACTCAAGCATTTAAAAAAATGCGTCACTGATCTCGTGATATGTGCACATATTTACTTTAAGTAGTACGTTTATTTAAAGTTTAAATTTTAAACGTTTAAAACTTACCTTTTTTACAGATCTCTAAATCCTCATCCGAGTTGTCATCGCAGTCGTTGTCACCATCGCAGACCCACGAGGATGGTATACACTTCCCATTTCCACATTGAAATTGTTTTATTGAGCACACACCTGAAAACAACAAATAACTCCATTATAAAAACAATACAACTTCTGATATTAGCGTAAAATAAACACGGAAAATAATTCCCTAAACAAATGGATTTTAAACGGCACTGATATAGGTCCTAATTCTTTACTAAAATATGTTCCGAAGCTGATAAAGTACATTCACAGGGTTATCAAATAAAAGGAAATCGTCTATCGAAACTCTCGGTATAACTCAAATAGTATTATCTCAGTAAAGAATAAGCTCCGGCATATATTTCCATGATCCTAAACAGCCTTTGTAAGTCCATTACGTAGTGGACAGAGACTCAAGAAAGCCAATACAATTGCCGAAGCCATTTCTAATGTCGAACATCCTGATTTATGTCGCAATATTTTTGTGAAGACCAATCCAATTTCAGTGTATATATAAGAAGTTAGGGCATTGTCATGATTTACGGAATATAAAATGCATTTCCTCTTAAATTTATCAAGAATATATGAAAGTTAGATATCTTAAAAATGTTTAAATTATCTTATATTAAAGAATATATAGAAACAACTAATTAAAAGCCTTCGTGGGTTATTATCGCTTTTAATTATTAGTTTTAATCCAACGATGACTATTATATGATATAGTCACTATTTTTTGTTATTATTATTATTATATTAATATTTGTGAAACATTCTCCAAAGAGCTTGTAGAAAATTATTATATGCAAAGACATAATTTGACTGTAACCCCTGCGGCAACAGCAGCCCAATTTGTATGTTAATGACTTGGTCGATAACTAAATTTGTTCTAATGACATCTTCTCAAAACAACTCTTAAAGAATAATATAAATGTTTTCACAAATAAATTAGGCGAAAAATTGATCGCAAAGTAAAAAAAATCCAAGTGTAGAAAGATTAAAAAAGACCTCCTACTAGTATGTATAATAATAGGAACAAATTAATATAGTTTTAACGATAAATATATTTACTGTTGTTCATATTTTATTATATGATCAATCAATGTCGCTATAGATAAACAAGCTACTATATTTAGTCTAAAAACGATGTGCCAAAATTTGAAATGGATACCTGCTTCCCTCGGTGAAGGGTTCTAATTTAATTTCATCACATTAGCTGTAGAACCCTTGTGCTAAAATCAAGCAGAGTGAAATATACGCGCTCGACTATTTCCATAAATCTGTGCTACTCACAATTAAACAGCATTGATCTATATGGCTTTGCAATAAGGTATCAAATTATGTAATAAATAATATATTGCTTGATATATTTTAGTGGTCGTGAAAACCGTCTGCTGATGGAGCCTCTTTACGTTGACATCCAATCAGCGTGTAGCACCCTCCTGGAGCTGTCCCATTGAGAACAAATCGCTCGTGACGAGGGAGGAAGCGTGGGCACCGTGAAATTTTTCGTAAAACTCTAAAATAAATTTGATAGATCAATCACTGTGATACGGTGATTTAATAAAAATAAGCTATCGAAGAATTTGCGCGTTTACCTGCCAATGCGCAACCTTAACATTTGATTGTACGTAATGGAAAATATAACGTAGACACTTAAATAAATAAAACTGATTACATTTGGTTACGTTATTGTGACTTTGCCAAAAGATGCAATATAAAGTTATATTTATAAATACAGACTATACGTAGGTGTATGTATACTAACTACAACGTCGCAAAGATTGCTTCTCGTGACAAAATTAAATATTCTCTTCCAGCTCTTAAAGTTTTCGTTTCGGTACAAAGTTTTAACTAGTCCCGTGATATTACGCAGTTACTTCTTCCTGAATTTTGTGATTTGAATGAGTTTTATCCAGACTGAAAATGCAATTTGTGCAATACACAACAATACTTAATACTATACAAATAACTGAAAATAATCTTGTAATTGTGAAACTACCAATTGTAATCAACAACTATACACTTAATAAAATAAACGGAAACGTAATGTAACATACTGTTAAGCGATCAATGTAAACCATCTTCTTGGTGTAAATTCAGGCGTTGTTGGAATGTTTATTTATTTAAGTTTATTTTGGAAGCTTTATATATCAAAGAGAGACTATTTAAAATGGTATGTTTTGCTCGAAGCGACAAAGATTAGCTTCCATCTGTCTGAAGCACTACTCTCCACATTTAGCAATTTGTATACCTTCTCAGACTACTCGTGTCGTATGACAAGTCAAGTATGCATTGTACCGACATATTAAACCTACCTGTGCTTTACTAGCATACAAATCACTTGATGTTGGTCTGAGAACTTGATATGTTTCGGTGTCCATTGCGCTTTAATGCCACTTTTAAAGTATTTAAAGTATCTTTGAGTCTACAACGAAGGAAATTTATTTAAATAATAACAAATAATACTATAAAATCAATAGATACATGTACGACCCCTATTTGCCGCTTAATTGAACTAATTTGTTTAACCCTCACCACCCCTATTTTACAAAATTGACAGATGTATAATATGCGAACAACCGCATTTAATTAAAGCGTAATAAGAAAAAGTAAGCCTTTTGTTTACTTTAGGAAAATTGTATGATGAATCATTTAGTATCACGTTTGAATTGTTGATAACAACAACGTTATTCATTTTATCACACCACGACATGCACGACAAACAAATTCTGTCTGTATATACAAAGTTAAATACGAAAAAAATTATTTTATTCTTAAAAAGTCCAATAAAAGCTTTTCGTTTGTTTCCTATGTTCTATATTATGTGGACTAGTATGTGGCGCCAAAGGCTTGATGCTACTTTTCACGTTTGATTTCCCACGAGCCCCGGTGTCTCGCCACCTCGTCCTATTTCCCTCAGATTGACTGTTCAAAATTAATTGATTTTTATTATTATGTTTGCGACCTATAAGATGTCTCCCTTTAAGTAATGTTTATAAAAATACAATTATATATGTTTAGAAAATAATGTAGATAATAGAATCTCACTTAAACGTTTAAATATGAAGATGGCAATGAAACGATACAGTCAATAGCATCTGTTAACGATGTAAGACCGACATCAGCCGAATGCGAAAACATTAAACTCCTAACGTAACGAACAACTCCCATTTCAACTCTCATTCCAATAAATGAAGGCACATTGTCTGAAAATCTTAAGGGATTAAAGCCTGTATATTGGTCGGGGTAGGGTAGAAAGTTGAATTGCAAAGTCGTGCGATTTGGACGGGTTCAGCTGCGAGGTCAACAGATAACGATTGCCATATCGGCGTGAGCATCGAGGGAGCATTCATTGGCTCTTCCCGTGGAAGTGACGGGTGGTATATGGTATATGGAGGTCAGGAAATGCGATCGCGTTGACAACTTGGTACGTAAACATTAAATTATGAGTTCATTAAATTTTAGCGTAGTCATTAATATCGTCAGACATATTATACATCCATTTGTTTGTTATCTTTTTTAAATTTAGATTATTTGATGGAAGACAAAAGTTCTATGAAGAAAGAGAAGTCGCTGACACCTGCATAGTCTGCATAGTCATAGCTGCCTCTGAGGGAAAAGAACGTAAATTTTTGTATGCGTATACACAACATGCAAGAAAATGCGATTTCTTTTATTATGACATTAATACTAGATAAGATAGAAGCTGATTTCAGTCCTCAACCGGATAAATGCACATCAGACACTGAGCAGGGATTTCTGTGTTTGAATACAAATGGACCGTTTATCCCTGAAAGCCAATTTGTATGTAAATTGTGGGTCTGTTTAACTATTCCCGTTAGTTGCTCATTTTCGAAACGTCTGTCTAGTTAGTAAATACTAAAAACAATTGTTTTTTAAATCATATATTTTAAATACCTATAACTCTATTGTTTATAATATCGTAATAAATTAAAGAAACACTTGTTTAAATGCACGTCAAAAAGAGGATAGGTACTATAAAATAACGTGCTATATCTAAAACTAAAAATTCCTTTATCTAACTGTAAGTTTCGAAAGACACATTGGAAACAAATAATGTATTTAAACTTACAAAACTTAAATATGAGTTTGAGTTTCAAATAATAACAATAATTAGATAATTCAGTTACAATTAGTAGAAAACCTCGCGACACGCGAATTATACTTTCTAATCGATCTATAATCTTTTATATTTCTTTATCATCTGCGTTTGCGTTTTAAGATTAATCATTTATTATATTATATACTTCCTTAAATATAAATTGCACACATAAAATTATTTTCTAAAAATCATTACAAATTTAATACAGTCTAAAGCCATACTACATAGTAACAAAAACGAAAATCTATTGACCTCATTTCTTTTAACTTTAATTTAAACTTTTCTCATTTCATAGCATACGTTGCACCGTTCTAAGCTAATAAACGTGATATAAACTTTAAGGTGATTTAATGTCATGTCTTGGAAACGCATTACATCGTTAGCACAGAGTTAAACGTAATGTTTACTTTAGAACTTTAGCCCCAATCAGCTATTAATAATAAAGTAAATTACATTGATCACAGACTAATGTATAATATTCAGGTCACTTGATTCCAGTCGACCTAAAGACCTTGTGGTGAGTCGAATATACCCACTGCTTTTGACCATTTTAAAATATTTTATGAAGCTTACGATTGACAACCGCGAACACAAAATTAAAATAAACGTGATAGCATGCATAAAGACTTTTAAAGTAGTTCACGAATAATCTCAGACATTACTACACTATATTTATGAATACCTACCAAGCATGTAATAAAATACAGTTTATAGCAATAGATAAAACAAATATTTCAATATTATGTAACTTATATGACAAGAAAGTGATGAATATTGTATTGAGAAACGCCTCGAGCCCCATTCAATTTGATAATAATTGAAATTGTTGTAATATGGGGTCGTTAATAATCATAAAACTGTACACTGTAAATATAGTAGTAGGTACATATATTCAAGATAATCAACTCCGCAGCTACTAAAGTAACTACAAATAATTAAAATGTCCTCGAAATATAATTTCAATGACCAATGCAACGTAGTCCAATATTCGTAACAGAAGCAATTAATGCACACTCAATTCTAATTGCCCTTTCACTCTCATAATAACGTAAGTGCAAATTCAAACTATCGAAATTCACCCCTATGCTATTTGACTGGAAGTCGAATTTCGCTCGTGTGGAGTTATCATGGTATAGTGTCCCGATGTCCACGATCTAACCCTCGTTTATCAGAGGACTGTCTATCTATATCATCGACAGCAGTGGCAGTAAGGCTTAATGAGAGCACCCGATACAGGATCGAGGTCAACGTTGAGTGTCACATTGGACTTGACAGTAGACCTTAATTGAGAGGTTGTCATATAAAACCGTACACAAATCAATTTAAATTAATAAACTCGCAAATAAGAATAGCAACATTAATATGAAATGTCTCAAGGCTTTGTTGTACCATGTGGATTGTGGATGTTATTGAATTATAACCAAGAACTTTGAAACTAGGTGAGTGGAATATACGAGCATCTACGACTATCGTTTCACGTAGCAACGAAACTTGGCCAGAAACTTCTGTGCAATTAACTAGAGGAACCTGGAACATGTAACTAAATTATTTCTACCTTCAAAATACACTGTCTGTAGATAAAATAATAACAATACAGACAGTTATTACAATGTCTTCCTATACTTTATCGTTCACTTTATTACCACATTTGTTTATTTATCCTTTTAATACTCAAATTAAATAACATAAGATATTAGGTAAATAAATTAAATATTGTTTATACATATGCCAGACTAAGATTAAATATTACACGTGTTCATATAAATAAGCACTCGTTTAACATCTCCTCTATTCAAGAAAACTATTTCAAGTGACCACTTTTATAATTTGTATTTGCTTTGGAAATAAAAGCTCTTTTGCTCAGTTATTTGAAGTAAAACGTTATTACAGGCTCGCTAGAATAACCAATTTGTGAACCCTCGTCTCACGTCACCTTCGTAATGGATGGCGGTGGACTGACTGCTCTGATGATATTAGATGTTGTCATGAAACAAAAAATATTTGCAGCTGCTCCGCTTAAATCTCTAAGCTCAGTGTGCAGATAATAAGAATATATAAATAAAAATACAAATATTAATATCAACAATGTAGTGTCTAATTGACTGATTGAAGAAGTTTCTGACACAGTGCGAGCTGACAACTATGGAATTTGTTACGCAGAGATCCCGATTTCCGGCCGAATTATATTTATTATTAAATATATGATATATTATGAATATAATGATAGTATTATTACTATTTTAAAGTAGATATTTGTTTTTAGTTTGGGTTATATGTTTGTGTTGGTCTTGTCCAGATATTCATACTTTTATTATAATTTAGGGATAAACACAATTACATGTTATACACCGATTAAAGCTAAATCAAAAATACAATTTTCAAGCACGATATATACTAAGTGAACAAAATGGAGTTTCTGTAGAGGGGCGCATAAATTTTAGTAAAATGAGAGGTAGGAAATGGAACTCCCTTATCCGTAGTTGTCTGTCCATCTGTGTGAAACAGCTGGTGCCTCGAAAATAAAGAAGCTTGGAATGGCATTACCCAATCTTTTTTTAACGTTGTTTTGTTTCAAATGAAGATAACAAGTGTAAATCCTGATTACTTATATATTTTTTGTGCATATTTTTGCGAGTATGTAATGTACAGTCAAGCAAACGATGTTAAGATTTGTAATTATTGTACTTAAAAAGTGTTTATATTAAAAAAGCAATAACATACGTAAATTTCAGTTAATCGCTGTCTATGTGTTTACAATGCTAAGCGAATTTAGAATTAAAATCACAAATCTGTTTGCTTCACTGTACTCTATAACTTCAATTTAAAATAACTCTTGATACATTTCAAAGAAACTGGTACTAAAATCAAAATTTTATAACAACAATTTCAAACTTATGACAAATTGATATAGATTCTTTATAATAGATGAGACAAAGCAAATTCGTCTCCAATAAAAAATACAATGAATCAATTGGGCAAATTCACAAAAGGAGATGGCGGGTGCGACTCTAATAAAATGGGTCTGAATATGACAAGTGCGATTCGTTTTTCATTTTTCATAAAATGGCGCCTTCTTCGACACAAAGCCCGTTTATAGCCATCACAATAGGATTGTGCTCTTTTCATCAGCACGACTTTTATGAACATCCTATCCGCGTCAGCTGCGGGGCGCCAAAATTGAGACAGTTACCACTTTGCTCACTCAACCATTATCTTTATTACGTGTTTTATATCTAAAACTATCTGTTGTGCACAGAGTTCGACTTGTAACTTTTGTAAGTACGTAGCTTGTTTTACTGTATACATACCGCAATAAATGAGCAATAAATTCTCGTTACCTAATTTGTTCATGGATGAGTAATTGATGTGCGTTTTACAATTGTCATGAAAACAGCCATTAAATTTAATATTATTTAAGTGCTTTACAAATAATACGACAGAATAGTTTCTATTACAATAACAATAGAAACAATAACTCATACACTCATTAGCGTTACTATGATTAACAACATTCATAAATTAATTCAACATTACAAATATTATGTATCAAACGACAATTTTAATTATCTTAAAGTTTCAATGAATATTTTAATAGAAATTAATTAGGTTTATACAATTTTTTATATATAAAAGTTGAGTAATTTTTTATCTGGTATTATGCTAATAAAAAGGAAGTGTGTATTTGCATTAATAAAATACAAATTAAAATATTGTATAAAAACTTTATTATTCTTGGAATATACCTAAATGTCGCAGTGTGTCCAATGACAAAAATGTCTTATTGGGCGTTCTTTACACAGAGTCACCTTTAAAAACTGACATGAGTCAATTTGGTGCGCATAATATTCAAACTAAAATACGTCAGCCATAACTCCAATAACAAGTTATCACAACGAGTATTATTAATAACTCCAAAAAAAACCATGAGAAGTACTAAAATAGCTGAATGATGGTAATTGTATTAAATTCTTATCTAATTGGTTACAAAAGCAACGCTAGTACTAAAGTATCACGGGTTTCCTCTCCTAAAAAAAAAAGGTAATCATGCTCGTTTTATTCTCAAATTTATCTTATCGGAATATTTTATTGAGTACTTTAGTGCAATTTTCGTTGATAATGAAAATGCCTGTATGTTATATTAACTTCCTTCGAAAATTCATCAATTTAGCAGCAAAACATTTACCTACTTGATAACGAATCGCTACGATATGACGTCAAACACATCACACCATAGCTGCTATAATCAACAACTGAGGACAAAAACGCGATACGTCAGGCACATTCACAAATATTTCCTTACCTCTAGAGTGCTTAATTTACATTCATATTAATATTAGTATTTGAAAATAACCTTCAAAGCTTTAATTATTGTCGGAGCAGCAGAGATTTTAAACTAATTTACCTGCGTCTCTTTAACGGCGCATTTACATTGGTTGTTAGTCACTGCATACGGGTAGCAGGAAATTTGTGAATCGCATCCCATAAGGACTATATTCCGGGAACCATACACCTACATTAGAAGATTGTGAACAGATTGTATGAGCTCTTTTATTATTGTTGAAATGTAGTATTATCGTGACGTATTCTATGAAAAGAGTCCCCGCATGCGGGATAGAGCCCGAGTTAAAAGCCAATGAAAATGAGCTATTAAATATATAGCAACAAATGAAAGAAAACGAACTTGAAATAAACAAACGTCATTGAAATGAGTTTCATAAAATATTTGGCAATTTGCCTTTGATTATGTACTTTGGACATCTTTAAAAAGCAAATATATTTTTTGCGTTATTGATTTTGGAAGAGCAGATATTATTTTTAATAATTTGTTTTATTTTTGACAAAATCTGTAAATATATCTTCCGCAAATTTTAGCCCCGTGCGAAATGCGTACGCAATTGTAATGCGGAAATGATAATGAATTTAAAATTAATACTGTCTATTGACAATCTAATAATAAAATTCGTTGCAAGAAATGGCATTAAATTATTTTGTAAATTAAGATATGTTATAATTTTAAAAATGCAGTCAGTGTTCACAAAATTTGCATTTTGCTATATTTGCGATTTCTAACATTTACGTATTTTAATATGCACTGCTGCTATTGTTCCGGTACTTAACATAAAATATAGATAAAACGGCCAATGAACGTAAATACACAATTAATAATAATTATGTTTTTAAATTGTAATTCTGAGTATTTTTGTTATGAGAGGATGGCCATGAAATTAGTATCGTGCAGGTCACCTGACTTTAACGCATTGAAACATTAAAAGTGTTAATATTTGCAAAGGTGTACAATGACTGATTTATGTGCAATAATATCACGCCAGGTAAGAATTTCGTGGCTCATGCTAGAATTCGCGTCGTATCAATTACACCCAGAATAAAAATTTTCAAACATTTAAAAGAAAGCAATAAAAATACCTACTCTATCTAATTTATATTTAATTTTAATAAAGGAAAATAATGCATTTTATTTTAAATTATTAAAATTATTTAACTTTAAAATCCTAAACAACCAAAAATATCCGAGTTATTTAATTCCATGGCTAATATGAATATTTTAAAGTATTTTACAAATTAAATTAAATTAAGATCAAGAATCAACGAGTTAGTAACCAAAGAATGTAATAAACCAGTTGTGGATGTAAATAAAGCCTTACGTATTAACGATAACACTAAAAGTAAGAGGCACTATCCTCTATTGTTTATTCTTATTATTCGCATTCTATTTATAAAAAGCAGTAAATGAATTTATTTCGTTCAAATGTCAATGATTTTCTAAATTTAAATTCAATGTTGTTTACTTACTGCCTGTAACTGTTCCCGTGTTGTTTGCAGCTGATATTCCAAATGATTTCATAGTCAATGCACATATAAATGTAAACCACCACATTTTGGCACTAAATTGGGGGGCTGCCCTATGACAGCCCACCAAAAAGAACATTATGTACCGTAGAAACTTTCAATCTTGTCAAATCCACTTGTAAATATCACTCAGAATAAAATTATATCATAGTTTAATTACCCTAACACGTAATTATCACTTAACAGATTGTCCATACAAAGGTGTGATTTATGTTTACTTTATTTCAAACCGATACAATAGCAATATTTTGGTAAATGTTAATATTTCGATAGGGATCTTTGAGGTTATTTTTACGTGACACAGTGCTAGCAACGAGCGAGCGCGACAGGGACACACTGGTGCGTTTTCAATGGTGGTACGAGACGCAGGTGTTCAAACGTCACCTGACGATTCCGCTAGATGGCGCCACAACCAACGCGTGACATTCGTATGGTTTTGCGACCGAACCGTGGCGCTGCGCTGCTGATTCTGCTACAGATTTTTCTGAACGCACATGACAACGACCTAATATAAAGGCATGCTCACGAAAGAACGTTTTTGTTGTCAGGAACAGCTTAAGCGCGGTGCGTTTGCAATAATGAATTGTTATGGGATTCTCATAGTGGTTACATTTACTATCAGATTAAGAATACCTATATGTCATCGATTGGTGATAATACTGTTCCAATCATTGTCTTATTATAATAATATTAATAATATAATATACACACAATATAACAAAATTCACAAACAAAAAAAATAAACATTTTCATCTTATTTTATGCCTATCCTAATTTATACCTATAAATATTTCAATATTATAAAAAAGTTGATCAATATTTTCATCAAATTATTCTGATAAATGATTTATTACTCATAAATTTATAATATAACATAAGATCCAATAAGTTAAAATCCTCATTTCATCCTTCGTATTAAGGGAATATATAAAATATATATGTTATATATATTGTGTGTATATGTATATGTTAATATATATGTGTGATGTTACGATTAGAATCGGGTCGTTTTCATTGTGAACAAACCTTTATTATCAAAGTTTGATTGCGCGCGCATCCATCAGGGTTTAGGCAGTTCAAGGGGGGTTGAGGGAGATCGTGGGAAAGCTTTGTGGGGAGGCGTGGCCCCGTTGTTACGCACATTCAACACTACGCAAGCCAAAGATAAGATATCAGACTAACCGACCAAATTAGGAATACCCCTAACACCTCATGCCATTAATATTCATAGCTCGCCTACAATTTGTTGGGTTATTGTTCCCTCCAAAATATACACAAATATTGACGTTACCTAAGAAGGTTTGGAAAGGTTAACTTTCATTGATCTTCGTGACAGTATTATTTATAAATTAGCAAATACATATCAGAAATTTAATAAAAATATCTCGTATTTTAATAATAATTTATCATTAAAGACAATTAAATTAAAACATTATTTTCTTAATTACGATTTCAATTTCCCAAATTACATTCCAATTTCGAATAAACTTGACAATGGGTCGTGCAACCACGAACATGTGGTCACATTAAACTTTAGTTACTACTATGACCCCACACGTTTTACAGACATATTATTTATTGGTCCAAAATTTTATAGTACACGTGTACTTTATTGTTAACAGTCTTTGTTTATTTTGATATTTTGTTTTATCACATATTACATTATAAATGACAAACCTTTATGTTTTTATGAGTTCATCTCGGGTTCTAAATAAATAACGATGTATAAAAAGTTGTTTTTCGCGGGCTCTTTGATGTGAAGAAAACACAATTAAGGAAAAAAAATGTGGTTAGAAAAAGAAACGTTCAGGAAAGCCTTCAACAAAAAGTGGGTCACAAACAACTAATTAAAAATAATTAACAAAAATTTTACTATTTAAAACAATATAGCAATTTCTTATTAATAATAATAAAGAATAGTTTTCTGCGAAAATGAAAAGTAAATATGTTTAAACACATAAACATATGATCAAATAAACAATAATAAATAAAACAAGAAACGCTTCCTATCTATTCTCCTGTCTTCCCCATTTGGGAATAAAGTCACTTCTTTTTTCAACACTAACGGAAAGGTCTTTTGTTATAGCGAGGTTTTGATTGGTTGGAAGTAAATTACCATTTGATCACTCCTTAGGGACAATTCACTGTTAAAACTTTGTTGTTATCTAGGGACGCCATATTCATAAGTTCAATTGAGCTCAATAAATTCAGCGTGTGCGCAATGCGGAATAATAACACGTCAATAAGTCTCTTTAGTACTCATAGTAAATCATTTATTTAATTAACGAGCTATTATAGTATACATACATATGTATATTTATTGTTTATATTATATATTTTTAGTATTTATAGGTATAACCTATAGCAAGTAGAAAAGAATCATTATTTCAAAGAGATGAATGTTAGCAATTACAATCAATAAAAACCAATTTTTTAAATTGTTTGATATTCTATGAAACGTAATGCTGACGCAAGAACCCTTTATCGTAGTTCAGCAAATGATGATGTAAACAAACTATAATTAACTTCCGCCGCAACAGACTTACTACATTATTGAATTATTCTAATGATGTCGATGTATCTATTGTCTTCAGAACTGCTTTAGAAATTCAGTACTTTGTACAGGGCGATTATAAACACTTATTTTTATTTTTCTATTTAGTTATAAAAATTACAATACATTAAAATAATCGAATTTTTAACGTGAATACTATATATATCCACAAAGTAGGTACAATGTACTCATACTCATCAGTTTGATGAATCAGCTGATCGCTTTAGAGCATGGTCAAGTAATTAGGCGATTTAGGTGAATGACCTTTTGTTTCTCTTCCACTTTAGTTGTGCGACGCGACACGGTAATCACTGGACATAATTATAAAATATATGTAAGTAAAGGGGTTTTAATAATAATATTTTTTTAAAAAAAAATTTCAAAAAATAGTACATAGGCGGGCTTATGCTGTTTCCATTATCTTCTAAGCTTTATAAAATAAAATAATAATAACTGTTTGATATATGTTTATATATCGTAAACAATACAGAAAATATCGACAAATAAATGCAAATATTTATGCTCTTGAAATTATTTGTTTGTTTAGCAAAAATTTTATATAAACAATGCTAATAAATGTTGTGTTATATAATTTATCATTGTGTCACGTATAAAATTTAACACACTTCAATTGTTTATTTAATACACGTAGTAGCCTCGATGTACGAATAAATGAAACATGTTACAAAATAAAAATACATTCTTGGAATATTCAACTTCCTGATTTGCTTATAGCTTTTGTATAAATAAATATATATATGACTTTGTGTTCACTAACTATATTATTATGTATAGAAAGTTCTATAAAACTCCGTCACATAGAAATTAGTAGTAAAATTCAATCTGAGAATACTCTAATAACTCCCTAATGCCCCATTTAACTCGAGCATGGAATACAAACTTAAGCGCGAGTGCAGCGAAAAGTAATAAAAACAGCAATTCGTGCAGAACACGTCTCGGGAACGATGGTCGCCGCTGATTGCAGACCAGTCTATCCAATTACAACAATTGCGGTCAGTAATTGTCGACCCGCGGCTTGGTCTGTGATGACAAAGGACCCGCAAACTTTGCGAAGATTTCGTGTTTACCACATATAGGAGGTTTGAGACATATACTATATCATTTGATTATCGTTTGCTAAAAGGTCTAGTCTCATATAGGACACGTGCCACTTAACATAAAATAATTGAATATATATGAACGAAAGAAGACTCAGTTCTTATAAGTACAAAGTATACATTACGCTTTGTTCAGTGGTGTTATCTATTTGAACATTATTACAGTATATTCCACGGATAGATGGCGCCACTGTTGACTGAGAATGTCAGGAGAGTGAACAAAATACATATACTTTTTATAATGAATAATAAACGAATTCAAGCAAGCATTGGTATCATTAGTGACTCCAATACTCTGTATATAATTTTTTTTAAATAAGACGTTTAAAAAACTTAACGTATAGCAGCTGTTCAGAATGAAAAATCTGAATAGCCTAGAGGTTTATAAACAACTAACTGCGAAACGCGTTCTTACCAAAATTTATTTGGATTAATTCACCATTTTCATCCTTAAAACATACTTTCATTATTATATTTAGATATAATAATATACATATAAGTCACTAAGATAACATAATAATGTTATGTTTGTCTCATCATCATCAAATTATGCCTTTTTAAAATGTTTTTTATTTATTTCGTTTTCAATGCAAATAACATACCTGCAATTCATAACATAAAACAAAATGTGTGTACTAAAAGTGAGATGAATAATACGTGTTTTTATTATTGTTATTTTGTTTGTTTTAATAATTTCGATAGTAATTTTTAAATTACTTTTCAAAAGATATTATATTGTTAATTTAGCCAAAGTCAATGTTTCGTTTGGAACATTACTGACAACCTTGACATCTCGGGTAGGGTGAGAAACCAAGAGCGTTTGGCATTTTAAATTTAAAAAGATCAGCACTAAAACTGAGACGTGCGATTGCCGCCCATTTCTTCCTATATACCACGTAAATAAACAACGTTTCCAACGTAGACTGAACTCCCGGTCAGTTCACTTTAGAATTTATACTTTTTCAAATAATAATACGTTTCTCATTTTGGGAAAACCTCTACAGGGTTGTAGATTGAGGTATTTAATTAATTACAAAATGATATTTTATAAAATCGGAGTTTTTATTAGGAGAAACAGCGTAAATATAAATATGTTAAAGTAAAATGTTATACAAAAGTACAGAATTTTCGTTGATAACCCCAAGCTTAATTTAATACATATTTAATCTCCGTAAATAATGTTTTTTGAAAATTATACATCATTAAAATTCAGTGGCGTATCGTAGCTCCCAAAGGTAATAAGCCTCATTACCGCATCAACTAATTTGATTGATTGAAACATTGTACGAACAATTAATAATTAAATAATCGGAAAAGTTTAATCTTATTTTAATGTTGCATTTAATTTTCTCTTTATATATTATATTTATGTACATACATACATACATACTTATAGTATATACTATCTATACTATACTTCCGATGAAATATCGTATAGTAAAATTATAGAGTAAAGGATTTCAAAGTTATTATGCAATACGACCTAAAACTTTCATAGATAAATTAGGGTACTATCACACCAAGTTAGACTAAAAGTTTATGTTCATAGGTAAGCATTCTTAATGTCGCCCAAAACCCTTCCATTTGAGTGATTTATTCTGAGAATTTCCTCACAAAGCCTACTTACTTATTTACACATGATCCATTCTCATAACATGTTTGTTATACTCTCGGAGTTATTCTAACATATTTGACCCTCAACTCAATAAGCATTTATAGGTCAACGTGGGAGTTTGCGTTATTGTTCCAAGGAAGACGTAATAGCGTTTATACAAAACGACCCTTGTGATCTGAAAGGCTCTTGATACTAAGGAAAACATTTGCAGCCTTGTTACCTATGTTTGAGTGGTGTTCGAAGAGGAAATACCAATTTCCTAATTGGATTTGGAAATACAACCCTCAATCGTCGTAGTAAGAGTCAAATTTCATTCTAAATAAACTTTATTATAGGCAATTTCCTTTATATTTCAGTGGCAGAAGGGAAAATCATTTCAGCCTTTTACATAACATATTGTTGTAGCGGTTACATATTCGTAGTTTCACAATGTTGTTGAATATAAGATCGCACCTGGGTCCTGTTACTTCTCGGGGGAAATCAAAGACAGTCGTGTACAATGGCTGTCGTTTTTTAGTCTTGTTGTAACCAAACGTTGAGAATAATATTGTCATTTAATTTACGAATGCGAGTATCTTAGTGTAACATTTACGTTCGGATCGTCTATTATTAATAATACAAACAAGCATTCTAAATTTAAATATAATTTATAATATGGGCTTCATCATTATTCTATTGTTTTTTTTTTAAATTCCAAATTTAATGATAGAAGTTAGATTTCTCTTATAATAAAGATATTTTATACTATATTGTTAACAAGTGATGCTTTTTATAGTAGCCTGTCATATGAACACAACCTTGTAAATAGTTGTTTCTTATAAGTTAATTCGATACTATTATTATTACAAAGTAGCTCCCGCCATGGAAACTATCTAACTTCTTATTACATGGTTTACAAATATTAAAACTTAAAATTAAATTTTATACCTTAGAATTACATATTAATTTAATTTTCATCAAAATTAAAATCAATATTAAGCAAATATATAGTTACAGATACTGTTTACTTTTTATTAGTGAAATATTTTTTATAATTTGTAATTCTTACATGCAATTTACTTTTGTTAATTGTTGATGATTCCAAATAAATACAATTAAAAACAACTCTCACTTAATAAGCGCTTAATAGTATTCATTAAAATATACCTATACTCGTATAATAGTGAACGCTGCTCCATCCACTTAAAGATATATTAAACGAACAATTTCATCTTATTATTGTCAGTAGTTAATAAAAGCTATTCTCGTAATTTTCTCTTTGGAAACGAAGGTAATATCTGAAAGGCAAGGAGCACAATTATTGTAGCATAAAGAGGCATTAATAGGTTTCTGATTAAACTTTAATTAAACTTTGTTAAAGGTTAGAATCATAATTTTTGATGAATTTTGATGACTTCTTTTACAGTTTCCGTTTTTTATGAACACAAGTAGGTATTCATTATAATAATTCGTAATATTTATTTATAAAATAAAAAATATATAAATATGTTATTATTGTGTTGTCTTAAGTTATTTGCGAATTTTATTTAAATAATTTAGTCTTTTATTCGTCGTTTCGAAAGTTTTACAGCGAGTTTTACCACGAGCACTGCGTCTATAAGGGTTTCGAAACATCCGATAAATAATAAGAAATAAACCCGTTAGCAAATCGTAAAAAGTAAGTATATTGTATACCTATATAACAAGGATGCATTGGAATTAGTAAGAAATTAAAAAGTTTGAACGCGAAATTGTCGATTGTAAGTCGAAAAAAGGTGCATTAAAAATTAAATATAAATGTGAAAATTTTCATTTATAAACAATGGTAACAGTACAATTTCGAATAAAATATTCATGAAGCCCGCTATACAATACGGCAGTAATTATATTATACGTACTATGAGTATAAAATATTATCCAACACAACCTATTTAAACGATCTCCCGTGGTGCATGAATATGCGTAAATGTATTTTATTAAACAAAATTACATGTACTCCAAACATTGCATTCACGCTTGCCCGCATTGTAAATATTGTTTTACAAATATTTTAACATTTCATGTTTTAAATTTTTTTATTAAGATTATTTTATTGGATGTAAAAGATATGTAGCTTAATATATTTACTTATAATGTTTACACATATATAACATTTATTCTATTAATGTTTTTATTGTACTATTCGAAAATAATAATAAAAAAAATATCCACGACCCAACACCAAATAGCGTTAAATTGTGGAATTTTCTCGGGTTCCAGGTTCGTGGAATTCATCTATTACTGGGGCTGTAAACCGGCTGCAATAAAACAGCTTTATTTTCTCAATCTTAGACCTTCTCATAAATGTATAGGTACTATTTTATATTTATATATCGTGTAAAATGAAATAACACGCACAATCGTTTTTGTAAAACAAATAAAAAGAATAGAAAAAAGTATTACTCAATTGTTAAAATATTCGTTTGTTAATATAATTTTTTTAAAGTTCTTAAGTAAAATTACATGGATTAAACATGTAATTACATGATTTATTAATTGATTTAAATATAGAAGTTACTTAATTGCAAAAATTACGCAAGCGAATAAATCAGCGAAAAGTGTGATGAGGTCTGTTTAAATTAAATTATGTTTCAGCGACGTGTTTTCCTATTAATTCAGCAATGTACGAAAATACAATAATATAAAATACAATTGGAGATATATTAAGAGTCAAAACTTAAATTCCATTTCTTGTTCACAAAAGAATATTTTAATAGACGGATAGAAATTTTAAAACTCAAATCGAAAAGTTTTCCTCTAAACGGAAGCAGCGGTTTGGACTGTGATTGCACACTACTAAATCTTCCACTCCATGCCAAAAGCTGATTGCCTTCTGTCAGATTTATTTTCCTCTACGTGCACCCCACATAAATACATATATTTCATGATTCCCCGGTTTTTCATAAAACTAATTTTCTCAGTTACAAATGCCAAAATATGTTCTCTATAAATTAAACATACTGACTCTAAGCATTTTTTGATATGAAATAAATTTGTAACAGACCTGAGTTACTAAATATATATCGAAATTATGATAAAACTTTTCAAATTTAAAATAAATATTATTAGTTTTATGCGACTTATTTGAAATCAAATAATTGCTCCTAGAAGACACGACTGCGAGCAAAAGCTCGTTAAATTCTAGTACTTCTCTACTTGTGCTACGAGGTGAACGTCAAACGTTAGTTATCGATTTTATTTTTTTTGTTTTAAAAATTGTCTTAAAAATAACAAACAATAATTCTATAGATATGTATCACTTCTTCATTGAATATGTATATTATTATCTACACAAATATAGATAAGTATAGTATCAAAATAAAAAGAAAAACATTCCCACGCTAAATTCTAAACACGTCCCTAAGTTAGATAATTACGCCTGAAAAATTCCATGCTCACTTAATTTGTCATGAAACATAATATTTTCTTTGTGAATTTTGAGACAGAACAGAAGCGAAGTAGCGAAGATATAAATTAAATATAGATATAAATGTAAGTCCAAAACATACAGATAGAGAAAATATCTATCTATCTGATA
Organism: Tineola bisselliella; assembly: GCA_028551675.1. NCBI lineage: Eukaryota > Metazoa > Arthropoda > Insecta > Lepidoptera > Tineidae > Tineola > Tineola bisselliella. The sequence continues at coordinate 166,668 of JAPWLS010001114.1, read as the reverse complement.
CTTTTTCTTTCGAACCAATTGCCTTCATTTTAATATACCCGGCACGCTTCTCTCTCAAAGGGAACTTAAGACTCCTGGGGAGTGATTTATGATCTTATTCCAAGTTAGACTAAATAATATTTTATTACAATGCAAATTCAAATAGCTACAAATTATAAATTTTTCAATTTCATTGCTTTTTCAAAGTAAATTGCTTGAGTAAATTAATAACTTAGATCATTCTTGAGCAAATAGTGTGATCAAAAGTTGTAGCAGTTTCGAGCCACTTTAAGAATTTATGATTGGAGATTTGAACGCTTTGTTTCGGCCTTCAACTTTAACCATTAAATTGAATTATATTTAAGTTTTATAATATTCTATTCCAATACTCTTTCTATTAAACAGCTCGTCAACAAAGTTAATAATTTCTGTTACAATTCATGCGATAACATGAAGTTATGTGTTCACATAGGTGGAGTGAAACAAAGAGGGATGGTGATTCCGGAGGTACGGTGCGCTGCCCGCTGCGGAAGGAAGCCCGCGCGTCCGACGTCCAAATTTACGACCAACTGGAGCTAGAGCCACCGCTGATTCAGTTATAGCTAAAAATATAGTCTTAACTTCCTAGTTGCATCCTGATTTTACATATTTATTTAAGAATATAATTTATTATAAGATTTAAAATCTAATATATGTATTACACAATATCAAAAAATAACTAAACCAACAAAATTGATATAGTTCGAATATCTAGCTTTCAGTGTATAATGGAATTCAGTCCCAGCCTGAATAAGTTAGAGGAACCAGACTTGTTACGAACTTTGAATCAAATCAGGAAGTCGTCCTTAAAACTTTAATGGTTTCTGAAACATCGACGGTAGTTATCTTTATGTTTATAGAGTATTGTGGATTAAAATAACTTTATGACTTTTGTATAATAATAAGTTTTAAAAAACTTAATAGTCAAGATTTAGTTCTGAATTTCATTACTGAATTTCACGTAAAAATCTAATCAAATTAAATAAAGTTATTCGAATTGCAACATTTAAATTGCAACATTGTTTTTGACAGACATTAACTAAACATGAAGCAATTTCCTACATAAACTTATGTTATAGATGATGCTCTTTCTGATGAGAAACCATTATATTCAAACTCCCTCTAACAATTATGTTACGTACATACAGGCCTCCTCGTGTCCGTGTCACGATTGCTCTTTAAACTATTGAATTACTATCATATGAGAGCCATTAATTTGAATTTGTTTTTTAAATTCATAGATGATCAATTTTTTTATTTTATTTTAAAAACCTTTCAAGAATTAACTTAAGAATATGCCATTAAAAATACGATTTTACTGTATATTTGGCTTAAACAACGGTGGAATTGAGCAATTAACATAAATCTTTTTGCTTTACAAAAGATACGATTCTTTCGTATTGCGAGAATAATTCCCGCGCAACATCAGTTTTTCAGGATTATCGAAGAGAAACGACAGTATTATCAGATCTTACAAAAGTATCGGCTGGCGCAAGTCTGCATTCTCATTAGGGATTCAATCTCGAATATTATGCTAGAAAATAAATATAACTACATCTCTATTCGCGTGTGATATATACATATATATATATATATATATAAGTTAACCAATGCATATATATACACTTCGAAAACAATTAATTTTTCAAAAGTAATTATTTTCTATATAAGATAAAGGAAATTCTGTGTTCCATAATAACTTGGTAGATTTCCTAATAAAGTTCATGTCTGACGTCTTCACAAACAAATTCCTTTTAAGAACATTTCAAGTTTTCTTATTTCCTAAGAACTGGATAAGCTACTTAGGCACTTACTTATTTCCGCTGTTTCTCCTTTCTAACTCTCACATCAGCTCCTTGGGAATAAGTTGAACCATCTAGAAAGGATAAACAAAATACTGAAGTCGTTGAGTGTAACCCGCGAGACCGCAATTTATTGGATTTTTCCTCTTAACACTAAAAGTAGGTAAGGAAATATAATCTAAATAATATGTTTACCAAAAACCGCTTCTCGAGAATTTTTGTTGTTGTTTTCTTTACTTTAAGGGTAAAATAACGTTAAATAAAGTTAATATTATTATTTAGAATTATAAATTAAAAGGAAATCATCATTAGTTCGTTACATTTTCTTTAAATTTATTCATGTTAGACCTCGTATTTCTCTAACCATCTCGAGATCTTTATGAAAGTGGTGCACGTTACTGGAATTATCGGCAATAATGGCTCATAAAACGGTAAATTTACGATTGCACCCCGAACGCTGCTCCGGTCTAGAGAATGTTTTAGCTTATCTGATCGGAAGAACAATGTAAATGGAACACCACTGAGAATAACAAATGATTAAAGTGGACGTTATGGATTATCATATCAAATAATTTTTATATCCGACTTCTGTCTCCCATTAGTGTTGTTTTCTCTATTCTGTAAGTATACGCATATGTACCAGTGTCTCCTCGTAGATTCTCTTGGTTTACTAGTGCGTAGTTTTTATTACTAAAATATAAATTTAAGAAAACATACTTTAAATGGTTTTCAGTACTATTAACTCTACAAAAAAACAAACTTAAATTGAATGTAGTTTCCACACTTTTTATAACCACTTAACATACATGAAATTTATCTGAATATTTTACGCAATTTTTCAACTTGGGTTTTATTGAATAATCCCGACGTTTATGAGTAGTTCTGTATTCCACTTACTTTGTCACGCGAAGGGTTCCAACTTGTTACTTTCCGGAAAACTTACATTACATTCAATAAAAGGGAGTACAGGGGAGTAAAATAAATGTGAATGGAATTTGTTCAATAGCGTTATCAAGTTACGAAATTGCTTTCAACATAAGTAACTATAAGCAGCTTGTTATCAAAGTTCTCTCTTTTTTCTACGCCCTTCCAAAAGACTAAAGTACCTACTTACCATATTTTATTTACATTCTTCCATGTGTCTTTCGATGACATGGTGTGTTAGTTTCCGTTTATGTAAGCTTTAAGAACGGCGAATTAAAATAAAATATATACAATAATAAATCATAATAAATCTTAGAATGTATTGAAGTCAAAGTCATATGCGGCTTTTAGGTATATCCTTGAATGTTAAGATTTCTTGATTTCAAACTGTTTCTAAATTGTAAGTTAGATAACTTTAAAGCAGTTTGTGGGAACACCTGTGCCCCCTTTGTTCCCTTTGCGGGTTATATCTACTGATAATTGCAAAACTACGTATAAATGCTCCGTTTAAATGGAATCAGAGACAAAGTTACATTATATGAAGTGAAATGTGCCTTCCACCTTAGTGTAGTTTATATTTTTTGTTATTTTTATAATTTTATATTTAATTAGATCAAAATTAAAGTAATAGAAAAAAATCTAGCAGTAAAAGGAACTAATGCATAACAAATTAAGCGTAAAAACTAATTTATTACTTCAAATGGAATCGATACGAGACGTTACCGTAGCATCAAAAAGGAAATAATGTTTATACATTTTCCTTTGACTGACTACTCCGTGTGTCGAGGTAGGAAATAAAGTTTACGCTTGACGCAAACGAAATGGGATTGGCGACGGGCAAAGAGTGTACGGAAGAAAGTCTCCCAGTCACTACCGAAGATAAATTGTGGGAATAACTCCACGACACTAAGGAGGATGTGTGGATGGATGAATAAATGCTATAAGCCTACGCTTGCTTGAAAATCTATTTGGGGGTAAATAAAGTGTGATGTTTTAGTCTACAAAAATATATGACATATGTAGGATTTTTTTAAATAGTACCTACTTGCTTTTGATATAAATCAAATACAACAAAACTTTAATTGACTTATATTTCAACTACAAGTCACTAACCAATATCAAGCAAGAAGAGTTCCACATCCTCCCTGCAAATATCTCTCATATTGTTGAACAACTTAAATTATAAAGTTGGCGGCACATAGATTGATAAAGTTTGTTGCACGCCAGCTACCATTTGAAATTAACAAACTTAGTAGCCCTCGTCCTAACAGTTGTGAAGTAGGGTTCGCACGCTTATGCCTGGGATTGCATATAAATTTCTGGGTAAACGAACACCTCAAACTATCATAACAAAGCTAGTTTCTGCTGAAGGATAAATTTTCAGATAATTTAAGTTACTTGGGATAGTTTAGAATGCATAAATTAACTAAGCAAATTTTCAATAAGAAAATGATAATAACGAAGTTTTAAGTGAATATAGTTAGATTATGATTGAGTGTTGTATTAATTAGATAAACCACAAAAGATGGACGTGTTTAAGTTTTTAATTAATCCCACAAATTCACTTGTTATCTCAGACTGTTCATAGAAAGTTTCAAAGGTATGTGCCGAGCATGGAAGCGAGAGCCAAGTACGTAAAGAGTGCTCAACTAGAGTGTTTGCTCAAACGAAGTTAGTTGCCGAAGGCGATGTAGCATTGGGACTCCGCTTCTTGCATTTATTCCGACGATTGGATTTGGACCGAACCGCACCAATTTCCGAGAAGCTCTTACTTGAATCAGATCCAACGGTTTCGAATTAGAATGCAAACGAAATGCAATACATCTGCTATTTGAATGTGTTGTTCTTTTTATATTTATTTCGTAGAACATCTTATCTTTATCTACTAGCTATTTTTATAACACATAATATGTCAGATAACTATATAATATGTTTTATAATATTATTCATCCACAGCATATGTCAAAGGATCGTACCAAACTCGCTGCGAGCAAACAATACAATGGCTACCTCCATGTCCCTCGTAGATAGATAAGCACAAAATACTGCGTCACAGAAGAACTGCCATCTGATTTATCTGTATGCATCATATTGAGTACAGAGAGATTTTGTGAACCAATTCCAACCGTTTCAAAATACAGCGTTAAAATTTATGAGATTTGAAAATAGATAAAAATGCGGAGAGATTTTGTTGCAATTTTTTTTATCAAAGTGAATCGTTTTCTCGTTAGATAAAATAAAGTACAGAGAACAATTTATGGCTTAGCTTCCTTTTCAGATCAACGAGTTCGGTAGCTCCGCGTTTTGATAGCTAAGCCTACACTGCTTAAATTTTCCAACATTTTTCCCCCATACTCTCGAGGCATAAAAGTCAAGAGATCATGAATATTTTATAAGGATTTTAATAAACACATTTCATTTTATATATGTATTTATAATTTTTATTAACACACAAGTACAACAAACAAGTATTTACAACATAAAACATTACATGATAAATCAAACATAAGTGCTAACAGTTCCGCTATTGCAGTTATTTCTGAAAAAGCAGAAAAACTCGAAATTAACTGTCAGCCCGATGGCTATGACCCGTTTGTTTGTATCGCACTCCAGATTGGTTTGAATTCTTTTTATTGCGTACTACTGAAATTAACTGCCCTCGCTATGGTTACAAATTATAAACAATACATCGTTTTACAACACATAGGAAGAGGAACACCAAAGTAAAATCTCATTTGCTTCTTTAAAGTTTTTTTTATTAAATTAATAATTCTCTTTATTTAGACTGGTAAATGCCATTAGTCTAAGTAAACACTGTACAAAAACAAAACAGTCAAGTCGAATCGCAGTTAAGTCAACCTTTACTAAAGCTTCAACGAAGTTTTGAAGTGAAAGCGATAATACTTTCAGCAGATGGATAACAGTGGTCACCAATTTCAATTGTAACACCTGCGAAGTGACCCAGCCGCATTTCGTATCAACTTGGAAATAGACAGAAGTGTTGATGTCTTGAGCTACCATAAAACACTATACTCATGTACGTTCATATGTTCGTATGTATTAGATAATGTTTATGCCTTTAACACTTGCACTAGAACACAAGTTGAAAATAATATTATTATTATGGGCTATAATTGAGAGACGTAAATGTTTTACGTTATCTTGACGTACTTATGACAAAGGAAAACAACCCCGAGTTCCAATGTATCATATACCTACACATACACTTCACCGTACTAATCAAACATCAGTCGAATATATTTATAGTTTTTATTTTGTTTGTATTACGATTCTGTTTTTTATATGCAAATTACACATAAAAATCGTCTATATTGTACCTATGAAATTTTTATAGAACATTTAATGAACAAATATAATATTTTTAATTAAAATTTTCTAAAATCATATCACCGCGTTTATAGACTAAGTTTGGAAATAGGGGATTTACATAAAACAAATGTGATAGTAAATAATATTAGCGATTAACATACTGTTTTATTTACTTATAAAACATGTAATAAAGCAATAAAATAAACAAAATAATATTTTTTATTTATTGGACTTAATATTATTGTTAAACAAATTAAATATTACTGTGAAGGGGATTACTTTTATACAAAGTAAACAACATTGTCTCAACAGCGATATTGTTTGTAATTTTCTATGAAAACAAAAGCTATTGTACTTCCGTATTTTGTTTAGTAAAAGGTAAATGGAAAAAGGATAAGCCCATATTCATATATTTTGTTAGCAAATTGAGAACATATAATAAGCGAAATGAAATTATAGGATCACTCGAGAAAAAGTAGACAAAAGTAATGAAAGCTGTTTAAAGTCTAAGATTTAATACTATTATTTATTAAAATATCTAATAAATGGGCACCATCCCTCTTCATCTGGGTGGTCTTTCGCTCGATTTCGTATAAAATTTAGAATCAGCGTCTAAATAATAGATCAATACCTAATATGTACCTATTCTTGTCACAAAATAAAACAGTGTCTAGACTATTAAAAAATATTTAATTTGGTTCACGTCGTTTCGTGTTGTTAACAGAAAAATTGCATTTTAAAACTGAAATAAAAACAAGGCAGGAATAGCAGTGTTTAAAATTCAGGTAACGCAAAAATTGAAATAACAAAAGAGTTTAACCGAAAGTTTAGCAAACACCCTTTGTGGAGGAACTCCCAGCTGTGTATAGAAATGGTGAAGTAATTTAATTAAGCCAAGTCCTGCGGTGCACTGAAAATAAAGTAAAACAGTACTGCAGGAGATACTGCACACACTCTAGCTTTAATTAAAGGCTTCACCAAGTAGGCCGCAAAATCGGAATTCCCACAAAACGCTTTATAATAACGTAAACAATTTTCGTGAAAAACCTCATTAAAAATGGAATCTTGTTTTAATTAACGTAAACTTTGCAAATTTTTAGTAGCTCTAGTACTACTTAAACTTTAGTGTATTATTAATTAAAAAGCGCTGGTTTTCCCTACTTAGGCACTTATGCCAGATATTTTAATTTTGAAACTTCGGCACAGCTTCATTGCAATATATACTTAAGGCATCTATTCTGCCAATCGTGTGTCACTCGTCTCATTAAGCCGGCATAGCGGACGTGACTGTTGCTTACAAACATTCCTCCGTCGTAACAATTGTCTCTGCCGTTCAAAAGTATTTTAAGCATTTTGAGTGCGATCGTATGTTGGAGTATCATAGAAAAAAAACAAGCAATAAAAATAGCCGCTCTAAAAAAATAGTATAGTATAAAAATAGTCGTATATAGCCAAAAAGTTATAATATAATATTTGATCAACATTTCTCTTTACACTGCTGTAAAAAGAATAAAATAGTTGTATGTTTTAGGCCATTCTAATAAAACATTAATAATTCAGCTTACTTTAGTAAGATTAATAACAAATTTTTCAAGGTCTTTCACAGATCTCAATATAGCATAAATTACGCTATAAAAACCTGTATTTACCACATCAGATTCGTTCATATATTAGGCAATTCTAAGAAATGAAACAAAATAAAATCACATATTGATAACATCGTGACAGTCAGATTACGAGCACTGGGGCTACCATCATCCCGCTTTGTTATGTCTAGATCCTCTCCATCCAACCGTGAAAAGGCTTCTTTATAATCAGACAAAGAAAAAAGCTTCTAACGCTGTCAAGTTTGTTACCCTGTCTGTTATCCTTTGTCTTAAGATTTACTTCTTTAATGTCGGAAAAAACCATGATGAATATTTTAACTAAAATTAAATTGTCACATCTGATGAAAACAGATATAAGTGATCAATGTGCTTTTGAGTTCTTTATATCAAATATTAAGCGAAAATTATTCAAAGTTTAGTGTAATTAAACCTTAAAGTTAGTTCATTAAAAGACAGAAACAAATTGTGTATAATATAACGGATCCGTCTTGAATAATTTTGTTCTACCTACTGCGCAGTTTTTTCTAGTAACAAGATATTGCAATTGTTCAGAAACCAAGACACGATTTATTGGCATTTGATTTCATGTTATAATGAAATTAGTCTATATTTTAAGGTAACGTTGTTCGTTTAAATATAATGGGAGGGTATCCGAATATTAGGCTAGAATGGGCAATTTCAGGTTCCTCTTAGATTTATTGCTATGAAGCCTCAGCCGTGGTTATCTCTTATATGGGCCGTAAAAATAATATCGTCAGTATTATTGTTAGGAATTGTAATTTATTCAACCAAATTTATTCCCAGCAACTGGGACTAGCAACTATCCACACAATTATTATATAATAGACGTATTTAGGTGTCACTAGGGGAGTCCTAATAACCTGGACAATGCACACTCATCTCATCAAGCCGGCATTGTGGAGACGACTTCTGTCTGCAGACACCACTGTTACACATCAGACAAGTTCATTCTTTACAATTTTTTTTATCCCTCAGTTTCGTATTATCTAAACCAAAAAAGGTAACAATTCACTCTATAGCATTTGCATAAACCTCTTTCCTATCCATTACCGGATTAAGTTTTACAGAAAAAAATCCTACACAAAAGGACACGTAAGGTCCTCATGTCTTTCACGAGTACAAATCCTTCTCGAATAGAAAACCATGTAGATATACCTATTTTCTTTTAAAAATCCTTACCTTTCTTTCGTGTTTTAAAAGATATCTCAATAGATTTTCCCTTTTACATTTCTTGAAGATTTATGCTATGATACGCCTAAATAAAAACTTTGATAAAATAGTGCATCAAAAGATGAGTGTTTTATTTAACTTTAGGCATTACAGAAAAAAAAATGATTCTGATGGAGCTCAAGTTTGCATCATTATAAATAAACCAAAACATTCAATTCTTGTGTTACAAAATTGTCAACAAAAAAATATATATTGTATTTAAAAGAATAAGTATGCAACGTAAATATCTATTGTAACGCACAAAAGATTCTATTAATAAAAGCATAAAATTATGTAGACAAACGTAAGAAAATCTAGACAAGACCACAACATAAATATTTGATTAAGCGTGTCCCTAGAAGCGTTGTTTGACATTATCGATGCTCTGAAGTAAAGCAGCTGACACCGTTCTGTGTAAATAATAAAAGCAACCTTATCTCCTGCGGCCGGCAACATAAGCATCAGGCGCGTCGTGGCGGTCGCCGGCTGCGCATAGACAGATCGACACCAGCGATCTATAACTAAAACACGTGGATCATCTAATTATAGCACACCATACGCATTGAGGAGAAATGACCGAAATATTAATTCCAGCCAAGTACTCGCCAAACGAAGAACACATAAAATAATTCATAAATGTTTATTTTATCCAGCAATAATCACAAGTGCAGCCATGGGCTACAACCGCAAGTGGAGGGAATATGTGACAGGAATATGCGGTTAGTGAAGTTCTATTTATTTTTACTTTCATAATAAAGTTTTGTGTGTAGTTTATAGACGTGCGCGCAACACGACAAATACATGCGTTTGCCAAATTTATATTGCAAAAAATAGCTCGTAAGAAATGAATTTTTCTTTTTCTGTTGAAGTCACTTTCAATAATAGGTTACGAAGCTTATGTCTTTCATCTGTTTAAAAATGTACAAAGCCAATAAAACAAAGCCTTGAACTATTTAACAAAAATATTTTTTTAAACCTAGCATTTCTTGTAATTTTAAAAATACTTTATTTTTTCAATGAAACAATATTTATAATAGGAAGTATTATGTACTCAACTCATTAGATATCGTGATATTTATGACATATTGATTTACTTCTATCATGTTTATCGCATGGCCTTTTTATCATTGTAATCAACAATCACGTGCGTGAATGGAACTAGAACATATGAAATAAAAAAATAATATTTACAAAATACACAATACTTCTCATTCTCTAGATATATTATGATACCGGTTTAACATGACACTAGTTATAAAATTATAATAATAAATCATAAAAAATATATAAAAACAAAAATTATAAAAATGGCAATTGAAATAAAAAAATATACAAAAACAATTTCAATAAGTACTTATAATTTTTTAAATAATAGTATGTAGCGACATTATATAGTAATTTGCATCCATATCGTAATTAAAATTTTATGCAAAATTAACTCAATTAACTTTATTAACTCCATTATCTATATCTATATCTATATACTATTATATAAAGAGGAAACATTTGATTGTTTGTATGTATTGAATAGGCTCCGAAACTACTGGACCGATTTGAAAAATTCTTTTACCATTAGAATCGTAAAAAATCCCTGATGAACATAGGCTATAGAATATTTTCAATTGTTTTTTAAGATATATTTCATTTTATTTTAAGTTCACATTGTAATTCATATCTAATTCAATGAAAATAAAGGCGAAAGTTCTCTCGAAATCCGCTTGACATACAAAGATGAAATTTGACAGGGAGGTAGTTTATAGTTAGTTGATGTCTGCAAAGAACGGATTTTGCAACGGGGCCAGATTAAGGAGTTGTAAGGGCTCTCGCAGGTTTGTATATTTTTTTGTTACAAACTAGAAATTTGACGGAGAGGCAGTTAGTAGATTTTGCAACAGGGGTGTGGAAGGCATTTTCTGTTGACTGAAATATGAAACATCATTAAACTTCATAGTACTCTATATCTTCATTATTACGCAGACGTAGTCGCGGGCAACTGCTAGTAATATATAAAAATATGGAAACGCATAAGTATAAATGTGATGCAAAGATACATAATGTTTTTATTCTTTGCCAAAACATCAAGTAATGGCCAAGTGTGACAGACTGCCTAGAAACAAATTTAAAAAAATTAGAGTGGTGAACAAACTGACAGTGGTTATTACTGTTATTAGCCTAGTCTGCAATCATGAGGAAACATCACCTCTTTCAAGTGTAATGCCCGTGAAGTAATTTGTTCGAATTACTCTGTTCAACGGGTGGAATCTACCCTATTGACATGACAATTCACACTCAGGTCATCAAGGCAATATGACGAAGATGTCTGCTAATCTGTTTTTTAGTTTAACAAGCAGTAAGTCCCCAAATAATGATAAATTACGAGTGAATAAGTTACATATAAAATAAAAATTCTAGCTTGAGTCTAGAAATCGCTTTTAGTAGCTGTAAATAGTTGTAAGACATAAAGGGCGTAAGTACATCGTAACATAAAATGAGTAATTATGTTTACGTTAATCGGACGTTTACCCATTTTACTATAAATACATGTACGAGTATATGTTGATGAACTCTTGCCCTAATTATTTTTTTAAATTTTACTTCTATATTTAAAATATTGTTTAATGAATTTAAAAGTAATTTAAGTAATCATGTGTAAAAAAATGCTGCGGTATTTAAGTTTTCAATTACTAATCAATATCTACCATCTAGCAATTATCAATTATCATGATAATAATAGAATAATTATCATCATTTTTAATTTAGTATAGCAGATCGTACTAATATGATTACACAGATAAACGCGATTACTGATTAATCTTCTTAGTAATTAATCACCATCTTCCTTAATATCTAATTAAGCGACACATTCTTCAAATCTTATATTAGTATACATACAATAAGCATGTTTTCATGTTGATAGTAATTTCTTAAGAATTATTTATTCCATTACCTATTTGATTTTAAATTGAATAGTGTAAAAAAACTCAAAGGAACAATAAATAAACTATACTGAAAAAAACTAGACGTAATTACTACTTGAACTTTCTTTGAACGTGTTACTTGAATGGAAAACCTTTGAGCATTCGACGTTATTCTTTTATTTAAAACTTCTATACGCACGTCTTTTGTTCATGATAAAAACAGTTTTTTATTTAACAAAACCAGTAGTGAATAACACAAGAGAATAGAAATGCATTGTAAAAAGGAAGGAAAGACATCGGGCCTGATATCTCCAATCTATGTGCTTGTCATCCAGACCATTCGTTTATTCGCACGTGGATTCTTGCTATTCTACCAAATGGAAATGCAGAAAGAAAAATTGTCGTTTTCTAAAAGGAGAACATTTTTACATTATCCATAGCTGTATTCCTTTACGTATATAACAGAACGATTTCATTAACTTACATATACATACCACTTACTATTAACAAACAGGTAAATCTCAGTGGCTAATAGTGAACTAATCCCAAAGCCAATTTTTAAAATATGTATACATATGGTAAATTTATTATTTAATATTTATTTTTTATTGAAAATTATTTCAAAAAGGAAGCCGTTCTCACAACGCCTCGTCATTGAAAATCATAATAACATGTAAGTAGGTAATTCTTAGACAAATTTATAAAAGAATTATAAAAGTTTCTCCGTGACAATTTCTTCTAAATTAACTTATATTCTTGTAAATTACGGTTAATAGATCGATTATATTTTGATTACTGTTTATTTTAATTATTGTATCGCGCTCAACCGAATGTAATGTTATTTTGAAGGTAGAAGTTTACACAGAATTTTGTTTATTATTACATTCAAAATGCCGCCCAATGTTTCCATTTTTTTTCACGGAAGAAAAAATAATAACAATCACGTCGTGGGCCGTTATGTTCTACACAAAGGCATTTAATCCTGGCTATGTTACGCAGAAAAAATATTTTTTGCCACCGAAAATGTTGGCGGTCTTGTCACATCGCTTCATTAACCAATAATGTGCTGACCCAACATCATGACTTTATCATTCTTATCTTTATTAAATATTGTGCTTTCATCGCAATCTTTTTTTTAGATTTCTATCCCACTTTTTTATTTAATACTTTTTATAATAACCCGCTTAACTCTGCCTGAAGCTGACCTATTCAATGAGCGGAGACAACTGTTATCACACGAGGCACACTCCTCCTGCCATCCCCAGCTATTTCCAAACTAATCCCAAAACGCTACTAGGTCACTTTACGAGAGTTATGCATAAATATTGGTATATAATACATGGTATATACACTCATCAATCTCCCTACGAATCTTAATAAAAAAAAATTATTTGCAATTCTTTTTACACGTGTTTAATGATAAATATGTGGTTCACATTATAACAGTAGTTTATTCATTTCTACGAGTCGGAAATGGAATGGTAACCTTCAGAGTCTGTTTACTCAATACTTACAAATCTACGCATACTACATTTTATAGAATACACTTCATTTATTCACAGTATTTTATAGCAATAAATGTAATCTAGGAGCTGAAATAGCCTGTAAATGGTCTGAATTCTCACAATTACAAGCATTCAATTTCGAAATACAATTTGTATAAAGTGAATGCAAATAGTGAACTATTGCATACGTTTGTTTATTCAGCAGTTATGTTTGTATGGAGAATACAAATTAATTTCATAACAATATACTATGATTAACTTTATAAACACTGCAAGAACATTTTTAACTAAAATATATTGTTTTATATATTTAGATCGATAACATAAGCAAGTCAAATGGTGGAAAACTTAATAAATAAAACAACAATAAAAAATGACATAACAAATAAGACACTAAAAATGTGTCAATTTTTTTATTTTTTTATTGTTGATGGGCTGTTGGTTGCTCGAATACTCGGCGCTGACAGAATTGTCTTAATGAGACATCTGAGGTCATTTTACAAAAGAAGAAGATAAAGTATAATGTCATAATAAAAAATGTGGTTTGCCCTTTCAGCGACGTTAATCGCGGCTGCTGCTGGAACAACAGTGGGATGGACGTCCCCAACACTACCAATTTTACTATCACCAGACTCACCAATTGAAACATCACCAGATCAGAGTTCATGGATTGCATCCCTCATGATATTAACCTCAGGTACAACCATTCTACATTAATATTTATTTGTCACTAACGCGCAGGTTGTTAAAAATAAAAAAGCACGAACCAAATTAAAAAAGGTGACTGACATTTGCTCCCGTGCTCTAAACTCTAAAACTACTGAGCTTTTTAGCGGTTAAACTTTTTTCAGAATATTTTTGTAGCCAATTTCTATTTTCTAAAGCCGAATGTTTCATTTTTATGTCTATAAATCTGCCTCGTAAAGTTTTTATTATAGAGGCACCATTTCCAAAATTAGATATTACAAAAAGAAAATGACAAAAACATCATTAACATCTTCAAATGATATTTACCTGATTTCTGCAATTACACGCTGGGATTTTTAATAGATTTCTGATTAAATACAGTGAAACAATGTGGCATATTCGATATGTATTAAAAATGTATGCGACTTATATTATTACCGTTTTTATAACAATCATTAACGGCTTTGTCTTTGCACCTCTTACATTTAAACGTAAATTTATTTCAAAATAGTTTACAAGGAAAAATTATTTACTCAAGTGTTTGTTAACACCATAAAATATTGCTTCTTCATCTTCTAAAAATATAAATGTCAACTTGTTATCTATTTCAGCCCTAAGTCCAATACCAGCCTCGTATATGGCAGATAGAATTGGAAGAAAAAACACTTTACTCCTGTCAGCGATACCCTACATCTTAGGATGGTTACTTATTATGGTCGCCACGAATGTACCAACGATTTATGCTTCGAGAATGATCTCAGGATTTGGTTATGGAATGGCATATACTACTGCACCCATGTACCTTGGAGAAGTTGCTTCTGATGACGTTAGAGGTGCTATGGCAACTTTTATAACTGTGATGTCTAAGGTAAAAATATGATAAATGTTAATGTAGGTATAAATGTATTGATGTATATAGATGCACATGTAGATATATAAAACTATAGATGTAACTTTAATGATGTTGCTTATTCATAATTGTTATATTATAAGCTGCGACTAATTTAATATTTCGCACGTGTATTCATAATGTATTCATTGGTGTTAATATATATACGTAAAATCATTATGCAAATAGAACCATCTATATTTTGTGGTTACACTAATTGAGTTTTTATTATGATTTCAGTTTGGAATACTGACACAATACTCTATAGGGCCCTACGTGTCAATGATGGGATTGGCCAGCTTCAATATAATAATACCCATACTCTTCGTGTTGTTGTTCAGTGTAATGCCGGAATCTCCTTACTATTATTTTAAGATTGGTAACCCAGAAAATGCCGAGAAATCTCTCCGACGTCTACGCGGTAAAACGTATTTTCGAGAAGAATTAGACACTATGGCATTAGTAGTAAATGAAAACATGAAACAAAAAGGTCGCTGGAAAGATCTTTTGAAAATAAGGGGCAATAGAAGAGGCCTTATAATTTTAATGGGCATATATTTTACTCAACAATTTTGTGGTAGTACAGCGATCATATCGTATGCACAACAAATATTTGGTGCAGCTGGTGGTGGATTTGGTGCTAAGGAATCATGCATACTCTTTGGAAGTGTACAACTTTTAACAGCCACAATTTCTTCACAACTCGTTGATAGGTTAGGAAGGAAACCGCTACTTTTGATATCATCCTGCGGCGTCGGTCTATCGAACATAATCATTGGAGCGTATTTCTATATGAAACACGCAGAATCAGAATACATTGTCAATTTACGTTTCATTCCAATCGTCGTGATTCCTATATTCATATTTTCATACACAATCGGTTTAGCAACAGTCCCTTTTGCGATAACATCTGAAATATTTCCCACAAATATCAAATCAAAAGCTACATGCATTATACAAATATTCGCGGCATTAATGACGTTCGCCGTGACTAAATTGTACCAAGTGGTTGCAGATAATCTAGGTAATTATATAGCTTTTTGGGCATTTGGTATTCTGTCCATAGCCGGTGTAGTATTCATATTAATAATGTTGCCGGAGACTAAAGGGCAGTCATTTGCGTCAATTCAGGAGCGCCTCTATTCAAAGAGAAAAGTAATGTTTGTAAAGAAGGGTGAGAACATTGCGAATATTAATTTGAATTAAATTGTATGCAAAATAAGTACATTCCTATTAAAACACTTTTTAGTATTAATGAAAAGGTACAAAAAATATACTATATGTAATACAATGTGATATGCTTATGTGTAATTAAGTTTAATTTAATTATTTTTAGATTTGAAATCTATAATGTATTGATTGCTTCATATTTCATTCAGTTTAAATAATAACAGTGATATTTTTATCCTTAAAATTGTAAATAATTTGAATATGTATGTATGTGTATAAGTTAATATTTAAAATATTATTTTTGCAATAAAATATCTACCTCGAATCTCGAATGTTTAATATTCGAAACTGCATTTATTTATTTACTACACAACAACATTAAGAGCTAATCGTATATTAATCGAGAGTGTTATTAGCTAACAGGGTTTATCTCTAATTACTGAAATAGGAGATCGCTAACACCGACATTTGATTTACGACATCAATAAGCACTAAGTCGAGCAAATAATAAAACACTAACTCGCCACAAAGTCTGGATGTCCACAGAGAATCTTTCATTTGACTAAACCGAATGATATTTTATGCATATGGTTACACATACGAGGAAAGCACCGATCACACGATATTAGTATTTTTATGGAATTTTTGCGCTTATCCGTTCATGCTATTGCCGTAGAAATGTGAGAATCGGGGAACCTGCAATGCACGCAGGATTTCGCTGCAATTTCATATGCGAAATCGTATAAAATTCTTAGGGACCTTATACTGAGTTTTAAAATATCTACACGTTATATCTATACGGATATATGTATGAAAAATGACAACAATATTCAAGGCTTACCTGACTGGCGCATACATATATTTACTTGATAATAGTTACCTATTATGTATTGGAAAGAACATTTTAATCACTATAAATTCTAGTGTAACTATCACGGATCAAATAAACTGTATCCCCAGAACCATCCAAACAGTAACATACAAAGTTTTAAACAAAGCTTTTCACCTGTAAACAGTGGTAGCATGTTACTCTCGTTTTATTTTAGTGCAGCGGATGGCATTATGCAATTGTTTTAAAATATATATTAAAAAATAATATACAGGGTTGGACACGGGAAAGTCACACATTTTAAAAAGCTGGTAAAAGAAAAGTATATGAGATATCAAATTAAAAGATTACACCTTTAAAATGTTTTTCAAATTATGAATTTTATGAACGATATCGATATCACAGCTAAGGTCATTCGTGAACATTATTTCAATCCGACTTTTCGAAAAGTATACAACCATCGTTGGCAGGCAGGCTGAAGTTTGTTGTATATATTATGTGTCATTTTTGTGAAATTAATAAAAAAACATTAAGGATATGATTTTTAATTTGATAAAGGTTTAGATTTTTTAAAGAAGCTAATGTATCTAACAGTCTAGTAATTAACCGGACTTCAGTTTCAGTGTGTGTATAATTGAGTCCCATGTGTTACATTATCGCCATCAGGTTTCCTATTGAAATTATGAAGTTTTTTAAAAAAATTTATAGCCTTAAAACTTTTTTCCAAATCTAAACAAGACTTGTTAAACTCTTGGTTCATTATTTTATAACATAATCCAATAAGCTACCAAAGGCTCCAGAGCCAGTGTTTACAGCTTTTAGTAGTTTGTTTTACACGAAGTAGGTATTTATCGGTTATTTTATACATACATATACGATATTGTATTCACGTATCAAAAATTGCATCGACATGTTTCATGAATGTTAAAAAAAATATTTTTTACTGTAGTACTTTGTTTTTTTTTACTGAAATTATACCTATATTTAGCTGTGATTACCATTTATGGGTAAACTATAGTGTAAATATTTATCAATTATTGTTATTGCATTATGGTTGTTATTACGAAATCGTATTTCAAAATATGTAGGTAGGTAGGTATATCTAATCATATTTACGTTCGTTGTAAAACTAATAAATAGATTAATTACCACGCAATATATTTTTCCGAGAATTACGCTATCTTTCCCAAAATAGTTCAAATGTATATTATACTTAATAAAATTAATAGCGCAATTGTAAATATTGCAACAATCAATTTATTGATATTTTATTTTACTTTTTCGAATTTAATTCCGCGATATCCTATTTACAGAAATAAATAAATTGTGATATAAACTGTAAATCTCACAACACGATAGAACTACCTATTCTATTCAAATTTTAACGGGAAAGTTCATTTTGAACTATTTCAATTGGCTGCACTCGAAAGCTTTGTTCGTGTGTTGATATTGGAATCACATGACGTTCCACTCCAAAATCAAAAATGCACATAAATGATGTAATAACATATTAACTTCCTATTAATCATAAAAAATGGACTGTTGAACAATTTGGAGACAGCATGTATAAATAAATTATTATGACGCCAGACGCACTTACAACCTTTTTCTGATAAAACTTTGCAAAATACCAACATATAATATAATTATTTATTTTATTATTACCCATAAGTTATGCAAAAGACATTCTGTAAGTCATTGTACAGAAGCGTTTACACAAATGTCGCCTTAAATGTAAATCATGCCTCATTATCAAAATATATTTAAAGAAGAAGTATAATGCAAAAGTGTTCTCATTAATCGATTTGTGATAATTTTCAATTACATATAATTATTACCCGTTTTATTTATTTCAAGGGAAAGGAAATAACCACTAAAATATAAATGATTGATATGAAGATTATAGATATTGTAAATATTTGTGTATTTATATGTATTGCTGATAACATATGAAATTATATGGGACACAACGCACGACCTCCCTCTGTTTTGACTCATATTACAAATCATTCATAGACATAGGATAGAAATATATGCACCTAAAGTTACTCGAAATTAAACCGGGCAAACATTTTTGATACGTTTTAATGTAGACCCATTTTCCACTGAGACGTTTCGTAATAAAAATACCACGTTTAATAACAAATATCATAATCCCAATAAATATTTTTTTTTTTTTCATTTACACGTCAATAACGATAGACTTCGATGGACGTCAGAAAATGTTTTCTTAAATTCAGGATTGCTTATGCAGGACATCACTTTACGAGCAATCGCTATGATCTTTAGCATTTGCTCCTTTTAACGGTACAGCTCGATACATGCTTTATGTACACCTACACAGGTTAAGACTAATCGATGCACTTCGAATTGTACAAAGCGATCATGTGTGGTTGGCATAAACTCGTACTGTTTTCTGTTATTATTCAAAATAAATGTATATATAAAATTAAGAATTGAAACGTATAGAAAGATTAAAATTAAAAATATAAGTAATTAAAATTCTCAGAATTTTTCTCACATTGATAAGGAGTACCAGTACAAGAGCAACCAATTATCTTGTATAATATGTAAATAAATATTATTATGTGTAAAATTTAAGTATAATATTTGCTATTCTATACTAAAACAATAAAGATATGACGAATGAACTATTTTAAACCCACTATTATGGGAAGTTGCAATAACAGAGAATCCTCTTAACAATAATAGACAAATAATATTTATTGTTCTTATAAAAGACAATATTGAATAAAGATTGAGGTTTTATAACAGGAAGGCAATATTTGAAGAGTGTAGTACAATTTCCATATTTGCACTGAACCGTGGTTTCCATCATAAACGCAAATACGCATAGCATTATAAATATGTAATTTGAGATTAATGCATTTTGTTCTTATAATTTCATATAGATTATGTGCATAATGTCAAGTAATGAAAATGAAGTTGCTCAATTTGCACCTAAGTACCCCTATAGTACGCTCTAACTGCATATTTCGTCAGAAAAGCACCGTTCCTTATTCGAATAGTTACGGAAGTCGCACACACTCGAATTGCTCTGCGAAAATAATTTATTTATAATAAAATTGTGTTATAATTTATTCCAAGTTATGTAAATGTAAAAACATGTAACTTTTCAAAAACATCTGCGTTTTAATTATTGTTTGTATAGTGGTTGCAATATTAAAAATTGTAATCAGCGTTCTTATCACAATGGGTGTGTGCGAGCATGTTCTTTGCGTCACTCACACACATAACAAAATATATTATATTTGCACTGTATGATATCATCAAACAAAACGCTATGTGTGAGTTATGAGGGTTCATTAAAGTCGGGGTTGCCATATTTAATTCAGAATTGTAGGACATCATAATAAGTCTTCATTGAACTCTCTTAACTTAAAAATACTAAGTACCTACTAACGCTTATTAAAACTGTATTTTAAGAATTGATATTTTAGAAATATAAATGACATATGAGGGCTACCAACCATGCTTAACCGAGAGGCGTTCAAGTGTAGAAGATTTTTCTTTACAAACATGTCATAATGGCAACCCTAATTACAGTCAAACAAGTGTAATATTTAATATTTTATGCATGTGTTTTTGCCACATTTATGTGACAACAAATTAGTGTAAAATTTATAGGAATTAAATGACTAATGTTTTATTTCATTTCTAGAATACGATCGCATGGAAGTTTACATCACAATTTAAAGGATTCTTAAATTAAATACACAAATTTCCTGTACAATTAACTTTATTAGGTCGTTACAGCTATGATAAAGTAATGCGAAGTTCGTATTGCTGTTTATTACAATAACGGATTTTATGATAAATAATAAGATACATGATTTCATACTTAAAGACTTTTAATTTAAATACACTGGATAAATTTTATTAAAATTAAACGCGATAGTGAGCCTTTTAGATTGTCATAGTTATTAAATTTAATTAAAATCGGAGCAATTCATCTATATGTTGATTACTTTTGATGATACTACAGTATATTCCTAAAAACGTTTCATAATATGTTAATAATATAATAGTTTTAAGTAGGTATTCAAAAATAAACATTTAAAGTCAACGATAACAATTTATCTATCCAAATAATTACAATAATAAACTATACTTAACGTTTTTATAAAAATATACAAAGTAAACATAAAGAAAATAAGTATACATAAACATAATATATTGTGAGAAATGTATAACCACGAAAGCACAATATTTAATTGACGTTATCGTATTTAATTCTCAGACAAATGAAGACGCATGTGTGCGTCACACACACATGCACATCAATGATCACGTGTATAGAATAGAAGATATTTCGCATTCCATCGTTCCACTTCTTACTAGATCATTTCCACAACGAAAAACATAAATATCACTTAAATATACTGAGGTCTTGCAATGAACGTATAAATTTAAAAGTATATTAATTCTAAACTACGTAAATTGAACGATAGGAATTTGGGAAAGTTAAGTAAAGGACCCATGTCAAAGCGAGTGAATGACATTACCTACTTATAATTTTCGTCAAGCAAGATTCAAGTGAATTCAAGCATACCTATACGGCGCCTAAAACTAAAAAACTGTATAATAAGTAGTAAATCTTATTTTTAATTAATACATCTATTATACAAGCTTATACAACCTACCTACCTTATTGTATGTGTATGTAAGTATTTATCAAAATCAAAGAAAAATAAATCACTAAACAAACAAATAATAAATATGTGTATAGTGCTTATACGTCGCAAATTGGCGCCAGAACTGACTTTCCCATGAATTAAAAACTACAAATTACTCTCATGGCTTATTCAGATTGGTCATTACACGTGGGCGTCATCCCGCACACGGAGACTTCCTATACATTTTAGCATCAGCGAAGACCTGACTAATCTTTTTTTCCTTAAATGTGCGTGCTATAATACTTTTAGTAGTTACCCGCCTCCCGCGTGCGATAACGACCAGCCCAAATACGCAATTATAATTTCATAAGTTCACTATCCAAGAAGACATGCTGTCATTATTTTGGCAGGTGGAGCTAATATCATATCTCTTTAATCCGATATTTTAGTTGCAAGTGATTCCAATAAAGATTATTATTACATGTATTTATAACGGTATATAAAAATAATACTCCAACCGGATAAACTACACTAAACTAATTTCGCTTCAAATTTTCCGTTAGTCATTCTTCCTGTAATCTTAACAAATCATATATTTTCTATATCCTTTTATGATTGTTAGTTGTTTATATCAAATAAATAATAAGGTGTGCGTCATGAAAATAATAACTTAATTATAACAATGATAATTTCCACGATGCTTTCAGATGAAAAACACGCTTTTTAAAGAATCTAGCTTTCTGTTATTTCAATACTATTTGAAGTTACTCATACACATAAATAATACATGTTATGTTACCGTGATGATTAATAATGTTTCTCACAATGTCATCATGTTTATATTTATAATAACTGCGTTCATCTAATGTTAAGAATAAGGAAGTCCCAGGACTTGAAATCCTTTTTACTTAAACAATTCAGTATTATTAAGTTTATATTTTTACGAGAGAGACGTCCAAATAATTGTTTTTGTAAACATTAAATTAATACGGTTTCGTTTGCAATTTTTATCAATATCCATAGTAGCGGGTCAGACAGGTCGACTATACATACATATTTAAATATTTTAAAAATAATTTACAGTCTGATAGTACTCATGTATATGTAAGGTTCATTGCACTACATGTTTTTAGGTTACCTAGGTAATTATTTCAACGTAATATATAAGCTCGTTGTTACCAGAGGTAATTAGTTATGTCTAAAGATAATAATACAAAATCATAGTGGCCACGCCTCTAACTGATGGAGTTGTCATATTATATCTGGCACATGCCAACAAGGAGCGGCGCCGTGCTCCTGCAAGAATCAACTATTGTTCGTAGATATTTTTGGGCTGTCATCTAAAAATATCATCAGTGTCTTTATAATTGAGAGGCACGTTTGTAAAACATCGTATGTGAGACGCCGGCTCTTGTCTACACAGATGATTCTCTAGTGTGCTATCTCTATCGGTAGCGATAAACACGCAGCAAAAGCGTGCGCCCGCGCCGGTTTCGCTCATTCGATTTCGATAGTGTTGGTGCGATTACTTCGTTCAGTGTTCGTTCAGTTTCTCGCTCGTACCGGCCGCGCTGGCACGTCTCGCTGTTTACGCGTGTTGTCGCATTATGAACCTAAAAACCAACAACACATAAAATCCGCAAAAATGAAGCCAAATCGGTTATAACGTTACTATTTAAACTTTATATTTTAGTTCGAATATATTTTATATTGTGATATTTAGTTAGTATTACTATTCCTATGTATAAAATGGTTTTCATATATATTCATAGTATTTAATACAATATTTACTAAAGCGCTCAAGAAAATCTCATTCCAAAATCCCGAAATAAAAATCAGCAAAAGTTAATTTGTAATTTGTACAACTTGCAATGACAGGCAAAACCCGCTCACATTGGAAGGAATATAGGACGGCACTTTGTGGTGAGTTTCATTCTTTATATTTTTTATTATACACATTTCAAATGCATAACACACTCGGTCTTTGATTTTATTATGGATTACTTATTCAGTATTCTCATCTCAATAAACTTGAAACTTGTTTACATTAGCTATATGTACAAGTCTTGCCACAAGTGAGTTAAAACGGATTGAAAGTCTCTAGAGTACAAAGTACACAGAATAAAATGCATTTACTTGGCAAAGATATCGATTAGAATAATACACAAGGTTCATTTAATATAACAGAATGATAACATTATATTCACGGTTCCATTTACTCAAGGCGCTGCAAATATAAATTAGACATAATGTCTCTCTCTGTCATGTTATTTTAGGACCATGTTCTTGCAACTTTTAATTAAAACAGTTTTCGTCACTGATGCAAAAGGTTACATGAGGTTATCAACCGACTGGTCGAGATAGATCACATTTTGATATTAAAGTAATTCCGACAATACACATTTGGCCTTGCTTCAAGAATTTTCCTTTCATACTTTGTAACTGCACGTTTCATAACAATTGTACTTCTTTGGAAAATGTAAATATTGTTCCTAGTTTTACTATGACTTGACTATTCTAGAATGACCCATTTTCAAATTTAAAAACAAAGACTTAAATTATATTCAAGAACATCACACAGTTGTGTTTATGCCAACATCCGTTAGGTTGATAGTATAAGCTAACGAAGCTTACTACGTAAAAGAAAGTCATTCAAAAGCCGCAAAAATGCAGCGACGAAGCTTTTTATTATTTATAAGTAATAACTATTAACTATTAAAGAACGTACAATTTACTTTATAATATTCCTAAATATAAAATATACCTACGTATAATATAATCTGAAAACACGTACAAGATGTATTTGTTCATGACAACTGTTGTTCTGGCAAGAATTTTATCTCATTGAGACTATAGTTTAATTTCTTTAAGTTGTGGGTTTATTCATTACATTTTAGTTTCGACATTTTTGACACCGACTACATCAGTAGGAATGCGGCATACAAATTGATTCTCATCGTCTTTCTTCCTAATATCATTCGCAAATCACAGCTACTACCACCGGTCCAATCTCACAAATTATTTTTCTTGTACCAATACAACGTTATAATGTACATATGTCCATCATAGACAATGACAAAGTAATAAAAATTAATAGTAGTGATCTTACTAGGAAGTTAGAAATTAGGTACAATAAACACAACTCATTTGAAAAATCATTAATTCGTTTTTGCGTATAGAATATGTTTGATACGCAACCTACTCTCTTTTTACCACAATAGAAATGTGAGCTGCGGCTTTATACATTTTATAAGAGACCATTAGGATAATGTGAATTTATTAGGGATACAATAGCCGAAAGAAGAGCCGAAACAGCTTTTGAACAACCCCTCACTCGATTCTCGGAAGGGCAGAATCAGGTATAATAGTTGTTCACAAGATGAACCAAAACTGTTACGAAGTGGGTACTTACAAGGTTATTTATTAACTTATGACTTAATCAAATAAAAAACATTTATAACTTCAACTATTTTAAAGTATGGATTTGTTTTTAAAAATATATATATGAAAATTATTATTGATACATAACTTGATAGTGTACTACAATAATTGATCATCATGTCATAAAATAATCCGATTGATAAAATAATTATTCAATAGCAATTCATTATGGGTTTACATTTTTACAAATTATAAAAAATTATCTAACTACTTTTATATTTTCTAACTATTTCTTGGTATTTGAAGATGTAACGTTATTGAAAGTTATTTTAATTTAAATACTTAATTCTATATGTAACCTCGAGTATTTGTGAGGTGAATGACCAACAAAAACCGTTTTGGTTTATTAAGAGGGTTATATTCTCCAGAATAAAACATAAAAGCTATATAAGTATTACATTTCATTGCCTTTGCAAATATATATTTGATAAACATTGTATGCATTTCATTTTATCCGTCAGTTATCTCGATCATCCACCTCATACGTGACGTTTGTTTACTACACGAAGTATCACTCTGAATTATGTATTTCTAATGAAAATGTATAATTCATTGATAGTGCAGAATTATAACTTTGCGTGTTTCTTCTCGTACGAACACAGCAGATCATTGACTTTTCCTGCTAAATATTTAGTTCAAAACATCTCTTAATTTCAACCTACGTAGGGACTTATTTTTATCGACCAATACAAAACATCACGTTACGACCAATATAAAACACTGATATCTATACAAAAAAACTAGGGAAGTGTCTTTTTAATTAAAGCATTTACAGTCGGGTCTAGACGCAGTAATAAACTTATTTTATTTTGTGACCTAGTTATTTCGGTATATGTTATGGGAAAAATACGTACTTGTACAACTAAAATGTAGCACTAAACCACGATCATCTTTATTTGTGCGCGTATGTACGAGTACATAACGCCTCTCGAGTAAATGAAGCTGAGCGATGCACATTCGTCTCTTCAAACCGATATAACGGAGGCAACTGTTCTTTGGATCGCACTCTTAAGATCAGTAAAAATTGTGATTTTTCCATAATCAAAGAAATATGTTAATAACGCGTATAGATGTGTCTATATACATTTGCTAAAAATTAAATTACAGTCTTCACAAGCAATCCTCAAAATTTAAATGACTCGTGAGTCATTTTCGTAGGAAGATTGGTTTTTAGAAAATTTTTACAAAACATTTTATACGACGTGATCATTTTACATTCTATATACGAAGCCCTCATAAAATAATTTACTCCACTGCAGTCAATTCGATTCGAATTCAAGAAACAAAGGGGTATATTTAGACATATGTTTTACATAGTGGTCACAACTTCTCGTTGTTGTGTTGCACTGAAAACTGACAGCCACATGAAATATTTAGTGGTACAGAACATCCAATAGTATGTTCTTCACTCTGCTTTCCCATACAAATAAATTGCAATTCAGTATGTCCAGGGAAAACAAAACACGGAGCATTTGACATCTTCGATTACTTACAATGAAATTATATTGTCTTTTTATATCTACTAAAGCAAATTTTAAAAAAAACTTAATATAAATTATAAATGAGCCAATAAATATAACTTTGATTGATTTATTTTATTTAAATTATTGTTATTATATCTTATGTTGAAATGATTTTTAAATACGAAAACAATGATCATTCACAATTTAAATATAAGCTACGAACGTTGTACGGAGAGAGATCTGCTGACAATAACAGATACTATTGTTAACACCTTTGTCATGTTTATTGTTTAATTTAATGATCCAATCATACATATCATTTGCTCGATTGTATATTTAGCTCTTTTGTGATAGCATAATTAATTTTCGCGACCATTGTTTACCCCAAGCAAGTTATTGCATAATCAAAAATAAACATTATCACTATATCAAGTTATGATTCAAATAATTGTTAAGATATTTCTTTGCCAGCTACATTTAAATTTTACCTTGTTTACGTGAAATCTAAAATAGCAGTAATTTCTCGTTCAAACTTACAAAGATGTGTCAGATATGATTTATATATCACAAATGACGGCGTTAGATGGCAATTGGCAACATATTATAGTACACTGAAATATGTATTTGTTACACGCAAATATAATAAGTTTTAATTTTAGTCAATATATTTAGAACGCAAATAACTGTAGACCCAGTAGGACCCAGAGTTTTAGTATATTTTTGTTATTAACAAAGTGCCTAACTATTATAATATAAAAATGCTTGAGCAAGCAATTTCACAGTGCTTTAAGACAACGATGAAAAAAAGTTAAACTAATACGATTCTGTAACATAAATAATAATCCATGAAGCATTAATTGATTGATGTATTATGAAAACTCATGAATAAATCATTTTTGAATGGAATGTATGCACCATCATACATGTATGTATGTATGTTTAAACTTTCCTCTTGTCTTGGAATATGGTAAACTCATTTTATTAAAGACCGTAGTTTTTAATGTATTAAATAATTTCACAAAATGATGACTCCAATTAACTTTTTGACGTGATGCTAATTAATACACGCGCCCTACTTATAATCCTGTTCGAACGTTTTTTAATTTACATACTTTTTAGGAATTATTTTTCTATTAAATTTATTACATTTTTAATTACATATTTTTTATATAAAATTTATCAGAACATAATAAAGATTGTTGAATAATCGAAAGACAGAAAACAGCTTACCTCACTGTAATTTCTTGCAACTTGATTAAAAACACTATCTATCTAGCAACCTTCTAAGAAATTCTTAATTGCTACAGTAAAATAAGTATCCAACATAGTAACAAGTAATAACATCAATCGAATATTTTTCAATATAGACTAAAAATTAAAACATAGGTATTCGATTAAAGTTTTAATGTAACTATTTAAAATAATTTCACGGTTAGTACCTTTTTATACACTCATAGCATTTATTAAATTTATTGTCGCTATTTGAATCGAATAATAAAATTCAATCCGCATTGTTTCTAGTTTGCATACTTTATGTAATTTTAGCGTCAGTTCGCCAAATCAATCAGTTAACCAAATACAATACTCCTTGAACAATTAAACACCTTTTGTGACGTCAATAAATGACACACGAACATTGAGTAAAATCAAAAGCATGTTGGTGTGATAGTTAAATGGTTGTCAATATCGGTGCCAACTGGCATTTGGCATTCGACGCTGATTCTGTTACAATATACTGGACCATTTTATTAAGTATACCTATACATGTCCGAATTATTTTATGTAAACACCAAACATAGAATAGAATATTTTAACAATAACAACCTATTACAGTCTACTCGGCAAATATTTAATTACCCATTTGGAATTCCTTAAGTCGACGTTTGTTTGACATTTGCTTTAAAGATATTGTAATATTTTATAAGTTTATATCAAATGGAACGGTCAACTTAAGTTTCCATAAGTGTCCTGATAAGAATATCCGTGCCCCTCCTTGATAACCGGACGTCTGTGTATCCACATTTTAGGTAAAATTATATACTTATTATCTACATAATAAATATAGAATATATATAACAAAGTTTTATAACGCAATATCCACTAGTTTCAAGAACCTTAATTCAATCCTTGGAAAGTACATATGTACTATATATGTAATACGCTATGTAATGCGTATAAACACTTTTCAATGCTTATTTATGTTCCGCTCTCATTGTAGGTAATCCTTTAGAACGTTTTCCTTATTAAGTATTTATAAAGTAGGTGAACGAGTGAACGTAATATCAATGCCTGTTTCCGCAATTGCTCAAAATAGAAATGTATTTTAAAGAAATTGCGCCTAATTTTTGTACATTACTCATATGATAATACATAATACAATGTGGTACTTATCACTACTATCTTTCATCATTAAATCTAATATTCACCAAACAAAATTCACATACATACTAACAGTTATTAATTCTGATAATTTGACATAATTTTAAAGTGATAATTTTTATTATTTCCAGCCACTCTTATCACTGCAACTGCCGGAACTTGTTACGGTTGGCCATCACCGACCCTACCGTATCTGCAATCAGAAGACAGCTCGATACCAACTTCTTCTAGCCAAGGATCATGGATCGTTTCCATAATGATCCTGTGCTCAGCACTGACGCCTATTCCTTCAGCATACTTAGCGGATCGCTTTGGGAGAAAAACCACACTACTTGTCGGCGCTTTACCGTTCATAATAGGATGGATTTTAGTAATCGTTGCCAACTCCGTTCCAGTACTGTATGCCGCTCGTATATTCTCTGGTCTGGGCTACGGAATTGTGTATACAGTTGCGCCCATGTACATAGGTGAAATAGCAACTAATGAAGTGAGAGGCGCACTGTCGACTCTCATTACTTTAATGAACAAGGTTTGTCATTTATGGCTACGACGTTCCAAATATAAATAGTACGCGTGTATAATAATTATATAAATCTATATATTTGGTATTGTATAATGTTGTTCAATGTTAAATTAAATTCTTGTGTCATCATATCGCTCACTTGTCCTTGCCCTACGTCGATAAAGCACACAACTTGAAACTATGCATTGTTTCGCGAAATAAACTCACATACATTAAAAGGCATTCGCGACCTTCAAAGTAATTCACATTATATCAATACTTTATAATATTCTTTCTCATTTCAGATTGGAATACTTGCTCAATACTGCATTGGACCTTTTGTTTCTATGCGTGTACTTGCTGGATTAAATTTAATAATTCCCATAACTTTTATGGTAACATTCATTTTTCTACCAGAATCACCTTATTATTATTTTAAATTTGAACGCTCAGAAAGAGCAGAAACGTCTCTATTGAGACTACGACATGGTGATATAAGAACCGAATTAAAAAATATTGAAATAAATGTACAAGAAGATATGAAAAACCAGGGCACTTGGTGTGACCTTATAAGAGAAGCTACTAATAGAAAAGCAATGTGGATTAGCATTGGAGTGTTCACGATACAGCAATTATGCGGAAGCGCAGCCGTCGTGGCCTATGCCCAAGTCATCTTTAAGAGTACAGCTGGTCACTTCGAGCCATATCAGGAGTCCATCATATTGGGGTGTGTCCAAGTAGCAACATGCTTTCTATCGGTGATACTCGTCGATCGTGTTGGAAGAAAGCCCCTTCTATTACTGTCTGCACTCGGTGTAGGACTAATGAATGGCACAGTTGGCACCTACTTCTACTTCTTTGAATTTAACAAAGATGCCGTCGCAAACATCCATTGGTTACCATTAGTTGCGATCCTTATTTATATCATTTGTTACGCTATTGGCTTATCAACTGTGCCCTACGTAATTCTTGGAGAGATGTTCCCTACGAACGTTAAGCTGTACGCCTCTTGTATCGCACATATCTACACAGGCATATCAATGTTTGCTGTTCAAAAACTATTCCAGGTACTTGTCTGCTTAATCATATGTTCTTATTAATATTCTCTTTCAATATTTTTGTGTAAAAACACGTTACATTACCGACATTACATTATTTTTCAAGATAAAATACTAATAACATGAAAATATATTATGAAGGTTTCCACATTTTCATTGTTTTGTTGATTATCACAAAATCAATAAACCTAGACATACCTATTGCTATACAATATATTTTATCAAAGCGAATTAAATTCTATTATTTGTTTGTTTTTCCAGGTGGTGAAGGATGCATGGGGTAACTACACAGTGTTCTGGGCTTTCTCTGTATTTTCCCTAATGGGGCTCGTATTTATGATGATCGTTTTACCCGAAACTAAAGGAAAATCCTTTGCATCAATTCAAGCACAACTAAAACGCGATGTTGCTCGTGACAATGCTAAAAAACTAATGACTACAGACATTGAAAATTTCTAAACACGATCTCGTGTTTTCGACACTAATCTCACTTCTATAAGACTTAAGAACGCTTAGTGATAATAGTTTACGTAGGCGACTTATACATTAATTGAGAGTTAATGGGATCAAGATTTATTGAAAGAAGAAATAAGACGTACTGATACTTAATTTAATATAGTTTAATATTTCGTACTTACTTTACGAGTTCTTTATATACAAATGTATTTAATGTACAAGAAGATGGTCGTTAGACGACCAACCCCATAAATACAGCTATTGGAATAACTAGGACCGCTGTAGTGATGGTCGAGGCTGCATTGAAGGCGGTGAAATCATCGGGGTCGTAATTCTTCGACAGACGTCGACTCGCTGCCACTTCCTTGAACAGCTTGGCTGATTGTTTCGGAGTGCGTGTTTTATTAGGACTCTTGAAGTCGACATAATAAAGACCGAAGCGGGACCTGTATTGTGCATTTACAAATTTAACATACACATTGAGTGAAATAAAGTCAACAACATAAATATACTAATTTGTTTCATTTAAACACATTCTAAATAAAATAAACAAAGCATTATCGAAATTAAAACGAAATATTAACAAAACAATTAATCAAATTGATATTTAAAGCTCTGGATACCCTCGCATAATAATTCACTATCAAAATTATTATTGTTTTAATCGTTCATTTTGACAATGTTTATTTTCTGAACTTTTTTTTACAAAAAATAGGAGGAATAATAAGATATGCACAGTTTATAAATATCTTTCATAAATGTTACGCAATTAAGATGGATCAAGGAAAATTCCCATTTAAATTCTCAGGTGTAGCCGCAGCGTACCCATTTCAAATAATGATAAGATTGTGGGTTTTTGACCCTTCTGGAAAAACTACTTGAACCTACTGCTATCGCTTTAACATTGCAACATTGTTGCAGTATATATGCATATTAAAACAGTATAAGATTATTCCTGGATATTAGAAACAATTGATTTATATATATTTATTATCATTTACTTCCAAAATCCTTAAATTACTTTTTATACTCTACAATTACGACGAAATTACAGATACATATTTAACATAAACTGTAAAATATAATATCCTAACTGTTATAACATGAAATCATTTGCTTCGATAGAAAATTAAATATCATTATTTGTTGTGCTCGAAATACAGCCGTTTTAAGATAAAAATAACTATGCATCGCCATCTAGTTTAAATAACCGTAACTAATAGTTTATAAATCTATCTGAAGATGGCGTTGCAATTTATATGGAAATTGCGTTCAAAACAATCTCAAACATGCTAACAATTAACTTGAATTTAATGAAAGCAACTCAACTTTACAAACTTTATTCGCCGCTATGCTCAACATTTCGTAAATTTATTTAGATAAGACCTAATTACAAAAGAGCAAGTGTTTTACACGTTTGAAATGTGGGATAAAAATTAAAGAATATTGGCACTTACACATATCCATCGTCCCATTCAAAATTATCAATGAGACTCCATGCAAAATATCCTATAACGTTACTTTTATCTTCATGAATGGCGTGCAATAAAGCATTTAAGTAGTGCGAGTAATAAGACACTCTTGCCGCGTCCTTAACACCATCATAATCAGCATAACCATTCTCAGTAACAATTATTGGAATATTGTTGTATGTTTTTGTAATCCATTGAAGAAGACGACGGAAGCCGAAAGGTACCACCTGTTAGAAAATATTTTATTACTTAAAGTGTAAAATAAATAGGCAAAATATTAAGCGCCTGAACATTTAAAGGACACGTATTTGCCGACATAAGAAAATAAATTTTCACTGTATATACCTATAAAATGACAGAAAACACTCCTATACACAGCTACATCAGAAATACGACTAGTTCATTTATCTAGTGTTACACCTAAAATGGTTCTATCCTAGGACAGAAAATTGGAATGGTGACATGACATGCCTTATTTATATTGTATTGATTTAAAAAGTTAAAATGTATTTGGCAGACCTTTAGCCACCCAGAAGCTGATTTAGATGGCCAATTAGAATCTTGAACTCGAACAATTCCAACATCGTTTTCATGTGAAGGAATAGCACCCACTTCTTTTGTCGCCATTGACAGTAAATATGTGGTATAATGATTAAGGCCGAAGAAGTCTGCGGTTCCTTGAATATATTTTACTTCTTCTGGTGTGAACTTGGGGAGTCTAGAGCGCGTGTAATTCTGCATTCTACTTTTCTCATCAACTAATCTTATCAGATCTGGTGGATAGTCGCCTTCCATTGAATATACTGGATGCGCATACCATCCTACCTACAAAACAAATTATATACATAATTAAATGGCTGTAGTTACTGAAAATTGTTTGATCTAAAAGAATACGAGGATAAAATAACAAATTCCTTATTAAGTTTAGAAAACACTTAGGCAATGTTAATTGCCTGCATTGATAAAATATGTTAAAAGACGATCTCTCTACTTGACATACATTTGATTACACAAATCATGTCAATGTTAACTAGATGATGAAATTTGCTTAAAAAATTACTAACATGAGTTTGCAAATATAGTTCAGCTGCTCTAGCGTCCTGCGTTGTGTTAGATTTCGGCTCTGCCCAGTTTGAATCCAACGCCATACCGATTTTACCTGAAATGAAAATAATTTATTATCAATACCTATATTGTGTTTGACAAATAATAATGTAACACTTAAATTACAATTGTAATAATTAAGCTACATACATACACAAACCCCGGTCCCAAGCTAAGATACCCCTATCCAGTATCCAGGGGGGCTCAGTACTCAGGCACACGAACTTCTGATGAAAATACGAGCATTTCCTACTCATCTTCACTACACTTCACTACATCACGAAATTACGTATTTGACAACGGTAGGCTACCCGAGGCTTTATTTACGGACGTAATAGAACTTCTAACGGGCTTATTTGTCAAAATTCACGCGGCCGTATCACGAAACTTTAGATAAACCTGCTTAGCCCCCCAGACACGAAATGAATGCCTATATGCGTGACTATAATATATCATATTTGTATTAATTTAATAAAATAAATAAATATTCGTTTCTACTAAGATATCGAACAATGGAACACTACGTAACAGTCGTCGACAAATAACACACGTGTAATAATAATTATTGAAACTCACCTCCATACAACGTTTTATATTCTTCCTGGTACTTATGATATACTTTTGCGTGAGCTTTCAGCAAATTGTGAGTACATAAGTAATCTGCAATGCCATGGCGGTTCAGAGCAGGTGCTCTGTAGTAGCCGCCGTAACCTTCTAAACATGTCTGCATCGGCTCATTGAAAGTTACCCAATATTTTACTTTACTGCCATACTCATTAAACAGTACTGTAGCATAATCCGTGAAGAAATCCACAATATGAGGATTGGTCCAGCCACCGATCTCTTGTAAGGATTGAGGTAAATCCCAATGATATATCGTTACCATCGGCGTTATATTATATTTGATCATTTCGTCTATCAAGTTATGGTAGTATTGTATTCCAAGTGGGTTCACTTTATTACTATGACCGGTCGGGAGTATTCTTGGCCAGGATATTGAAAATCTATAAATATTGACACCAAGTTCTCTAACTAATTCCACATCCCTTTTGTAAAAATGATAAGAATCAGCTGCGATGTCTGCGTTCGAATGATCTCTTACAAAACTCCTATTTGTATGCACCAACCTGTCCCATATGCTTTCTGCTTTGCCTGAAACACGAATGTCATTTAAAGCAAAATTTAGATATGCGTATTTCAATGTCGCAGCTCTCAGCTTTAGAGCAATGACATAAAAAACAAAGAGTTATTATAATGCAATTATTACAGACGGAGGTCACGAATAAACGGTCCCTATCTCATTAATTCGTTATTATGTAAGGAAAGATCTTATTATATGATTACAATATTATTATTTATTTTAATATTAAAACTGCGTTAACGACACTTCTTAACCACGAGTTAATTAATGTAAGATTTTATGCGGCTTACTATCGCTTTCATTTCGATTGAATTGATCCGGCGTAATTATTGAAATAAATGCGATAATAATACGATTACCTCAGACATCGCTATAAGTTAATAGGTTTAGAGGCATTCTGAGAAGTATTTAACTTTACATACATTCCTTCTGACAATTCATAATAAAATTAACATGATGGAGTTTATTCGTTGATAGATCATAATAAATTTTGACAAAGTAGGTCAGTAAATTGTGAAAAGTGGAATTGATTACACTTATTCACAGAATCTATGACAGACAAATGGCTTTCATATTATAAAAATATGCAAATTCTGACCTATTTGTTCGCTTTATGTCAGTGCAAAAAAAACTATTAGGTACCTATAGACCTTGATTAGCACGATATTTTCACTTTTTTTACTTCGATATCATACATGTACCTAATTCTAATTTACATAGTATGCGAAGATATTCAAGAATATTGGTATTTAAAAAATCATTACCATCTGTATTCCATGCTCCTTCAATTTGAAAGGCTGCCGTTGACACACCAAAAAGAAATTCATTTGGAAAACTATAATTTGAATTTCTTCCGCCTGCTAAATTAATTGCTAATGATTGCCTGAAAATAATACATTAATCTATTAATTGAGTATCTATAATATCGCTCTATCTTTCTGTACATGCCACAATGCCTTATCCACATTATTTTTTTGTTATCAGGCATGCCTAGGCAAATAATTTTTGTTAATCAAAAAATCATAGTTCCAATGGCCAACGAGAGTGACCGGGCCGAGGCCGCCACACAACATTCAATGGAACATTGACCGAGACATTTCACAATGGCTACCCATTAATATTTCGTCCTTTCAATTTGATTATTAACGGAAAATTTAATAATTTATTGCCTCTTTAGAGATATATAAGCTCAAGGAAAAAGTGTAATTAACGAATTTATTTATAAAAAACTCAATAGGTTTAGAAATTCAAATAACATTTAAAAACGTAAAAGATATGAGTTTTACATTAGGCGTGAATTTTTTAAACAATTGCTATAAGACTAGTTCGGGCATAATTCGGTATCTGTGGGCTTATCACGAATTTTATCACGAGACGTTCGAAAATTAAGAAAAAGTATCTAAAATATTGTAGTTCCCAATCCGCACGCGGTGGCGCTGCTCAAATTTCCATACAAATCGCTTGAAGCGAACTCGGTTCGAAAGCCAGACTAAAATTCGTGATAAGCCCACTGTAGTCTTTACACATTGTGCGAGCACAGTTGGCAATAATTGTTAAAATATCGGCCAACGAATTTGACGACGGATAATTGAACAGACATAAATAATTTAGTAATTTCATAATAAATAATAATACGATTGTTTGAATAGGTTTAATTTAATAAAATAAATTGCATTGCCATTTACTATTTTTTTCTTATATGTACAATAACAATTGCTCCATAAAGGATTCAGTCCGTGACTTTATTGAAGGTTTATAAAGATCGATAAAGGTAGGTATATCTAAGTACACAATATTAAGTATGGACTAAGTATTTATTTTTCCTTCCATCTTCCGCGTTTTATCATACCACAACATGACGGTCGACTAGAATATATGTATATGTAGAATATATGTTAATTCTGATCACAAAAAAAAAACTATGTTTAAATTATTTAATTTTTCATATGGTTCAAGGTCAACTATCCACCGATGTATCACGTTCTAACATGCGCAAAAGAAAATTTAATAAAAATTACTGCACATCCACATATTTTTCCATATTATATCCAGGTAGTTTTTACTTTTAGTCGCTACAACGAGACGGGGTATCGTCGTCATTTCAATGGGTACAAAAAATTAGTAAAAACATAATAATAATAATATTAAAATAATATTAAACATCACTATAACTTTATAACAAATATATTAAAATATATATAGGTAATAATATATTTATGACTTTAAGAGCATAAAGCGACCGTAATAAACTTAGCAAAAACGGCATTATAACAAATAAATTGATAATTACTTGTGCAAAAGCTACTTTTTAAAGTTTCATGTCACCTTTAAACCCTAATTAAGCTATTTGTTCTTGCGAATGTCGAATCAATTAACAAAATTACGAAAAATTTAAATTTATAATCATTGTCAAGTTGAAACCTTCGAAACAACCTGCTCAGGAAAACCTTCTACTTGCAAGCAATAAGCTGCGAGCAGAATATATAAATAATGTACAAAATTTGATATGCCTAAAATGAACTTAGATATAACGATAAAAGTACGTATTCATTGATCTTTTTTATCAGTATTCTTATTGAGAAATATCAGGGACATTTTTATTTTGACCCAATTTTTTGCAAGGTCAACTTTGATTATAAATAATATCCACTATTAAGTTATCCCAAATATGCGCATTTAAAGTAGATAAAGTCTATATATACATATCGAAATACACTGACAAATAATTAATATTAATTTCTTTTATTCATGTTAGAGTGTCATAATAGCTGTAGACAGTACACGAGTCTGCTACGGGTCTGATTGACGGATAACTCTTCTCGTTATTATATTCGGTTCACTTTTCTTTTAACATTAAAATAATTATTTTCAACTAAATTTATTCGTATTGAAATTTAGTAGTTTGATTTTGATACCGGAATAGTAATGAGGTGCATTTTATAGGAAGGGAAATCTTTAAAAGTGCTTTTTGGAAATAATTAGAGGTATTATTAGCTGTTAGTGTTAGTAGTTGCTATTATCTAAAATTGCAAAAATTAATTATAAATCTGTCAATTTCGCACTACAGCTTTCACAAAATTGCAATATCTAATATTTGAGTTATATAAAACACGATTAGTTTTTGTTTGACAGATTGGTTACGCATTTAATAATGTTATTGGACATACTGTATATTATTCGCGAAATTTGGCGCTCTGAGTTACATTCTAAAATATAAAAAATACAACACTGCTGTCACAACTGTCTTCAGAGTTTAGACACACAGGAAAACATTAGTAAAAATACATTGAATTTGATGTTCTTTTTTTAAAGTTTTATTCAGTCTATTAACTGGTTTTCTTTAGAATAATGGGCTAAAAAATATATGTACATATATTAAGTTATGGTACTAAACTGATTGACATTTATCATCATATGTATTTTTAAAAAGGTCTATTTCTATTTAATTTGTAAGCTGCAGATAATTCTGAAAATTGACTTGAAGTTTGAACCCTTAACTCTATAAATAACGATTGTAATGATATGAATATTTGATTATATGAGATAAGCCTAGAGTAAAACCTATTGTTTCATACTTTTACAATTGTTAATATTTATCTGGATGCAATGTTGTGTTGATAACAGTTTTCTAAGATAACTTTATAACTCGAGTTATTTAATTAAACTTCTACATTAAAAAAAAACTATAACCGCAAAATATGCCTAATTAATGTGGAAAACCCATCGACAAGCACAAAAAACTACAGAAAAAGATGTTTACTAATTAATTTATTTACGCTTAATGACTGACATTATTTCCTAAAGTAACGTGATAAATCACGTAATTGCTTGAAAAATATAGATTGAAAAGGACACAACTTATTTAAATTTATTCTAAACACTGAACTGAACAAATATAAATATATCTGTAAGAAAAAATTAAATAAAAATTACATAATTGCTAATACTAATACCGTGATAGTACACAGTGAAGTATGAAATATTGATACCGCAACGGGACAGGTTTGAATTAGCCCTGAATAAACGTCCTGTTAAACCATTTATGGGACAAGTGGTACTTGCATTTAACTTATTCGTTCGTTTGTTCAATGTCGAAATAAATTGATATCAACAAGTGGAGACACACTTTGTGAAGTGTCTTTTACAAAACAGTTAATGCAATATCAAAATCTTATGTTTATATAAAAATATTGTACAGCAAGTGTTCCTAATGGTTTATATTCATGGCCGAAAAGATATAAAATTGAACTCACCCTAAAAAGCCAACAGCCAACGCAAATAAAAGAACTTCCATATTAAATAAAATTTATTACTATTACAACTTAACTAAATATCACTGAAAGTATCACTGAATTATATTATTTAATACTGATATATAAAATTTGCTATAACATGATTGATTCGTATTTGATACTCGGAGCAACCCGACGACGCTCTTTCCTTTGCCGGACGTTTATGATCGGAAGCGTGTTGCGCTGGCGGTGTATTACCGCACACTATAACCAAACGGAGCTGTCACACTGGACAGATCAGACACGCTATACCGCGAAATTACTTAATGAAGGTTAAGTAGATAATACAATGGTAGGATACATGTGCCGACTGACTACTGAATTTCATATCTCACAACCTGACTAATTGGTAACTTACGAAGATAATTGATTTTTCTAATTACATATACCTAACTTAGTCGTTAAAAACGTTTATTCCTAATTGAAACAATCTTATTTGCGTGTAATAATTGATTTAATTTAAAGTTAAATAACGATCTGATGAAGAGCAATCAATTAATAATTTGCAAACTCTATAGTCATTTTAGAGATGTTTAACTTCATTGACGTCATTGACCAAAACAGACTTATAGTTTACGCAGTCACACAAACATATCATTTATTATCCATCTTATTCATAATCTATAATAATCTAAAATACTTATTAATTAATAGTAGAGCTAATATACTGAAAGGAAATATATTTGGGACAGGGCGCTCCAAAAACTAGAGTCAAAATTATAAAAAAATATACAAATGTGAATAAACAAATATTTATTTGATGCATTTACAGAAACGCTGACTGACAAAACTACTTACATGCCCGCGGGACTAATAACATAAACGTAACAATAACTTCTTGGTATCTTCTCTAGTATGTTAAACTCAATGTTTTATATCTTTTTTTGTAACCACTAGACATTTGAATTGAAGGATAACTTAATTAAAATTTATTGTTTAGTGTAATAGTTAACATATTTAATAATTTTTATTGTTTATGTTATTTGCAATAAATAATTAGACACGTGTTACAGGTGAATTGTCGATGTCTCATTGTAATTAATTTATTAACTTAAATTGAAGAAGAGTGAAAGGTAAAAATGTATTACTTATCTAATCAAATTAACCTATTTTAGATTCAATAAAACAATTACTTCAATGTCAATTTAATCTTTGTTCTTAGATATCTAAATTACTTAAAATGTCACAAATATTATGTTAAATTATACCAAATTCATAGTACTGATAAATTTTATTAATATTAATAATTAAAAACCAGTTATAATAATTCAGGTTTTGAGGGAATTCCTCCCTCACATTATGACTTATAGGAAAACCCGTGTTATTACGACTTTTACAAACGTATTATGGAAACTATGACGCTGTCTCGACATTATTTGATTTCACTGTACACAAAATCTTAGCAGGAAATATGTATATCGATAACAAACAAGTTCCCTTAGTCAAATATGGCACAGAAACAACACTAATCTAAACAGAAGCAATAATAATACGAAAAAACTCCTAATAAATGCATAAGTTAATGTTAAATATGCGTAAAAATAGCCTTAGACGTAAAAACCTTAATAACAAGTAACTCCATAACGTCATTTGAAAGTATTTCACATTAATCTGCTATTGGAATTCCCTGTGGATGATTACATATTTATAAAATAAATTCGAAAAACTTCCTTTTAACCTATTTTATTGTGCTTTTTATTATTATTATATCCATATATTTTAATCGTTTGTGTATATTAGATACGCCTATAAAATTATATTTACAGCTTGTGACTGCAAAGTTTTTATATATTCTTAGGCGTAGTGTTTATTTTTTGCGTTATAGGTAGGTACTCGTTTTCACATATTATATTAGAGAGTAACAAGGCGGTTAAAAAAGTTATAATACCATACATTTCAATTTTTATCAAAAATCTCTAAAAATGTCATTAAAATGTTAATCAAATAAATTTTTAATGAACCTCTTTATATTTAATTAAATGCATATTTATGCAAATTAATTTTAACATAAACTTACCTCAAACAAATGCGTGTAGACATTGCATTCCGTAGTCCAATTCTATATCAGCTGTCTGACACCTTCACATTTTTGGGCCCACTTCCTTTGTACGGCAGGTATAGCTTATCGAAAACCGGGAAACTGGTTCATTTTGAATGCTACTAAAGGTCGACCAGTCACGAGTTTCAAAATTATTGTTTATTATTATTGAAATATATTTAACAAGTATTATAATATTATGTTATAACTGAATGAATTTACTTTTATTAAGCTATCTTCTCTGTCAACCTGGTTAGTATATACTCGTCTGCAGAAGCGTTCTTCACTTATTTCCGGTCACATATCGAAATCAGAGATCTGAGTGTAGTCACAGCATAGTAAAGACGTATACCGATATTTAATTTTATACAACTTTATAATTGTTTGATAATTACCTACCTACTAACAGTTTTATACCTACATGTAGTTGTAATGTCTTACGAAGTACAATAAAAACTACAAGTTTTCCGTGCTACGATTTAATTCGATATGTCAATCATTACAGGATAATACCGGAAATAATTCGCTAACAACAGCTTTTTAAGGCCTTCAAATTCTCTCAACTATAATACTTAAGACATAAGTTTTATATTTCATAATTTATATTTGCGCATTAATTTAATTGTTATTGAATTTTAATTAATTCACAATCATGTTTTGCGACTACTCAATTAGCAAGGTCTAGACTGCGCGGACAATATAAGATAAGTACCAACATACATATTATCGACCTATTTAGCTATGGTTATAATTTAAACGTCAAAGTATAAAAAAGGACAAAATAAAAAGACTGTGGGTATTATATTTAATATGTATAATTAATGAATATTATTTAAAGTATTTATTTTGGTATATTTGTTCTGTTCAAAATCTTGAAAATTAATTCGCCGTGTTTTAACTATTTCTCTATAATTATAGGCTGATAATTTTGGTTTTCTTGTTTTCTTTGGACTATCGAAATCTACGTAATATAATCCAAACTTTGCTCTGAAATTAAAAAAGTTAGTTTATTCCTAGTGTTTTTTTTTAAATTTATGAGTTTACTTAAAGTATCTGTTTATGTTACCCTTGCTCTGACTGACAATGTGGTATGTATTACTTAAACCAAAGATAATAAGCTTTTTTTGTACTCATTAATAAAATGTAATTAACAAAGCAATATTTTAATATCAGTAATAGATTTTTAATACTATGCATGCGAGTATGTCATAGATATTGCGAATTAATGTTGTAATTTACTAAAAAGCCCCCATAATCCTATAAATAACACAATCTTATCATGTCGCAGATGCAAACAAGCAATATTGTAATTAAATTTAATCCCACAATTAGCATAACTTTTATTAGTTGATCATGTACACATACTCGTTCATTAATCATTGTAGAACATCGTGATGCACGCGATTATTATTATTTTAATCGTCAATTGTCATCGATTTATTATTGATAAATTAGAAGAACAGTCTAGGTTAACCAGTTGCAGCAGGCCGCACGCCTGTATACAATGTTGGAACCAATTATTATAATAGAAGTGAATTGAATAAAATGATATTAGTTTGTGCATTATTAGGTTTATGTTCGCGTATCATGATAGCTATTAAGTTGGTCACAATGACAATAAAAATAATTTTAAAATAAAATATGCAATGTTGTATCTGCTCCTATATTAATAGTACCTAATATAATAATAATACAATCGCGACATGATTTAACTAATTTAAAACACTTTATGCGACCTACTTACCATCCTGTTTATTTTAACTATTACCTATTCTAAGATATGTTGGCTCTGTTGTTAATTGTTAATGGTTAATTGTTATTTTCCTTTGAAAATGTATTGCAGAAAAAAGCAACTTACGTGTATCCATCTTTCCATTCAAAATCGTCCATTAAAGTCCAAGCGAAATAGCCCTCAACGTTGCACTTGTCAACGTGCATTGCGAGTAAAAGCTGATACAAATATTTATTATAATAATTAACTCGTGCAATATCTTTTATTCCTCCGAGATCACAAAGACCATTCTCTGTTATTATTATCGAATGCTTCCTTCCATATTGATTCGAAATCCAATTGAGCAGTTTTCTAAATCCAGGTGGATATACCTGTCAGTAGATACAAATTATTATGTAAATAAAGATTTTGAACTGGTTCTTATTAATTAATTTAATTTTAATCTGATGCAAGAACAATTAGTATTACGATAATCAATTTTAAACAAATGACATAATAATTCTTAATTATTTAATCACATATTACATTATACTGTTAAGTATAAACGCAATTTATTATTATATTTCTGAACAGATATATCTTTAAAAAAGCTTTAACTAAAAAAAGATAAAACTTGATTTTAAGGCAGTTAAATTATATTACTCCCATTAACCGCAAAAAATTAACACGAATGCAAATTTTTTAGCAAAACATCAAAAAATAAAAACTTAAAGACCATTTAACATAATTTTACCATTATTTTATGGCATAGATAAGTAATTAAAACATAAAAAATGCCATCGAATCTTAATCAAGGTTAACAATTGTTATAACGAGCAGGCAATAAATAATATGTTTTTTGTATAGTTACCGAAAACCAATCAGAACCAGGTTTAGGCCAGTGTGGATGCTGTTCCAATTTAACACCTGTGTCAGCCTCTAACGAAGGAACATGCCAATCCGGTTCATGCGATGACGGTGACATCAAGTAGGTGGTGTAATGATTTAGACCAAAGAAATCAGAGCTCCCTCGTAAAGCATCTACCTAAGAGATTGACGGAGTTTAGCGTAATGTTACTTACTGCAGGTAAATGTGCGTCATCACATCATTAATACAGTTTATTTTTACAAGGAAATACCAAAATCATTAATTAATTGTATTAATGTAGATGGACTTTCCAGTTATATGACAGAAATAGTTTTCTAAGGAAATATAGACTAGCATGAAAATCTTCCTTTAAATTGTAAAAAAATATTCTTTAGCATTACTTATTTTTCTAAATATTTACCTCTTCAGCTGTAAAAGTGGGTAGACGGGATTTCAATAAACCCTGATGTTTACTAATATTGCCAATACGTTCTTGAACCATTGGCGGATAATCACCGATATCCGAATATATCGGATGTGCGTACATTCCCATCTGTAACAAAAAACAAATTTTATAAATACAAAATAGATACTAAATTACGCTCCTATTAAACTTACATGCATCTGCATATACCGCTCAGCTGCTATTCTGTCCTCTCTATCAGTGACATTTTTTGGTTCAGCCCAAAAAGCATCCAATGTTATACCGATTCTTCCTGCAATAGAGTTGTACTTTAGACCAATTTAACACTGAACTTATTGTCAAAAACGATTACTACGGCCTACAGTAGCAATGGATTAAAAATCAATCATTTCCGCTAAAATTCACACATCGATTAGTTTTTTATTGTATTATAATATTAACTTGGTCACCAATGTGTTACTTTTAGCAGAATCCTGATATATTTGATTTCTTAAGTCATACCTTGTTGACTTGGTCGAAATAGTTTATCGTAAAGATGATATGCTCGTGCGTGTGCAAGAAGCATGTAATGAGTACATAAATATTCTCCAGTTCCATGTAGATTTAGCGCAGGAGCAAAATAGTCGCCACCATAACCCTATCAATTAAAATATATATATATAATATTAAATTAGACACCTTCAAACCAAAATATTCTCTGAAAATAATAATTGTAAACTCACAGCAGAACAGTGCATATGCGGCTCGTTCATTGTCGTCCATATTTTAACCACATCGCCGAATAATTTGAAAGCAACTCTCGCGTAATCTTCAAAATAATCCACCATATATGGATTTGTGAATCCACCAAGTTCCATGAACATCTGTGGTAAATCCCAATGGAATAGTGTGACTACAGGTTGTATTCCATTCTTTATGAGAGCTTTAAAGAGTTTTTTATAATATTTTACGCCTTCTTGATTAATATAGTTATCAGTCCCTTTTGGCAAAATT
Organism: Tineola bisselliella; assembly: GCA_028551675.1. Classification (NCBI taxonomy): domain Eukaryota; kingdom Metazoa; phylum Arthropoda; class Insecta; order Lepidoptera; family Tineidae; genus Tineola; species Tineola bisselliella. The sequence continues at coordinate 121,780 of JAPWLS010001114.1, read as the reverse complement.
CTGTTTAAGAAAATATGTTTTTGTTATTTATAAAGTTATCCGCATCTTTTTATTCTATTGAGCACAGTAAACACAAACTAACCTAGTCCAAGAAAGTGACAAACGATAATATTTAACTCCGAGCTCTTTAATTATCCTAACATCTTCAAGATACAAATGATAAGAATCTGCAGCGACATCACCTGTTGATCTATCTGGTGTATAATCTGGATTTTGATGCACGAAAACATCCCAATTACTGAGTCCCTTTCCTGAGAAAAACAAACCCAAAGAATATAATATTTTTGAAAAGACGTATTTAATATCCTTATTTAATATGAACACTTCAGAATGGCCTACATTGATTAGTCCAAGCCCTCCGTATTAGCGAGGACAGCCAGTGGCGACATACCTAGGTTATATTATTAACATAAATGCGTCTATCAAAATATTAAAACATGATGTATTGTTAGTGCACAGAGAGACATACCTCCCTCATTCCAAGCACCTTCAATTTGATAAGCTGCGGATGCAACTCCAAACATGAAGTTAGTCGGAAATGAATAATTGCTAATTCCTTTGAACTCTACATCTGTTGTGTCTGCACTTAGTGCACTACATGGTGAGCTAGAAAAATTAAATATTTATTAATAAAAATTAGCAAATATTTTCATATAAAAATTGGAAGAGTTACTTATGACAATTAAATTAAATTTAGTGTTACATCCTGAAGCTATTCATTATCCTAAATTCAAATAAATATAAAAAATCTAATTGCAGTACTTATTCGTCAATTTTAAGTACGTTTATAAATTGCTTATTGGCAAACAATTGAGGAACGATTAATCAAGAAATTATTTACACCAGTCCCTATAATTTTATTTGCTTCTAGTGCCGTAAATGGTCATTTTATTGATTGTCCATAACAATTAAAATTTAATTAGAGTTAACACAATTACTTGAGATTGAATAGTTATTATCTAAAATCACAGGCTTTTTATAGCGTAACACAGATTGTCAACAACTATTATTAAATAAGAAAACGTTTAAACCCAAGAAACCACTCGCGTAAATATGACCTTTGTGTTTCATAGCACTCACCTCAAACTAGCTAAGAGCGCCGTTAAAGCGACCCCACTCAAGAGCAGCATTTTACAAACTAAAACAATATCAGCACAAAGCTATACATATATTATAAAAAGGATATAATATGCTAACTATAACTCCAAAGCTTCTTCCGGGTAAAACAATCACCCATTTTATGTAAGTATTTAGTTCTATGTATTTAATGTTTTTTATTATTCCATGAACATAGTACGATGATGTGTCAAAACATCTGCTTATCACAATTCGTAATGTGTCTTCATTTTAATATAAAGAATTTTACTTCATATATTTTTAAAATCTTTACTTAGCCTGGCAAGTTTCTCTGAATATCTGTGATCGTTTCATCAGAGATGTCGTTACTGGAAATATGCAAAGGAGCAAACTTAATCTTTATTAGGTGATGTTTCAAATAAATAAAGATTTAAAATCAGCACTTATGTTCCAGTTTTATCACAAATACGGTTTAATTATTATTAACACACAAAGATTAATTTGTAAACTGAATTTTATCTCTTTACCATGATATTAACTTTACGATATTATTATTGCCTACAATTTAATGGTAAGTTTAATTTGGGTCTTAAAATACACGTTCGTAATATTTCATAGCTAACCTTATAATAATAAATAATAATTACATTTAAAATACAACTTCAGTATCAGTAGTAAAGTCGGTTGTAAAACCGGTTGAAAATCGGCACATGAAAAAAAGTCAAAATTAAAATTATATTTCAGTAATAATAATATCAAATATTAGCGCAATGTAATTTAAAAAAGAACGCGATACAAATTAACTTGTATCGACGCTTCACCACGTCAATATGTCAATAACAGAGATTTAAATTTCCCTCGTCTACAATCGTCAACAATTTGTATAATTCTAAACAGGCCCTGACAACTTTTTTTCAATAGAAAAAATAATATAGTCTTTATTATAATAGTATAAAATAATTGACTAAAAAAGCAATTTTATTAAATGATTTTCCTATTTTTATTACAAATTGCAAATAAGCCCACCAAATAGCAACACCGAAATATATTGTCATCCATGACATTATTATTCGACCATTTTCAGAAGCTGGGTGTGATATATGTTGTTCTCACTCTTTCAAATATAAATACGTACCCGTTGTTAAGTATTTCTCTTTTTGTCATTGAATACATTTGTTTTTTTCTGTTTAATCATCATCTGACAATAATTCTGATTCGGTAGTTCGATATTCCTGTACGAAAGGGAGCTATTTTAAATGTTTTTATTCAGTTATTACTGCGATGTAACAATTTATTTGTTATATGAATCATTGAGCTTGAGCACTTGTTTATAATCCGTTTATAGAAAGTGATACACGTGAAAGTCGGAAAAGCTGAGTTTTGTAGCTATTTTCTAGATTGCAAAAAACGAAATATGATGTCTCTCAATTTGCGTACGTTATTATTTGTATGTTCTATCGTTGTATGTGTATTTGCATCAGGAACAGACATAGCTTTAGATGCTAAAGCTACACTTTTGCATCGTATAGATAGTTTGAATCTCTTAATTTATACTTGCCTTTTAACTTTAACTGTGCTGACGATATGGGTATTCAAACACCGCCGGGTAAGCTGGTTGCATGAGACAGGCTTAGCTGTAATTTATGGTAAGTATTTGCCGTACGTAGTTATCTTTGAAGTATCCATGTAAAATATCACTCTAATTAAAATTTGTAATTATATGAAAATTTCATCATACTTTGTCCTTAGTACTTTTAATTTAATAATAGCATTTATATATCATAATTAACTAAATATTCAGAAAATACTTTTTAATAAGATTCTCACAGAAATTATATTTTTGAATAGGTTTGATAGTGGGTGCTATAATCCGTTATGCAGGCAGTACCAATCAAGTTACTCACATTAGTGTTCATCCAGAACCGGACACTAAATATAATCTTTCAGTACCACCTGATATATTGAGATTACGCTTTCCTGATAAACTGCAAATTCCCTCCGGTGGAGGTAAGTACAATATATAAATATACAATATGATACCTACAATTTTTTGTGTGATTATGAGCTTGTATTTACAGATGCTATACTTTGCTAGCTTTCAATTATTATTTAAAAATTTCAGATATACCGATTCCTAATAAAACATATGCCTACAGTTTCCGAGGTGAAATTGTGAATTTAGAACAAAATGAGATAGATCTCAAAGCTACTTTTGACCCTGAGATATTCTTCAATATTATTTTACCACCTATAATATTTCACGCTGGATATTGTTTAAAAAGAGTAAGTTGTCAATATCATGCTAGTTCATTACAACATTCTAAAACAGTAAACCCTAATTATTTTATGAACTAAACTTTCAAATTACTCATTTCTTACAAAAACGAATAAGTTTCCGAAGCTGCAATTATGACTATAAAACTCAGATTTATGCCTTATTTCCAGAAATATTTCTTCCGTAACTTAGGGGCAATTCTAACATTTGCTATGGTAGGAACTGCCCTCTCAGCGTTTGTGATTGGTGCAATAATGTATGGCTGTGTACAACTAATGCCTGCATCGTTAGCTGCAAGTTTTACATTTCTAGATACTTTATATTTTGGGGCACTTATCTCACCCACAGATCCACTGACAGTTCTTGCTATATTTTCGCAATTAAAGGTAATTTTCTATTTTGTTTAAATTCAATGTTGTTTTTTTGTAAATGAAATTAATTAATTTTACAGTATAGATAAAATATATTTTCTAGAAAAACGTACAGAAATTTTAATTGCTTGTTTAGAAATAACAATATATTTTTATATTTATATATTTTTAGGTGGATGTCAACTTATATGCCATGATATTTGGCGAAAGCGTACTTAATGACGCAGTGGCTTTGGTACTCAGTGGGTAAGTACCGGTTTTATTATTAACATTATTTTTCACCATTTAGTACTCTAATTGATAAGTATTAATTGTACTGTTTATAATTTATTTACTGATAATAAACTCTCTCTGTGTTTTGCTTATTTTTGTCACGTTTTATCATCATAAAATGACACTTATTTAAAAAATAATAATAATGTTATCTTTGTTTGTTTTCTTCATAATTTTACATTTGTTTTAAGAATTGCCTCAATAAGAAACGATTATTCCAAAGGTTCTGGAAAAGAAACATTACACAATCAGTGTTGTCATTGAACTGAATACAATATTCAAAACATAAACACTAATAACTTCAGACTTTTTATATTGGAAGTCGTATCATTTTTACTTTAATGAATACATATTTTCAGGGCGATACAAAACTATGAAAAAAGATATTCTAATGATGGCGGGTTTGAAATCACAGCATTTTTGGCAGCAATTGGTGATTTTATTGGAATTTTCAGTTTATCTCTATTAGTTGGTGCGTTGATGGGTTGTCTTACTGCATTGATATCCTTTTATTATAATAGATTGACACACGCGAGCAGGACGGAAATTTTTTTAATTTCAGATTTATTGAGATTTTGATCACATTATTTTGCTGATATGATTTTGATTTAATTATTATTCTATTATAGATATATCTTTTATTATTTATAGATTATTATAATTCTCCATCCTACCTTTGGTTTCTATGATTATTGTATGAAACATACTTTTTAGTTTAACATTACAAAAATAGTGAATTTATTTAATAAATACACATATACATTAGTTTGTTATGTACATATGTGTATTGAATTAATGAGTCGAAGGCGTATTACATTATGAATTCCTTAACAATCGTTTCACATGACTAAATTCACTCATGTACGCGAATGGCCTCTACTTGAGTCGGCGTTATTCGTGCTTATGTCATATGCAGCGTTCCTCATAGCAGAAGTCTGCGAATTGACAGGTAATTGGTTCGAAATTAATTATTTAGCATTATTAAGTGATATTATTATTAAAGAATAAAGTATTTTTTGAATAAGACTTTTTTTATTATATAAATTTATTTAAACTGATTACGCATTTCTATAATGTAATCTTAGTGCCTAAAACCACTAACAATTTTTCTTGATAAATTGCATAAATATTTTTGTTTGTCTTTTAATAGTATAATTTGATACATTTTTGATTTTAATGTTACAGGCGTAGTTGCAGTATTATTTTGCGGAATATGTCAAGCTCATTATACATATAATAATCTATCATCAGACTCAAGGAACAGGACGAAGCAACTGTTTGAATTGCTCAACTTTTTGGCAGAAAATTTCATTTTCACATACATCGGAGTTTCAATGTTTACTTTCCCGAAACATCATTTCGTTCCGTGGTTTATTATTGCTGGATTTGTATCCTTTTTATTAATTCATAAATATTGTGAAAAAAATTGATCCAATTTATTATTGGTAAAAAACAGTTGGTGTCATGCGTCTAAGGCATTTTAAATATAATCTTATCTTTCTATCGCTAATTATATCGATCGAAGAACTATTCCTAATTGTAATAATAAAAAATTAATGGCCTAAAAAAATCCATAAAATAATCATAAGTAATTTTTAAATTGTGTTTATCTTAACCATAGCGTTCAGATTACGTCTGCATTGGGTCGAGCGGTTAATATCTATCCATTGTCGTTCCTACTTAATTTGGGAAGAACACCACCTATTCCTATGAATTTCCAGCATATGCTGTTCTTTTCAGGTTAGTAAAACTTTCTTGAGACTTGTGTCATCATTGTGTTAATAGTGATGTGCTTTTTATATTTTAATTGATTGATCAAAGTCTATTTTAAAATAGTACTATAGTCAATGACGAATAACTGTTTATTTTGTGGTTTTTTATTACTTCAGGTCTTCGTGGTGCGATGTCATTTGCGTTGGCAATACGGAATACAGTGTCTGAAGCGAGACAAGCAATGTTGACTACAACCTCGTTAATTGTTATTGCAACTGTTGTTCTACAAGGGGGCGCTGCGACACATGCGTTGGCTTATCTTAGGATACCTGTTGGGTGAGTATTTTAATTGCCTTTTTTACATTAATGTTAATTATAGTAATCCAATATTAAATTACTAATTATTTTTATTAACAATAATCCGTTCAAAAGTACTTTGAGTGTTGCAGTCTGTATTTATTACAGATCTGTTGTTAAATATGCATTTATTTTGGCATCAGTTTAATAAGAGTCACCTTTATTCCAGTCAAGGCCAAAATGATGAAACTGAAGCTTTACCATACCGTGATGTAAGGAGTGTAAGTATTTAAGCAAAATTAGCTTAAACCATTTTTTTTTCACATTCACGCGTGGCTAGATAGTTGACACGATTTTGCAATTTTTCACATTAATAACTGATTTTAGGGTCCAAGTTTGCGTCTGAGTTTGTTTTGACTTTTGTGATTATTTCATTACATTTCATTAGACTTGGCGTTTGCTATGATTTTCTAATATTGTTTTAAGAAAATTCATCGTACGCGCTGAGTTTATCTATTTCTTTATCTTATACTTTTAATTGTATTATAAGAATAAACGATAACGTAAAAGTCATTGTTATGTCTGCCTTAAAGAGTTTGACATTCATACTTGCTTATTTATATGGTTACTTTGCATTTAATTAGTAAACACATGCTCTCTCTTTTACTCATAATTTAAAAAAGAGTCATATTAATCCCTTCTTGCAAGGTTTCAGCTGTTTATAATTTGATTTAACTCATGAATGTCAAACTCAAGAGCTGATATTTGAATATTATTGCTGCATCTGATCTTAACCTTCGTTCTTCATAACTTATTTATTGCCTTGAATAATTTCAATCTATGCTAAGGTATCTTTTCTTTCTTTCCTGGCAACTTTTGCTCAATTTATAAATTAATATATTTTTTCATATGATACACCTTTATCTATTTTCTTCCGCCAATAAAATTATCTTTCTAATATAATGTTTATCAACACTAAACAGATTATTATTATATCTTTATTATTATAGCTTACATAACTATGAGAGGGTTACGCCATTATAATATAATATAATTTTCAATCATGAATTAAATTTTACTAAAATATAGCATCATTAGTAATTGCTGTTAGTAGATTTTATACTTATTTTCAACTAAATGTAAATTATGGTCATCTACACATATAAACCAACCAATTAAAAAATCACAAGACAACTTTAGACTGTCACTTTATTGTTTGTTTTTTTTGTTAATTTGGCTGATTTTTATTTTAAGTTTTGTTAAGTACCTAAGGAGTAGTTTATAATGTAATTGTGTATTTCTGGCAACTCACATGGTGATGGCAACACAATGCATGTATTAACAAATAATTGTTACAAACAGCTGTACCAGGCCACGGACACTGGCAGTGCGGTACGTATCACTATTTCAGTTGAAATGCATGCTTTTTGTTATGTTATATTGTATACTTTGAAATGTTGTATTATGAGAGAAGATACAATTATTGTCTTGTTTTATTGGTATCTATATTTACTTCATCCACTTTACTATTATTATTTATTTATTATTATTATTAATAATTAGTAGCTGTCCATATTTTGGCATTATCTGTTGTTATAAAACTAAATTGTCTCTACCAAATTATCTGTGAGTTTATGCATGTTCACGAAACTATATCAAAATAATTTTATTCTGTATTTATTTAATATGTGATTAAAACGTTGGTTGTAATTTTATATTTGTTAGCTACTCGAGTAAGATCTCATGAATGGACTTTACACTTAAGTACTAAAATCTATACTCAAAATATAAATCTGAGTTCTTGCGTAATATTATTTATTATAGCAGCATAATAATTGTCGCTTTATGTGTGTTGTGTGTAATATAGTAACACGGTCATTAATCATTTCATGTTTGGTGTTCAGACAGGGGATATGGGTTTCGGTCTGCGAAACTTGGACTCGAGTCAGCCATCAGAGAGAGCACCAGTAAGACACATGCTAAACATGCACGCTTTTATGACGCATGGAAATACGATGCACTATATTGTTGGTGGATTTTTGTTTAAATCTACAGGCAATATTTTGTAATCGTTTATTAGCTTCTATTTTATAAAGAAATGTAAAGTTTAACGCATGATTAATTATAAGTAAAAACGAATGAGAATGCACTTCAGTAGACTGGTTATCTTGCGCTTTCAAAATGATTTTCTTTTTCGTGTAAATTTTTCAGGGGTAGGCAGAACTTTGTACACTCAGCAATAAAGATTTTTCGAACAAATTGATCATAACTTAAGTAATTATGTAACTTCTAAAAAATTAAATTTTATCTCAGTGAAATAAAATTATCGTCATTGAGATATATAGTTTGATTTTTTTATTCAGATCAATTTGAACAACCGATATTTTTTATGCTGACTCTACATATAAAGTGAAACACTCGTATAGTCTGGCAAATGAATAATGTCGCAGGAAAAGATTTTTACTGAAAATTTACATCAAAAGCTTTCGTTACGTATACTATAGAAAAAGAACGTTCCTGTAAACGAGGAAAACTCATTCAGTGGTCGTATTTTTTCTGCGGATTTTCTATGGAATTCACTTTCGTATCTTTATATAGGTACAAATTATGATTTGAAATTCTTCCCAGATTAGTCTAACAAAGTTATCATGGGACACAATTCGTTTGCTAGACTATGAGTACAAGTCTCTTTAATATGGTAATGGAATTTATATCTCCATTGTACATACAGAAAATGTTTATTTTTGAACTAATACATTTAACTTTTCACCTGAACATATTCCATTGCTACTTTTTTTTAATTAATAACAATTTATTATTTTGGTTTGTTTTGGTTTTCTCTTTTATTTAACAAATAGACTCGCCGCATGGTTGTAATGTGGGACAAGGGCGACAACGATGTCATAATGCCTTCGAAATTAAAACACGACGTATGTAATGTATTATCCTTTATTTTATAATAAAAACCATAATATACATGTGTCTGAGAATTATAAAGCATTGAAAAAAAATACAATCATGTGTATTTCGGTTTAATTTTTTTCTTCCAGTAGTTATCAACAAAACGCAGCGATCGCATCATTTGAATGATTGTATATAGCATGATGAAGCACCCTGCATGTTACACTTTATTATTTAAGTAAAAAATGTGTCAAACTTCCAAATATTCAAAAACCTTCAAGATCTCTTTTTGCTCGAAATTTTTAACTTTAATAATTTATAAATGAGTAAAAAAACTAATGTCAGTTGATACTTTCTTTCTTAAAATTATACCACGAGAGATTTAATTCCTTATGGATTATTCACGAAATTTTGAATATCTTGCACAACCATAGGAATTTTATTGGGTATGTCGTCCCCTACGCATTGATTGGTTGCTTAATCACCCGATTTGTGCTTGCCAAATGACTTTACTGGTATGATATAAAATGTTTTTATAATGTTAGGAGACTCCACGCGATAATAGCAGTGGCGGTGACAAAGCTCGCCTAGCTCGCTTATGGGGAGCGATTGATTCCCGACTATTGAAGCCGCTGTTAACGCATGCCAGGCCACCTCTGACTGAGACTTTGCCTGGTGCATTGCAGCCGGTAGCTCGGCTGCTGACGACTACGCATCAATATACACAGGGGGTATGTAGTTTTTTAATCTTCACGATTTCATTTTTGTGTTATACTCAATTCAATTGTATTTGCCAGGACCACACTCTTCGAAGAACAGACTCTGATTCAGACATTTGTATTGATGAATCTCAACCAGTTCCTGCAAGCATTGACCCACAGGTAGCGCATATCTTCTAAAATGGATTCACAACACTCGTTTACTTAATTAGTTATTGATTTACAATATTTTATAATTAAAGCAAAATAATTTGCTTTTTAAAAATTTTTTGTTTAGCTTTTATTTGCAATTGGCATATAATTATTCTTTTTTTTTGCTCTTTGCAGAATTCTATTAATAGTCGGAATGGATTTGGGCATGTATAATGTGAATTAGTATGTAGTCACGTGTCGGCTGTGATAAAATGGTCTTATTGAAGATTTAGAATTAATTTTTTTTTTCGTGATTGCACGCAGCAAATATGGCCTGGGCTAGTGGACACTCGTATTTCCGTGGAGGGAATAACAGGAAGTAATATTTAAATGTAAACTCAATGATGCTACATTTTCTATTCTATATAATTATGTATGGCTATATTTCTTTTTAACAAAATATTGATATAGCATACTGAGTACAAAAAAATCTTTGTGATCTTTTAATAAATGATTTATACCAATAATTTGAGTGTTTAGGAGAAATTCTGTAGCCTAGACTTAGTTTATACTTTGTTTTTATCACTTGTTATAAATTAGTGGCACAGAACGTTTCACGTTAAATTAAATAATTCGTTTTTTTTGAATTGCTTTCACACATTGGGGGCTGGTGATCAATGTTTTACGCTTTATTTATTTTTTAGACTATGTTAAAACTGTATATGTATTCTAGCGTCGCAACACCTAATCTTAGGGTATAATTTTTGTGTGATTTAGTATTAGGTTTAAAACCTATATTTGTGAAATTTTAAATTATTCAAAATTCTGCAGTTACTGATTCTTACTACAAGTAAATGTAATTACAATTAGACAAATAGCCTAATGATGTTCTTTTTAACTTATAATGTTATGATTTGAGCTACAATGACAAAAGTTTAGTTTTTAATCATCAACAGGGTTGAGCTATCTCGTGAACTCACTATTGTGTAATTATTTTAGTACAAAAAACACATTACATACATAATAGAAATTATTCTTATAAAAGGGCTAAGTATAAATGAGTCATCAAAATCTGAGCAGAGGTTTTAATGAAAATATCACAAGATTTGTATAAAGTTTGTATTTTAAACTACATGTATGTATATTATTAAAATAAACATTTTTGAACATTGAATATGTTTGATTTTCTTTAAACTTGTGTATTACCTATTGTAGTGTATCCTTTAGTATAATTTCAATGGAATGCAATGAAACTATTAATAAATGATTTCAAAATTAGAATTATTTCTTAAATTAGATTACTTAGTATTTTGTTCTAATTGTTTTTTAAGAGTATTTATTATGGATTCAGTAACTTCGAAAGCAGGCCCATGACCAGGTACTATCCAGTTTACTAAATTTGCTATCTTCAACCTGTTTTGCCTTTGCTTTATGGGATCTTCACTACCAGCTTCTATCCATATGTTAGGATCCTCTACATCCTCCAGTCTCTCAAATAAGTCACCTGAAATGTATTAAAAATGTAAGAGCTAATCATGAAGGGTGATTTAGCAATTATAAGCAGTGTGATAAAAATAACTATTGTGTTATTTTACCTGTGATGGCCACCATGTCAAAATCCCCTGCTACTATGACTGTTACGTCAGATAGTGTGTGTCCAGGTGTTGGTATCACTTGAACATCATCACAAAGTTTATACTCTACACCTGTAAATGAAGAGCAGTAAATATAACCATTTGAAATATTAGTTTAATAATTATAGACTCACCTTTATCAAAGGGATGTAAATAGTATGTTTCTTTAAAAGAAACACTAAAACCGACTATGTGCTTGGCTTTCAAAAACAAATTATTGTTTCCCGTATGGTCTGAGTGACCATGCGTAGACACCACGTAATCAATATCTTCAGGGCACAGACCTCTTCTATGCAAGCCTATAAATACAAATTATATGCTTAGCTGATGTCTAACAATAATACTGCAGTAAATAATATCAGATTTACCATGCAAAATTTTTTCGGAATCCCAAGGGGTCATCGTATCTATTATTATATTTTTTTGCGCTTGGACTAAAGTGCAAGTGCAATTAGCTACCATCTCATTATCCATTGACTTATTATAACTATAGCCTTCGTACAAAACAACTATTTTATCCATTATTAACAGAAAAATAAGAACAAACTGTTTACAAATATTCGCGCCTGTCAGATTTGTAAAAATAAAAATTGAGCTTTGGTGACAAATGACAAAAATAGTATTCGATATAATTTAATTTATACACGAAATTAAGTTTTAAAAATTGAAAACAAATTAATAGAATATATCAAAGTAATGAAATTGCGCAATATTCTAAAATAATATTATCTTAAACTAACAAAAAAAACTATTTTTATATGAGAACACAGCAATCCGCGCCATAGCAGCTGTCTTCACCGGTTTATTTTTAGGTTACCTATCCAAAATAAATTTCAGAAAGCACACCAGTATCAGTGTTGCAGGTTATTTTAGAATTCAATGTGCGCCAAAATCCTATATTCATGAAAAGTGCGCATTTGGATTGTTTAGTGCCTCGTCACCAAATTCTTAGTGAGAGTTAATAAACTTTATATTTACATACTGTTATGAAACTGTAAATAGTTAATTTGGTCGCCCACCAGCGCCAGATAAACGAGAACAATGTCGGGCGACGTACAACCAAGAAAGCGAAGAGACAAGAGAAAGAAGAGAGGTATATCTACTAATCAAAACGATTTTTTAAATCTTTTATTCTATTTATTTTCAAACATTTTGAAATAACTTTCAGATGATCTTAGTGGTGACGAACCTAAAGGAACCGCTGCTGCACTCGGCGAGGGAGATGTGTTCATGCATTCTTACAGTGATCATGGGACTGGAGGACATTGGTGTGCCAAAGTCATATTCTTCTCACTTCTTGCTGTTCTGGTGACTTTAATTGGACTTATAATATTGGAAAACAGAGGTCTTACTGACTGTGAGTATAGTTGTTTTTATGTTTTTTAAAACACTTATGAACATCCATAATGGTATAAAAGCGATATATATATTTTTTGGATCTTAGTAAAGAGCACACTACGGTTTCTATAATAATCTATATTTTTTTAGTGGATGCAAGTACAGTACAGTCTCAATACTCCGGTGTGCTTGATGGATGGCTGGAAGAGGCTCCTAATGATGACCATCATGATGAACATACACTAGAATTAAATCATCCTGTAAGTTTTAGTTTTAATAATAACATAACTAAATAGTTCATGTGTAAAATTAAATGATAAAAAATATTTGGACACAGATAAGGCTATCGTTTATTCTGTGTTTTATAGGAAATGGGTAGAATTACGAAATCCAATGTATATTATTATATGCATAGTATTTAAAATGTTGATTAGCAGGATGATGCTGATGAAGACCATGATGAGGAGCACAATTTAGATGAAGAAGACGAGGTGGGAATAATATTATTAAAATTATCAGTATGATCTTTATTTAAAAAATAATAATAAGTTGCAAAATATATATTTGCAACTATGTGCTATACCTGTGAACATTTTAACAGGGTGATGAAGCTGAAAATGACAATCATTTTGTTGATGAATCTGCTGAAGAAGATATAGATGAAAACTCTGAACAAAACAAATATGAGGAAGATGATAATGATGATGATGATGATTATCACAATATAAATTATGATGATCATCATCATGATGAGGACCTAAATAATAATGATGATGATATAGATGATGATGGTGATGAAAATGATAGTAACAAATATAATGAGCTAGCAAAAGAATATGAGGTTCGCGCAGATGTTCCAGTGTGTCGCTATTATAACATAATTTTATTGGCTACTAACTCATGGAAATGCTTTGAAATTCTAAATCTAGGCCTAAACATTAATAAAACTAATGTTTACGTGATATATTATTAAGGACGGTTTAAGACAAATTGAATAAGAAAACGCTAATTTGCATATTAAGGAATGTTAAATATAGTTTTTTTAATTTAAAGAAAATAGGGGAAAAAATTGCAATAATATTAATGGTTTTTATAGGAAGAGGGGGAGGAGCATGATGATGATGATGATGGTGATGAAGAAGATCAGGAAGTGGAACTAGAGCATATTGAGCATGAGCCATCAGATGTTGAACCTATCAGTACAGAGCTTCCAGCTTTACCTGAAGAAAATGAAGAAGACGATGATGATAAAGCTACTGAAGAACAAGATGATGGTATAGTGATTTATAGTTCAATTATATAAAAATTGGAACATAAATACTTACATATATCAATAATATTATTATGCCATATTTTACAGATGATGATAACAAAGCAGATGAAGGAGATGATTATCTTGAACAAGATGATTTAGATGATGATGATTTCGAATCTTACGTTGTTGAGCATGTGTCTGCACCATCTGGAAAACCATACAAAGAGGTAAATTTAGCGTTATGTGAACATGAAAAATGTTGAGGAGTTAATATGATTTTGTTATATTTTTTGTTTCCTAGATGGAGGACTCGAATGAGGTGCTTCCAGCTGATACTCTCGCAGAAGAAGATGAATACGAGCAACGACAAGAGGAATTACGTCGAGAGGAAGCTGAAACAACTCATAGTAAGTAATAATTATTTAAAAAATTACACGTGTAAATATTGGTGGTCAAGGCATTGTTTTTATTATTTTTGAGGAAGGTGTCACGAACTTAGTTTTCCAAATGTGTCTCATAATGTTATGTTTATATTTACATAGGTGTTAGTATTTATTAATACATTTTATTGCGTATGAAAACGATGGAGTATATAACAAGTGTAAAATATCTGATTCAGTAAACGATAACAGATATACTCTGCACCAAAAACATCACTAAAATATTGTAAGTAAAAACCAATGTAGTATTGTAATGCGGTGCATGTATTGGTTGCAGTGTGGCTGAAGCTGTTGGTTGGCGCGGCTTTGCTGGCGGCCACACAAGCCGTTGTCCGCCGCGCCTCCCGCGGTTCGTATTATGCCACACTGCCAATTAATCATATCTTTCGGTTATCATTATTGAGAATGAAACTTAAATAAATATAATCCTACTTTAATCCTTAATATTCTCTTGCATTTTGATCATTTCTATTTTTATACAATTTCCATTAATTAAAAAACAACCTAATTAAGCCCTAAATTTGTACATTCGTTGGATTTCTAAACAGAAATTAAGACATTGATTTGATTGCGATGTTAACATGTGTTTTATATAGGACCAAATGAATCAGATAATGGTGAGGTAGAGGATGACGAACCTGAACCAGAAGTGATTGACAGAAGAATGACTTTAATACCAAAAGAGGAACCGACTTTAACTGGTATTTAAAATAATATCTTGAATTTGTTAACTAGAGTCTGATTAACATAAATCCATACATTTTATTAGCACTGCCTGAATCAACTAAGAAAGAGCCAGCGATGGAAATAGTTAAAAAGACTAACATCCTTATACAAACTACTAAACCCACAATTGAGGATGAAGAAGAAGATGAACTTGAGGAAGAAATAATACCAATTAACATTGAAGTAAGTAAATATTACTGTGATTTTCTGAGAACTGACCTAATATCAGAAAATGCATTTGTATTATTTATAGAAAGTAGAAAGTAAACCTCAAGCAAATATTAAAGAATTAACACCAGAAAAATACCTTTATGGCGACGAAGAAGAGGATGAGGTTGTTGAAGTAATTATTCCACAAAAGGGGGATCCTAAGATTGAGAGTGAAGAAAATGATGATGTTCCTGATGATGTGGAATTAATTGATGAAGAGCTAATCGATGAGGAACTAATTGACGAGGAAGTAGAAGAAGAAGACGAAGAAATATCAGACGTAGACGATGCTGAATTGCTAAACCGTTTGGAAGCTAAATACGGTCGTTTACCCGACGTCCAACAGACTGCCCAAAAGAGTAACGAATTTGTAAATCACACTAACTGCATGTGTTTGTTTTGATATTGTTAACTTTATTAGAAGTTTCGTGACACCTTTAAATTCATATTTGCGTTTATAAATACTGGATCTTAGATTGTTAATTTCGATTTAAATGTGTGATTTGTTTAGGTTTTAGTATTAGGTTGTGAATTGATCTAATTCTGTCTGTTATATACAGAGGATGGTGGCAACAGTGTAGAAGACTTTTGGGCAGAGGAACCTAATGACCCGTATTGGCGTCAACAGCTCGATGAAGCAGAAAATCTTCTGCATCAGGTACTTATTTTTGTAATCTATTGGTTTAGACTTTGTTAAATTATTATTTTTTCAAATGTCTGATATTCTTATCTATATTCTCTTATGTACTTGATGTATTCTCTGCGATTTTTCTTTGATGACATAACAACAATATTATTGTGAGGTGTGTTATTAATTTAAAATGTAGTTTTTGCATGATTGTTCACAATGTCATTAGTTCATGATTAATATAAATATTTTATTTGAGAATACATCAATAAGTAACAAATAAAGAAGAGGATTGCCGTAGACAAATTTTAAATCAACTTTAAAACTTATAATTTCAGGAATTCCTGAACTAATTTTTTTTTTAGTCTTATTTAATCTTATTGTAGTTTATCATTTGCTCGTTGTGCCATTTTTTTTCACTCCTCTCCAATCGTATATAATGTGAATGTTCGCACGCACCCTGCTGGCATTCACTAACTTCTTAACTTGAAACTAATATAGTTCCATTTAATGAAGAATGCGATTTGTTGTTTTTGAACCGAGTTCACGTGACCTTTATTTCTATAATGATTTAATAAATAAGCTCATGTAAGCTCAGTATGTAAGTGTGTGCGTGTGTACTAACTTATGGAGGGTTCGTTGTCTGCTGCTGTGGAACTGGTCAGCGCCCCAGCATTGAAATCCAGTGCCCGTGCTCGATGGCTTCTGGCTCAAGCCTTGGAGCAGTTGGCCGAACAACGACGTGATAATGTGATATTGTCACGCTGTATTGCCGCATATCTGGAACTACTGAAAATGAATGATCGCCTATCAGACAAGCAACTGCTGGCTGCCACTAATCGGACTGTGGATAGAATGAGTTTCAGAGGTAAATATTTATACACATATACAATATACATATATAAATCGCAAAAAACATCTTTATGAAATAGCTACAGGCTCATGTGTGTTCATTTCTAGGGAACTATCTTGGTACTGAGCCGGTATACAGACTGCTGATACGAAGATTTCCTCATGAACCATTATATCGTAACAATCTTACTATCGCGTTCCTTATGGCTAATAGGTAATACAAGATCTATGTGAATAAAAATAATAAATGATTTTATGTTAATATAAAATATGTGATAAATCTTTATTTATTGCTACAGAGCTGACCTTGCTGTGGAAGTTCTAAAAGAAACATTAAAACTGTGGCCTGATGACCGTGTAGCTCTCGCACACTATGGATTCGTACAAAAGACACTTCATAATAAACTCGAAGAATCTATTGAATTATTTCAAAAAGCGTTAGAAGGTGACACGGGGCCTGCGATGGATGCTAGATTTTATTATCATTTAGGAGATGCTCTACTACTTCTTGGGCGTTTCGAAGAAGCACATAAAGTACACGAACGTGGAGCCACATTAGGCATGTTCCTATCACCATCACAAAGATCATTATACAATGTTGATCATTTAAAAAGCAAACCTTGGTGGAATGTTGATGACACTCCATATAAAAGATTAGCTCAAGCTTTAGAGAAGTCATGGAAAGATATTTTAAAAGAAGGTGAAGCAGCTCGAGAACTTTACGAAAAAGAAAAGGAAGGTCTACGTGAACGTGGTGAATGGACGCAGTTGGATATATTTATACGTGGAAGAGAAGTACCCGGAAGATGTAAAAGAGCGCCAGTTACTTGTTCCGTAGTTAGATCGGAAGTAGCTGCCATTGGTTGCCGTCGCGGACAAATAAAGTTCAGTTCGATGGCGCCGGGAACACATGTTCGTCCTCACGTCGGGCCTACGAACTGTCGATTACGAATGCACTTAGGACTTAGCAACACAAATAACACTTTCTTACGTGTGGATAAAGAAACTAGGTAAGCTTATATTGTCATGTGTTAGACAGTCATAACAAATAGGTACGTTATTTTTGTGGTAATTTATTTTCAGGCAATGGCAAGTTGGAAAAGTACTTATGTTCGACGACAGTTTCGAACACGAAGTTTGGCACAATGGTACAGCTCCACGTTTGGTATTGATTGTTGATGTTTGGCATCCAAGTCTCACAGCCCACGAACGTCGCACACTTCCTTCTATATGACAGACACACGCCATATTTGTTCATTACAAATTTTAATCATTATGCCATTACCCATCACTGTTAAATAGTTTTAAGTCATTGCCAAATTTTAGTATTTGTAGATATTCTATAAGAGATTTTAATGCCAAATCGCTTTTAGTCGTATTAGAATAGAATCTCTTATCGCGTTCTTTATCATTTATAAATTTAATTTTAAATAATTGGAAGGTTTTGTAATTTTATTTTAGTTTTAGGTTCTGTAAATATATATGTTCAATGCTCGAAAATATTGTTTCTATACCCTACATCTATACAATTTGGGAATATGAATAAAAACATCTAATTGTAGTCATAATGAAAAATGTTTATTTGGTGTAAAAAAAAATCACCTTCAATAAGGTCGAAACTAATATAAAACTTACAACTAATAAAGCTCATTGTTACATTAACCTTCTGTTGTCCACAAGAGGTGGCTTAGCAACATAATTATTATCTATCGTATATACGAGCAATGTTCTGGATTCTATATTTTAATTTGTTAAGAAGTGAATAAATAACCATCAACCAGTCTCGACTTTCACATACGTTGGTCTAAGCTACATTGTAAAAATGTTTTCTTTAAGTCTTCACAAATTTGTTTTTAAAATGCAAACAATTCCTTAAATCTAATATTAGTTTTTATAAAAAATACTTTATAACAAAGTAACATTATAATAGAAAAGTATTTAAAAAGTACATGGACGGACGTAAGAATATAAAAATAGATTATAGCTTCACAATACTAAGTAAACCAGCAGTCTTGGCAAATACTATGCTGAAATCACATCAAAAGGCACAACAGTTTAACATATCTTAATTATTTTTATAGACTAAGTACCCAAATAAACAAGAAGGAACGTAAATTATTTTTAGGAATGTACATAAAGAATATAAAAATACACTAAATTAAAATCAAATAATTCGATTTTAAAGAGATTTGAATACAAAATATTCAAATAAGGTAACCAATAATATCTTTGAGATTCATTTTTAATTAAGATAAACTTGAGCTAAGAAGCTATTGCTTATTTAATAAAGTGCCTACTGAAAATAATATGAGATTATAAGTGTAAAACCCACTAGGTCAAATCTTGTCACTTGCAATATATGTTTATGAAAACACTAGTACGAGTGGTCTACTATGGCATGTTGTAGTGCTCAGAGACTTGATATGCAGGTGGTCCCGGAGCCTGTGGGGTCGCTCTAGCTGCATATGGTGGCGCTGGCGGGGGAGGTGCGGGCCATTCCCGACCTTCATCATAATCACAGGGTGATATCACCATGTCCATTCTGGTTTCATACCCAGAATAACCACGATTGCAATCATCATACCCATGTGTGTTCTCATAACCTGCACCCTGTTCATATACCCTAACTGGTTCTTTATAAGGGCCCACTACATCATAACCAACAGAGAGGCAACTACGTCCCTCATAGCCTCCTGATAAAGTTGGTACTGACTCTGATGGAGGAGGAGCTGCCAAATAGGTTTCTTTACTTTCAGGTACATGGTAGGATGCTGGTCTAGTTCCATGAAAGTTGGAATATGATGAATGAGCAGAAGTAGGTCTAGATGTCCGAGATTCTCTTGATAAGGAGCCAGTAGATGCCATGTATCCAGCATTTCTATATGATCTCCTTGAGCGGCGTACTGACGAATTTGTACCCCTAGATCCTGAACGACGCTTCACACGACGTGGTGTCATTGGTTTCAAGGAATTTTCACTCACAATATTCTCTGGAGGACTCAATTCTATTGTAAAAACAGGATGAATGGTTTTATTTTCTGAAAGGATAAACTCAATATTAATTAATCTCTTTATTATAAATTGTAGCATAACATCATACCTTTAGATTTAGCAGTCTTATAGGATCGACGAGCACATAATATAGTCAGTGGTAAAACTGTAAGTGTTAATAAAGTAGCAATGACAGATTGCCCTAGTTCCACATGAGGCCAATATAAAAGACATCCTTCGACCCTTGTTGGCCTCCATGAGCCAGGGCCTTCTACTTCAGCCCAAAC
Source organism: Tineola bisselliella (assembly GCA_028551675.1). NCBI lineage: Eukaryota > Metazoa > Arthropoda > Insecta > Lepidoptera > Tineidae > Tineola > Tineola bisselliella. The sequence goes on along the minus strand of JAPWLS010001114.1, from coordinate 101,661 downwards.
AGGCTGGCAGCCCCAACCATTCCCCTCCCACCAGCTCACACTGCCAGTGCCTAAAGATAAAAGGCCACTTTCCTGTTAAAATACATGTTAAATTAAAAAAACATGAGTACAAATGGAATAATCAAGGCTAGTACTTACCCGATTTAAATTTCCCAGGCTTAAATGATAGCATATTAAGAATACATTCCACATTAACCACATACAACTCCATATAATATACTGAAATAATAAAAAACGTTAAACCAAAGTTGGTACATCTACATTTAAATTAATGAATTAACCTAGTTATGTTTTGTATAGATCAAACAAAATTTTCAACGTACCGCTATTAGATATCTAGTTATTAATTGCACTGCTCCAAAACAACCAAATATTATAAGAATAATATTGACGAAATTTGCTATTATAGGTAGCCACATATAACCCAAAAAATCGAAGATCTGTCTTTGTATGGTAAACACCTGTAACGAGAAATAGTTGATTAACTTTTACTAATATTGCAATATGTTCCTTTCTTGTAGTTTAATTACCAGTTGAAGTATGCACACCACTAACAACAAAGTTCTCCAATCGCAAACTGCCATTTTACACCAGTTACTTAATGAGTAATTTATAAAAACAATAAATCAATGTGTCAGCCACAAAATTCCATTAATTTCATTAAAATTGTACATCTTAATAATTCGTATCATTTAAAAGAAGACAACAAACGAAAGCACTCTGCCAGTTTACATCAAAAAAGTTAGCCCACCATAGACAAGACTACTTAATTAATAATAATATCAGAGACAGCTAATAATAAAAGTGAATTTATAAATATTGTTATTTTGACTTAGTTACCCACGTATTATGAAATTTGGCGTGTTTTTTATATTCTGGTTTTTATTTTTCTGCGGTATTTAATTATTTATTATTTTTTCCTTCATATTTATTAAGAAAAGATCACCGGTGTAGCCTATGCTCATACACAACAGTCGACACTACATAATTGCTTCGGCCGCCATTTGCCTGACTTGCCAGAAAATTCTTTTCACGTGAATTATTGATCGAATTCTGTGAATCAGGCGTGTAACGACGTACGTATATGTAAGTTCTTTTAATCACCTTATTATTACGTTCTAAATACATTTAATAATATATTTACATAAAGTTGCCGGTAACCTGCGTTGTCCGAAACTGCTAAAATGGCTGAAGCACTCATTCCATTGGAATCCAACCCCGAAGTTTTGAACAAATACTTGGAAAAGTTGGGTGTGTCCTCTAACTGGAGCATTGTGGACGTGATGGGTTTGGAACCTGAAATGCTGTCGTGGGTTCCCCGTCCGGTAGCTGCAGTTATGTTTTTATTTCCATTGTCAGATGCTTATGAGCAACATAGATTGAAAGAAGAAAATGACATTTCTTTGAAAGGGCAAGAAGTTACTCCTAAAATATTTTTCGTTAAACAGAATCGCAGCAACGCATGCGGCACCATTGCTCTTGTACACAGTGTTGCAAATAATACTGATAAAATTGAGTTGTCAGCTGATGGATATCTGAAAAAGTTTTTGGATGAGGCACAAGGGTTGGACTACGTGGCTAAAGGAGAGTTATTGGACAAGAATGATGGAATAATTAATTCTCATAAAGAACTATCGCAAGAAGGCCAGACCAATGCCCCAGATGAGCCTGTGAATCACCATTTCATAACTTTTGCTCATGTAGATGGCAGCTTATATGAATTGGATGGGCGTAGATCTTTCCCTGTCAATCATGGTCCTACTACTCCTGATACTCTGCTGGAGGATGCTGCAAAGATCTGTAAGAAGTTTATGGAAAGAGACCCGACTGAAGTTCGCTTCACTGTGATTGCACTTGCGGCTAAAGATTAGATGCCACATGAGACGAGAAGCCACAATTTTATTATCTATTGCTATAAAGCTTTTGTGCATTTTTATAGTATTTTCAAATTCAGAGTGAATCATTGCTAAAGCTCAAGCTTCAATTGTGATATGTTCAAGTATTTATTCAAATAAAACGCATTTTATAAATTTGTTTTTCATTTATTTTTAAACTACAATATGGTGAATTCTAAAGAGATTCTAAAATCAACAGCTAATTATCGAAAGCATTTAATAGTTTCTAACCATGGAAATATACAATTATAGTAATAATTATTTGACATGTTATGTCAAGGATTAATTAGGTGCAGGAAAAAAAAAGAAAACATTGCTTGAAGCAATTTAGGCTTATATAGGAATAAATAATACTGCCCCTCTGAGAACTTACAATATCATCTTTGATATAAAATCCAACACAACTAGACAAGACTAAAATACAATGTACATACATTTTAAAAGTTCCTACAATAAATTATAAGCATTGGATTGTATAGACTAATATATTAGTTAAACATTTAATAATAATTACTATCACATTAATTACATGGATTAAAATAAAAATAGCACCTATTACACAAACTGTGTTACACAGGTATATATTTATAATAATTGTCTACTATTATACAATATTAACTGCTGCTTATTTAGTTTTAGATGAGCTAGTATCAGACTTTTAAGTAAATATATCACGATGTGTATTATTAGGTCCTAACAATGTAGTTGTCTCATCAGCGTTTGGTGGTATGGCATCTGTAACAAATTTCCTTAATAAAATAAAGGTCGCAAAAAAATTAGGTATACTTGTACAAATAAAGAATGTTTCTTCTATAAATCACAAAAAAGGCATCATGATTACCATTAACAACAAGAGAAGTTGTGTTGAGACGAGGTAATGCCAATGTGAGTATGAGACCAACCACTGTAGCTGCTCCACACAACCAGACTAGTATTTCCCGATAGTATTCTGTACCAGCTGCATCAGCACTAAAATAAAAGTAATTACTAAATTAAAAAGAGATGCTAAAGATTAAATTGCAAAATAATCTAAAACATTATTTTCCATTAAGTTCCTTAAATTAAAATAATAATTTGTTTCAAACAATGTATTTTAATTGAAACTCACTATTTTTGTATAAGTGCGATGGCTACACCACAAGCCAATTTATCTGTGAAACTCATCAAACCATAAACAAAGGCTGATGCTTCCGTGCGGGCTCCCACCAAATCTGCAGTTAACGACAGACTAGTCACTAACATTACTGCACCTCCGAATCCTGAAAATTTATTTTTATTATAAGCTAACAAAAATAAAGCCATTATCATAATATAAAGTTCAAAAATCATGTTTCTTTGTTATATATAGTAACACTGATAAGCCATTGTTACCTCTGAATGTTAATGATAAACAAACATTACTATGAAATAAACTCTTACCAATTAATACACCAACAACATAAATAAAATACTCTTTATAAACCGTTCCAGAGTCAACAAAGATCCAAACACAAGAAATTAATGTAAAAATTGACCCTATTAAATAATGTCCTTTGCGTGTCACTCTCCTTGGTGACAATCTCTGTACACCAGCCGCGATTAAACTTCCTAAGTACATTGCCAATGGCACAACAGCTAGGGAGCGTGCGGGAAGGCCAAGAGTCTTATGTAAATATAAAGGTACAAACACTTGAGAGACATTCACAACTAAACGTGTACTCATATAAATACCAGCTATCTGTAATAAAAGTAAATACACATCTGTATAAAACAATGAAATCAAAGTAGATAAATACACAGTGGCCTCATTATCTATCTCATTTTGGAGATGATAATACAAAACCACCAGTAATACTTAAAATACGAGTGTGTAAATAGTATTCACCTGATACAAAGCTGGTTTTCTTAAAAAATCACAATGTGTGTTGCTATTATAATTAATTTGATCAGTTCTGTATTGTCTCCTTTCTCTAACAACTATGTGGAAGAGAAGGGATGCAGCTATCCCGACAGCCATAACAATTAACACTATGTTCCGGAACTTCCATGCATCCCCTGGTCCTATTTGCTGAAATATTTAGATATGTTTCCATTATGTTAAATTATAAAACATCTATTACTCATAATAATATAATGTTTTCAAATACAATAGAATTAAATAAATGTTACATTTACCTGCTTATCACAATCGCCTGATATGTGAAGTACTATCCAAGTCACTACATACACAAATATATTGGAAAATACTGTAAAACCAAACCTGGAATATAAATTTCCCTATTTCTTGTATTCAGTAACATTATGCTTGACATAAGATATATGAATAATTACCTTACAGCAGTGAGATGTGAACGAGAGTGTTCATCATCTGCAAGTTCTGGTATCATACTTAAATGTGAGATTTGAACAGAAGCCCACCCAATTTGAAATATCATAATGAAACTGGCAAAATAAAACATTTGGGCCCATTTGTGTGATAGTTCACAATTGAGACAATGTGAGAATATGAACGGGAATGAGCCCAATACACACGCAGTGCCTGTAATATTATTAAACATTAATTGAATAAGTACAATTTATATAATGATTATCTAAGTTTACTTACCAAATAAATGCCATAATTTTCTTTTACCATATTTGGCACTAATATCATTATCTGTACGGTCAGAGTGGTACCCAACAAAAGGGGTAGATAGAGCGTCTACAACTTGTCCTATTAGCATTAAATTACCGGATTGGGATGCACTAAACCCGAGAACTAAGTGATAAAAAACTAAGAGATACGTGAACCAAAGACTGGCACAAACATCATTTAAAATATGTCCTACGCCGTATCCAAACTGGAGAAATTTACTAGTGCTAATATCCATAAATTCATTATCCATTTTAAAGGCTTATATATATATGTCTTTCTCAGTAAAGTAAACACCCTCCTCAAAACAAACTTGACTAGCAACCCGAGATCTCGATTCGTTTGACATTTGCTAATAACGAAAAAAACACAGACTATGTACTCAATGTAGAGGCCATTCTGACAAGAAATGTAAAGTTAATAAAGTGATCTGTGACAATATAATCAAATTAAAAATACACAAGAATGCACCTTGTTAAAATCATTTACAGTGTTCATAGTTCTAGATTTCAACTAATGAGTCAACCAGACTTATTAGATCTAGTTGCATTAATTACGCAAAACACACCCTATTTCTGTACTTAAAAAATCCGATTTTTTACTAAAGAAAACCCATAGATAAAGGACCACAAAGTGTCTGTAAATTATCCCATTTTTAAATCTGCCCAAGCCTTGATATTAACTAACCTATATATGTATAATCAATCTGTGGTCGGCCTCTACGACATACGAAGTGAGTGAAATAGTGGAATGTCAATAATAAATCTGCCCGCGAGTAGTGTTTTAAAGTGAAATGAAACAAAATTGACTCCTGCAAATCTGAACTACCTTGTATTCACAGTTTCTTTAGCAAATCGAAAAATTATTCTAAATTCTTTCTGATATATGGATTCTATAATTCTACTAAAACAACGCCTGCAATGAAATTTATCTTTGCCTGTTTGTTTTTATTACTTGTTGCAAGACAGGCGTTAACTCTCAAAAGAAAAGATGATTTTAAGGAAGAATTGTTTTTCAAGCCATTATTGCCAACACATGTATATACTTACTTTCAGTTCGTAACCCTTGTGGACGCCGGCTTTAATTGTAAGTTGTTACTTAGTCTTTTAGATATTATTAATATTATCCAATCATATTATTATAGGCTGATAACCGTTTCATGTCTTCTTATATTTCAGTCGAACATTCACATTTATCTCCAAGATCACTTGGGGAAGTAATAAATAGATTTCAAGTGGAGGAGTTGCATTTGTCTCTCACAGAAGGACAATGGAGGCACGATAAATGGGGATATCCTATCATAGATGGATCACCTGGAGCAGAATTGTATGCATGGTTTGCGCCAGAAGTAAAAGATGTAGACAACCAATGGAAAAAATTAACAGCCACTTTAGCGGGGTTGTTTTGTGCTTCATTAAACTTTATAGATAGTTTTAACACTGTAACACCCCAAATGGCGCTATGGCCTACAGGTACATACAGTCGCAGTGAAAACATCACATCCCAATTAAGGTATTCCTCACTACCTCGTGAAATTGTTTGCACAGAAAACTTGACACCATGGAAGAAATTATTACCCTGTGAATCCAGCCGTGGATTTTCAGCTCTCTTAAATTCGAGAATGATTCACAATACTAACTACCATTCTATTGGAGTACACTTTAGAAAGATTTGCTCAGTGGACGATTGTTCAGAAGCACAATATGAGATAAAACTTACTGTATCATTAGTATATGATGATAAGATTGTCGGAGGTGAAAATTGGTCTTTTAGAAAGTTATTTGGGCAAGGTCTACCAGGAGGATGCCCTTTAGCATCATCTAGTCGTGTTTATGTAGATATTACATCTAATAGCACACAGTCATTTAAGCTTATACCGAGTCCAAGTAACATTGTTACTTCAATAAGAGGAGGAAGTGAGGTCAAATTGGCATTGTATGACATCCCAGTTGATGGACAAATGGTTAATATTGCTGTTAAATATGATAAAAAGAATTCTGTACTTGTACCAATCCCACCTCCATTGCACTTTACAAGATATGTGCTGGGGTATGGCAAGGAAGTTGGTGGAATTGTAACTGATATAACTAATAGTCATTGGGCACCTATTAATGTTGTCTTATTGGAGAATGCACCATGGTGGTTGCCTATACAACTTAGCTCTTTGAGAGTAAATGGTGAAGCTGAGAGTAAACTAGTTCTATCTCAGTATTACTCTCCAGGACGGAATAGACAGAAACCTTATCATTTAGAGCTGTTATTGAGTTTACCGCCGCGATCAACAACAACAGTATCAATAGATTTTGAATTCGTATTTTTAAAATGGCAGGAATATCCACCGGATGCCAATCATGGTTTCTATATAGGTTCAGCTTTACTTAATGCAATGCTGCCGACTGCTAGAAATTATACTGGTTTACCTATTTCTGGTAGTACTATTGACTCTATGGTTAATGCTTCTCAATATTGTAAGTATTTTAAACATAAGTGTTCATGATTTTTATCTGATATTGTATAATTTGTATTTTTATTCTTTTCCAGGGTACCCTATTGTTTTAAGGACGAACGGAGCGATGGTATCATTACCTACACCTGATTTCAGTATGCCATACAATGTTATATGTTTAGCATGTACGGTTGTAGCACTAGCATTTGGACCTTTACACAACATATGCACCAAAGAACTGTCCTTGAAGCCTGTAGGTTTATCAAAGTCGAAATTATTTTTTGGATTCTTTAAGAAGAAACAAGACTAATTTATGGTGTAGCTAAATAAATTTATATTATTTGTTATTGCTGTTTATTATTATTACGCTTCTAATTCTTTTAATGGCCCCAGATGTCTACAGAAGACAGTTCTGCCGATGTCAAGTATTCGGGCGATAGCCTAACAAGAAATTACAAAATTTTAACACACGTAAATCCTCATGTCAAAAAGCAATCATCGCTTTATTCACTGTGTTGAGCTATGAAGTCATTTGGAGACATGATTTAGTTATAAAATTGATTGATGAAATTTAATTTTAGCTTCCATAGAAATGTTTACGTATAAATCAGGATTTTATAATTTCCCTTATTTATTATTATGATATATATCATCTTAATTTATAATTCATTGTAATCGAAACAAAGATTTTATTGTTATTTTTGATAGGTATATTGTCTTAGTATTTGAAAGTTTCAAATTATAAATCTGAGTCGTAATTTAATAAAAATATGTTATCAAGTTGACACTAGGAACATCATTTTGTTTATTTTGTAAAGTATTTATACAATCCTTTTGTTTAAATAAACAAATATGGCCACGACATGCAGGTATCTATAATATAAACATGACTGGATTATACTCTCGGATTTTATTATACTAGGTGTTCTTTTACAGGGCTGAATGTATTCCTTGCGTTCACCACAAATCTAATAAAGGAGTGCCTGAATTTAAAAAGATAATAGAAATCAAAGAAATTGGTTTATGCATATATCAACACATACATAGGAATCCAGGCGTACGTATAGTTCAAGTGACCGTTAGAATTTCACGATTGTTAAAGTCTAGATATTGCAGGCAGGAACCGATGCAAATGCGTTTAATAAGGATGTATTTATAATGTGTAATAAAAGTTGCATTGAAATTACCAATGAAGATATAAGACGAGCCTTCGGTTTGTGATTTATATATACATACCAGAAAAGTAACTTCGTGAGATTTTATAATTTAATGAACATTATTTGCAGACATGTACTCATCTGATTGTCCACGTTGCAATGAAGTTATTTCACACTTGCATAATCTTTTAGACGATGTGCCCATACTTGATAAAAATAAGATAATTGGCATATGTGATCACTGTAAAAGACGCGCCGATGCTTTAAATAAACCTTGCGATTGTGAAAAAATATCTAAAATATTTATTAGTATCAAACCCGACGATAAACTTACAGTCCAAAGCAAAGACTCATCGTCCACAGAAGAAAGGAAGATATTAAAGTCTGCTATAGAACGTGACAGAACTGTAGCAAATAAAGAAGTAAAAATCGAAGACATAACAAGACTAGCTGGTATGTCGACAAACATTGATGTAATAAAGAGAAGAAGTATTTTTAAAATCGCCAGATCGTCTGACAATATCATAAAAGATGATCATCATGTTAGACTTTCAGCCCCGAAAGTAAGACCTGCTTCGGATGAAGATTTAACATATACGCAGAAATATGGTGATCAAGGAACGTCAGAGTTAGAACAAAGTGCGAAAGATGGTCGAGGCAAACAGAATATACTCATGACAGATGAAATATCCAGTGAAAGCTTAAGACTAGACCAGTCTGATCGTTTTCAAAGCATACTTGCATCTGACAAAGAATTCGAAATGAAGAAATTGACAAAACTGAGAGATATCCATGGCAGACTAAAAAATATTAAAGAGCCTGAAATGTCGTTTATTAATATTAGGAGAGACTATTCATTACATGATTATATTAAACATAAACATAATTTAGATGACAATTTATCTACAATGGATGACTCAGATGCACCCATCCCCGCTGGAAGTCGCAATTTTATGTTTTATTTTCCAAAAGAAAATCCTAAAAAAGAGTCAACTATTCACGTCACTTCTGCAGAACTAATCCAAGCTACACGTGATAAAATACGTATGAAAGCAATGCGTGAGAAAGAAAAGGAAAAACTAATTGCCGAAAAGAATAAACTTTATCAAGTAAACAAAACTGGGTCGACCGAAGACGATGCATTGGTAAACAAGGAAGAGACAGTAAGTTCAAAAATTAAAGATCCATTGGGCAATGAAATAGACGACTTTAAAGAACCTCATGTCTCGGAAATCGACTCGGATGTGAAAAGTGTGTATAATCGCAAACATGGCCCGGAAGGTCAGGTAGGCAGAGCTAAAGTACCCAGCGAAGGCGACAGACAAAACAGATATCAAATGGATAAAGTTGGGCAATATAAGATGCAGGCGGATAAAAGTGGAGGATCAGGAGATAAACAGACTCATCAAGACAAAACGAAAGCTAAAGAAAGAGACGCAAAATCCCAAACACAGGCTATAAGTAAATTACCGGAAAAAACAGATAAACAACGAACCCAAGATCAAAACAAAATGACTGAAAACCCCAAAAAACCACATTCACCACAAAGCAAAACATATGAAAAACCTGATCAACAACGCTTGCTGAAAGATAAAAGTAAGATGACCGACAAAGATGATACATACAGTTCACTGCAAGACAAAAGCAAATTGTCAAGAAAAGATGAAACACTTGGATCACATCAAGTTAAAACTAAAATATCTGGAAAACAGACTGTCGAAAGTTTACATGAAGAAAAAAAGCAAAATACAAAGAACTTCAGTAAAACTAGTGACCATGAAAGGAAGGATCCTCAAGGGAAGGGTAAGAGTCCAATAAAAACGGATAAAATCAAGGCTGTTAAAGAGTCAGATAAAACCGACGTGGCGTATGTAAATATAAGAAAGGGATTGGATGGGTCATCGCAAAAACATGACATAAAAGGACAGGATGGTAAAAATAAAACTAGTGGAAATGAACAATTGCAGCAATCACAAGACCCACAAAAGTTAGCCGCTGAAGCTAAAGCAAGAGAGGCGATGATGGCCAAGGTCGAAATGACAAAGCACCAAGAACAAAAAGCTAAGTCTATAGATATGAAAAATGTGAAATTAAAAAAGTCGTCACACGAAGGAAATATGTCTCTTCTCGTCAAATTAGACAAAACTGCAATGAATTTAAAGGACATACCGCCATTAAACCCTTTCGTCATAGATAAACCAAAAACGCCTAAGGATTTAATTCTGGATAATTGCGATTTATGCAAAAACTCCGAACAAGAACTTGATGAAAGTATGAAAGGGAATCCTAAATTAAATGGTGCAGGTGATATTGTGATCATCGGCAATAAAGTACATAAATACAAGCGTCGTTTAAAGTTAAAGAGTGCAGCAATTAAGGAACAATCAGCTATGCTCTTTAAAACAGAATGTACCGCGTCTTTAACTGTGAATGTTGTTACGAACAATGCTACGGGTAATTCGTCGCAGAAAACAACACAGGCTACAACTATAGTCCCCGATCAGCCTTCTAAACAAGCTAAACATGTAAGTTTTTATTATTAAATTAATATATTTATGAGAAACCCGTAACAATCATATCAATTTAAAATGTAGTAAAAAAATTACAACAGAAACCTCGGATTAAAAAGAAGCCGCCTTGTCTTTTGATATATTTTAGGTATCACTTGATTATGGGGGCGGCAAAGGAGTTATTCAATACGCCTTATCCGATAGAACATTTATAGAGAATGGGTGGACAGTACTGCCAACTGAGAGAATTGTAAGAAAAGTACGTAGCACAATCTTAATGGTATCGATATATAATACCTATCACTAGACGGGTAAGCAGAATTTTATAAGTTCAAAACTACTCAAGTTGGCTTACGTCAGTTTTCTTTCTGTTACTAATAATATAGATGAATGTATATCGCATGCGACCAGCCCATCCTGAATTCGACTGGTTTGCGCACAACAAACATAGAGAAAATATAATGTATGAAAATGGTAAGGAAAAACTGGCTGAAATAGATGAAAATGGTACAGGACGATGGTATTATAGAAATGGTCGATTGGCTCTGAATTATTATAACGCTGAAGGTATATTATTTAAATCTAGGACTTTCTTGTTGTTCAAAAAAGTATTGTACACTAAATTTTGCTGCAGAACAAAATGCACGAGAGCGTTACGTTGTTTATAGCAATGGAGAAAACGACGAGCGTGGCAACTCTCGACCATATACCGTATTGGCGACATTTGATTTTTTGGGAAATGCAATCGTTTACGACCATTCTGGTAATGTAAGGTAACTATGCCAAAACCCATACCTATATTATATATGAAATTTCGAGTTATTTATTGTTTTATTACAGGATGAAATATAATCAGACAGAAGGCATACTATTGGATACATCTCTTGGTCCTGTAACTCATTGGAAATGGCATACATTAAATGAGCCACCGGTTCTCCAACAAGTAATGATAGACACCTATCAAACACGGAAAGATCCAGAAATAACTAAATTAGGTAATCCGCCCGAGGAGAAATTCAATCCAGAAAATGAAGAAATGTTAGCCATAGAATTTGACAATTCAGTTAAAGAGAAAGCAAAGAAGTTGTCACAGAAATTCAAACCATTTCAAATAAAAATGAAGGCTTTGAGGATAAATGAGAATTTTTCGCTTAAAGTTCTTGATCAGGCTAGTGTATACTTGATATTTCGGGATGGTATGACTAATTTAAAACTTAATTTGGGTATGGTACTAGATCATCAAGAAATAATTGACACTGACACTGCTGAAGTTGGTATGGTGTCCACGAACATGGAGATATTACCGGCAAAGACAGAAAGTCTTTCTGTATTACAGAAAATGGTAACACACGCGCAATACAAAGATAAAAAGAGACTTGATAGAGAGAAGAGATTGAAGCGGCAGAATGTTGTATCTAGCAGGGATAGAATGTTGGTTGGGATGTCTAAGCCATTACGATTATCAACAATACCCTCCACCTTGTTTAACAGCTCTACAACCACTAGAATAGATTGCACATGTTCCAAGTTTTTAAACAACAAACTAGAGAGCTTTTTTTGAACATGTATCATAATAGAAAAATATATAGACAATAAAAAGCCAAAATTACAAATTGAAATATATTAAATATATTTTATAAACAACTTATAAGGTTATATTAAGATATCTATTTTATTAGTATATAACTTGAGTACTGTATGTAATACAGGGAAGATACGTTTTGATGTCTCTAAAGAGCGCATGTGATGACAATCCAAGCTAATCTAAATAATATTGATAGTTATAAGTGATATTCTACATGCATTAGCAAAATTAAATATTTTATAATTGGTTTTATGTGTAGTGCATATCAGTCTCAACTTATAACAATCAATATTGTTTAAAGGACAATGCTAAGGTATATCCTTTTGTGATCGTAGAGAGGTTCCTTCCGTTGAATCAGTGCCCCCATTAGCAAGAGGTTCCGGTGTATCTGCTGATGTGATACTAGAGATATTCTGGTTTTTATTACGTAGCTCAAATACTTGAGTTATAGCGTCTCGGAAGCACAAAAAGTTATAATCTATTACACCTAAAACAAAAGAAACATAAAATAGCCTCAAAATCCATACAAATGTATCGTATGCTCCAATAAATGCACAGCATACAGAAACGATAACAGTAATAAATAAAGATGTACCTTGTTTTTGGAAGTTTTCTTCCCTCAGTATACACACAAGAGCAAGGAATTTGTTCACTTCACGCAGGTACAAAACTGTCCCATTGTTCAATTTGATAAGACTTGAACTCTGGTTATTAAAAGTATTTACATCACTCTCGTCTACTGCTCTGTATTGAAAACAAAAAAACCAACTACACTTTATTACCAATCATTAAATAGAGAATAATAGATAATATTTGTGAGTCAAGCTTAGGCATGTGATGTAGTCTTGTGAGTCGGTCAGTTTTAAAAATGCTAGTGACCTTTTTTCCTATCTAGCTTAGTGTTATAGATTTCTGTTGCCCATCTATCGATAAAATGTAATATGAAGCGTCTTAATTTTATTGTGATATGGGGAGTTAAAGTAATTAATTTCAACTATTGTTTATAAACTGGAACTTACCCGTATATACTGGAAACATCAATTACCACATCAATCATGTCACAACATAGCTCATAACTTTGCATATCTACGGGCGAGCTATCTGTGGCGATATAGATTTTGGAGACTACGTCAAACAGAAACGCCTTTTCTATTCCAGAGTTCTGGAATATAAAAGTCATTAATATACATCATCATCATACAACCAAACTCTTAAATGTCATTGTTAATTGTCAAGTGGGATTTAATGAGCACTAATAGATATTGTAGAAAAGGTTAAGGGATTCCATTAGATATGTCCTAAAAAACGGATGTAAAATTTCTAAACTAGCATACTTACTGATATGAGAATATTCAAAAGATTTTCTAATGTAGGTAATTGTGGAATGAGCTTTTGAACAACTTTACTAAACGCTTCAAATATTGAGTGATCATATATGGATGTGAGATGAAATGATAAATGTACATGGTCTAAGCCCGCATCAGCTAAATCATCCGTAGCTTTCTGGTGTATGTCACGCTGGGATTCCATTTTGTAATCATCATTTAGGCCATCCACCTGAAAAAAAAACATTCTTTTATATTACAAAATGTTTATCAAGTTTTTCATTAATTATAAAGTAATTGTAAACAGAGACAATTCATCATATTTTCCATAACATAATATACACTAAAAAACTTCAAACATTAGTATCAAAAATTAATTAGTAACAAAACATTCTGACTAGAAACTCATTAGATTAATTTGAATTCGAAACAAGGTGCTGCAATTAAAAATGTTTTTAAAGGTAATAAATACAATATGTCGGTCTTACCTTGTGAATGAAGACTTCAAATTTAATATTGCTGTTAACTTTATAAGCTTTAGTTACTGTTAATTGTAATTTATTTAATGCATCTGTATAATCATCCTGGAATAATCATTGCATATATTTATAAACAATCATATGACAAACATGTACAAGTACTCACAATGTCTTCACTCCAAATAAGGTAAGGTGAAACACATACTATATAATAATATTATATCTATAACAAATTAAAAATAAATATTTGTCTCAAATTAATATAAAGTACTTAAAATAAAACTAAAGAAAAATCTGCATACCTGGGCATCTATAACAAAAACCAATGCACCGCAACCACCAAATATAGTGTCAGAATCGAAAGTTGGATCAAAAAAATCAATTTGTCCAGGAAAATCCCATATTTGAAACTGTACAAAACTACTGTTATTGATATCGTCTTTAACGATTTTGTTTGTAGACTCCAAAAACAATGTTTCATTTGGAGACATTTTATGAAAAACAACTTTCTGAATAGAAGATTTGCCAGATCTGAAACAATTTACATTTATTTATACAATACACTTTACTATTAGTGAATTTAAAAACAAGGTAATCCACCTTCTAAGACCCATTAGGAGAATTCTTGGTTTGTGATCATCTGGCAAAGTTGTCGACTCCCCTTCACCATCTTGCTCAAATGGTCCGTAGCTAAAGTCCTTAGGGAAAGAACCAACGTCGTAGCCACTAGGTTCATCTTGATAACTCTAAAATAAACAGTTGATAAATTGACTGCCCACAAAACAAGACAAGCACGATAAGAATACTCACCATTCTAAAGACTATAAAAAAGCTCTATTTTATTATTTATTAATATTAAAGTTTAGGTTTACATATTTTAAAATGATATAGTCTACTGCAACATAATGCATAAATTAAAATTATTATAAAATATCACAATTACAACTGCAAATTGCGAACTTCAATGACTTTATATTTTTTAATTTAGGCTAAGACATTTTAGAAATAAAAACTACATTTTTATATTTACAAATACGTATTAGTTATTATTATAAATACATATTTCATTATTCACAAATAAACAGTCAATTGCACTTTAGTCTAGTCAATAATAATTTATTTAAGTCCGTCCCGACACAATAGTTGAGCGTGTAGTGATTCTAGTCTATAAATTGTAAGTTTTAGCATTGTGTCAAGCTCAATTTGTCAAATTCGGTCAAATTGTTATTGACGTTTTGTTCGTCGGGGGGGTGCGCTATTAGAATTATTATTAAAATAAATGCTTTTGTGATTCTATATAAATATATCTACTTATTTACATAAATTGAGAAACCTTCGTTCAACGGTCTTTTAGTCAATATATGTTCCGTTAAAGGAGAATATGCGTTGGTAAGTACCTTTTTAAGAATTAAAAATTATTTTTTACTTTTCGAAACAAAGATCTTAAAGCAAGTATTACAGTTTAAAGTAATCAGTATTTTACGTATTAATATCATGTTTATCATATATTATTTTATTCAAGTTTGAGGGCGTTATTTTTTCGCATTGTTTATGTAAAAAGTAATTTTATGCACATATTATTATTTGTGAGAGGTGATTTACCTTGTAATAACCAACATCTACATTTCTCATCCTATTTCACAGAGACTTAACTAATTGTTATTTTATTGTTTTATATTTACACTTTTAAAGTATAATGAAGACACTTTCAGCCCCTAACAATATGAGGAAAATTAGATGATGTCTATTTCTTCATTTGAAACTGAATTTTATAAATTCGCTTGTGCTAATAGCTATATTATATATGTTTTTATCTGTTAAGTTAGTTATCTGTATTATTCGTTATATTCATTTTAATTTATTATTTTTATCTTATAGTTTTACATATTAACTGATAGACTCAGAAAATCGGTATAAAATATATTATACAGGTAATAATAAATCTGTTACACACTCATATCCAGATGACCGGAACATTGTGTAGAAGTTTTATAAAAGACAAAAAGAGAATAGTTTAGGGGAGTCGGCTGTCATTATATGAAGTGTCTCAAACTATTTTATTTATACTTACTCAGATCCTTGCATTTATTTCCATTTTTAAAATATAATAATATCCTTTGAGTCTTCATTATCTAAAACCTTTTAGTGATGAGGGCGGTTTGACAACGGACCATTTGACCAGGGACCACCAGTTGAGACCTACTGATCTAAAATATAATGGTCCTTATGTTAAAAAACTTATTGAATTTGTGCTGTATTATTTTGCAATGTTGTTTTGGTTTTTGCTTATTATATTTGTAACTTGTGATAAATTAGCTAAATCTTATTTTGTCTCTTTTTATTGAATTTTAAACAAAATAGCATTACCAACATGTTGAACTTTACAATAAATTAGTAACAATTAACATTTACATAACAATAAAAATAATATTCCAAGTAAATGATCCTATCACAAGTTGTTAATGTTTAACCATGATGGATGCTTGAAAATTACTAATAAACATAGCATCTATTCTTGTGCCATCTTCTTAGCATATCCTTGTAAGAAGCCATCCTTCAGAACAATAATTTGCTTCACCAAGTCCTTGCAATGAAGCGTTTTAAAGAATAAATCAACCTATATCAACGCCATAATTCGCAAATTATAACTATTGGGTTAGAAAACAAAAGTCGTGAAGTTATATATTTTTATAAAGCTATGCAAATAACGTCGCATAGATGATTGTTGTTGCCAATGCTGATGAAGAACAAACATTTATACCATAATTACGTTTAAAAACATGTTTTCATGGTTTTCACGTGACGAAAACAAGTCGAGCGTTTCCAGGGAATGCGTAGAAGGCCAATGAAAGATAACACGTTATTTGTGCGCACACGCATACTGTATTCGCACGGTCGCCGTCATTCTAATACATAACAACAATATACGGTTCAAAATTGGCCGTCTTCATGTTTTAAATAATATGCGCGTAACCTTGGCAAAATTTAAATCGCAGAATTATTGGTGGTGTACTATCGCTTAGGTAGTAAGTACCTCGTAAGCGATACGTCACAACACACCCATTTATAATATTTAATATGAATTACGGCAAAGCTATTTAAGTGCAATCATACTGAATTTAGATCGTTTTTTTACAATTATAACCTCATATTTTATTGCATTTAACACAACTTGCTTAAGTTATTGCTTACTCAGTACTGCAATACTGTTATTCGTATTGTAGTTTTTTTTTTAATATAAAGAGACTGAAAAAATCCGATATCCTCTGTTGCGTAGTGGTTGGCGCATTAGTTTGTTAGAGATTTCCCAGGTTCCATTCCTGGTTAAAACAAATATTTATCTATCTATTTATTTATTTAAATATTTACAACAAACAGAAACAATTTAGTGACTAAAATATATTGGAGAAGAATTAAGTTGAGTTTGAATACCTAATAGTTGTATACAAAATATTTCGAATGAGAATTGTACATTAAAGCTGTTACCTATTACACTAACTGTTATACGGATGCTAGTTTGTCGTTTAACAAATTACGAAAATGCCAACTGCAAACTGCGCTTGAGCGCCTTTGTAATAAATGTAACATTAGATAGGATATTATTTAAAAATAGCTAGTATTTGTTTCGGGTCTGGGTCTCGTGTTTGTGTTGTCCTTGTCCAGACCATCGTTTATATTATCCTAATATTAATCGCGATGAAAATGCAAAATTTGCTCATTTTCAGTTACTATACGAAAAAGATTTGTGATTATTGATCTTTATGATTGTATAACAAGTAAAAACAAATAACATTTACTGTTTATATAGAAAATCTATTTATTATAATTGACTGTTTGTTGTTTACATCGAACACTATATTAAGACTATATTTATATTCAGTAACAATATGACTCATGTGTATGCGTTGGATCTATTTCAACTTCATACCAATGAAATTCGCAAAACAATGTTATATTATCTTTTTAATGTAATGATTATGACTTGACTGCTCACATATTAGCAAAATAATGCAAAATAATACTTATTAAAAACCAAGGCTTGAACCAAGGCAATCTAAATTCTACTATGACACACTTTTACATTTTAAGTTTTCGAGGTCGGGAGACGTCTAGTCTGCAGGAGATAATTATATTTTTAATTTGGTTTCTTATTATCTACCCTATTTCTATAAAAAATGTCAACTATCCTTGGTATAATTTTTTATTCTTTTATGTAATGTATTGTGTTTACTTATTTCCTATGTTTTTCTTTTTATTGCACTCCGTATATCTCCGTTCTCATTAGTAAAGACTAGCTATTAAGCAATGTCAACAGCATTAACTTTACCTAAATACTGTTTTCACTGTGTATTGAAAAATGTTATTGTTATCGCGCATTTATTTATCGGATGGGATGCTGCGTAATTCTTCCTTATCTTAAACTTCATAAACTTTTTTTATAAACTCTGGTGACGAATTATGAAGTTACGTTGCATTGTTCTTGTTTCACATTTTACAAATAGGTACTTTCATAAAAATGAAAATTCCAGTTGCATTGTACCGCTTTCGCAACATGGTGAGACATCACGCCATACCACGCGATCAACCCAGCCTTCTGATATGCCGTTCAAGCAAACCGCGACCATAATTTGTATGTGTGAGTGATTGTATTCATTGATAACGTACACATCCATTTTAATCGACGTCAGAACACGTCAGCTGGTCGATGGAGTTTGCTGCTAACTGCTACTTGCGGCTCTCACTTCTGTCAGTGCAATTGTAGAATTGACGCGGCGGTCGTGTTTTCTTCCTTGGCGCGTTCTCGTATATTTATTCGAAGATTACTTGTTTTTATCACAAAGACTTATTGTTCGAATATTCAAATTGTTTATAAATAGTGCTCATGTGTATACTGTGACTTTTTCCATTAATAATAATTCAACTCAAAGGTATTTATATTATTTCAGTTTTATAATCCGTTTTATTTCCAATGCCAACTTATATTGTTAAATTACACATATCAGCGAACAATGCAAGAAAATTTTGTGCTTAATAGGATTAAATTATTTCATAAATTATCATATAAAGCACTCGTGCAGTTTATCTATAAAATTATAAATAATTATAATCGGTTTTGATAAAGCAATGAGTTTGCGTCACTCGCCGTGATAATGTCAACATTTATGGCAATGAAAAATAAAACAATTAACATATCGTCTATGGAATAATCGTAACATTATTATTACAATGGTCCTATTCCTATATGAATACTTGATATTCAAGTTATTATTTTATTGTGGGCACGTGTATGTTTGATCTTTAACCTTAACTTGTATTAAAACTAGTATACTTCTATTCTATTACTGAAACAAAGACATTTATTATTCATACGTATCTATGTTTAGACCGGTGGTTACTATTTAACAAGGGGTGAACTTAGAACATTGATAAATCGTTTTGTATTAAAATGTTTTATTATATGAACACTATAATTCCGATGGAAAATATTATTAGACGTTCCCCGATTCGTTTATTTCCTTAATCCTTGAATAGAAGAAACCTTTAAACAACGCGTGCTCGGAATTTTTACTTGGTTAAGTACAAATAAAGCTATCTTCTGTGTATCTAATAATTTTTGATACCTATATTTAAATATTTGCTGAATCAAACCTTTTATAGGAGAAAAACATTATCGATTATTTCATTCCCATTTTAATTACTGCATATAATTATTATTTTAAATTCAAATCGATAACGAAACAATGTTTTGTTTTGTTTTGCTTTTAAATTATAGCGTTTTACATTCTCTTCCACGGCGTTTAGGTCTAGCAAAGAAAGTTGTGTTCAGAAAGCGAATGAGTAATATTTAAGTTGTCATATTGTATTGAGGTAACGAGATTGAGACTACACTATTGGGAGTACATACATAGGTACAGTTACCGAATAAGTATCCAAGTAATTTTATTTCATTGATAATATTTTTGGTTCACTTTGTTGTAGGTAGAGATTTAAATGTAATTTAAAGATTAATTATACAATGTTCTATATTGACAAGAAATAAATAACATTTTAGGTGAATAATTAGCAATTTGTTACTTTTTATAATTATAACGTTTTGTACGTTGAACTTCCTGTCCTTGGCACGTGATGAAGCTGGCAGAAGCTGAAACCGCATCAGTTTATATGACAAGAATATTCATGGACATTTGCCACTAGCGACTAAAAGGTTTCATCATTTTACAATAAATAAATATAGCACTTGGTTCCTATTACATTAGCAAGTAAATAAATTCGCGTTAATAAACAATACAAAATGTAAAATAAAATATTTTACATGTAATTTATATCTACATATCAGGTTAGGAAAATATTAAAGATTTCCATTAATCTATGTATTTCTCATAAACTTCATATAAATGTTTAGGTGTATTAAATTGAATTGTGCTTGATTCACGGTCAACAGCGATGAAGTTGAATTTCTGAACTAATAAATAAAAAATTGTAACACCTTTGTTTTTATTGCAATTTTTCCGACACTATCGGTGTTTTGTATTTATGATTACCAGTATCAGACGACTTGTGACTTTGAGACGATATGGCCGACGGTATAAGGAAATAATAGTTTACTGTCGATATTGAAAATACACACTTGTTAAAATAATTATTACAACACATATTGAACAATGGGAATGTCTATGTTCTACGTGAACGCTCCAGATTATTGGATTAGTCATTGTACGCGAGCACAAGTCTGGGGGCAGAGTCCCCCCGCCGTATCACGATGCGACCGCGTGGTTTGCTCACGACCAATGTCATGGATACTTTTTGCGCGGGGTGAACGCATTAACAGTTTGGCACGTTCGAATTCCCTCACAAATAGTCTCAGGAGGCATTCCACTTGTGTAGGTGCGAAATCTGACAATATGATATGTAAATGAAAATTATCTTTGTTTTTCAATGAATCTTCACTTTTTTATCTTTTGTGACCTGTTATGATAAAATTATTTGTTATAATAAGTTCGGCAACTGTCTGGCATATTCGCCTATCATATATTTATTATGCCGTGTTTGACCTAGTTTCTGTTGTAGCTCAAGATTTAAACAAATGTTTGGAACGTCGCGGTTTTTTCTATTTGTAAATTTGAATATTTTTACATAGTCTTAGCGCTGAAAAGGAAGTTTATTAAATAAATTATGTAAAAGTATCAAACTCGATGTTCGGCTTGTGCAATATCCTTCGCCTGGAGTACGCTGACCTCATTTATTATTATAACAATTTATCATTCTATTTATAATTTGTTCCTACTGTTTCTTACGTGAATTAATTAAGATTGAATAATATAATTGAAAGCAATGTTACAACGTAATACCAGAATGTAAATTAACTTTCCTCATCACATAATAATTATTGTTTCAGATTGCAAGTGTTCAAGAGGAACGAGGGCATTTGAGATGGGTTAATTTGTTTTGACTTTGCAGACAACGAGTTAGTAAAGTAGTGTTTATTGAAACGTGAATGGAAGGAACAAAACCCATCATGTATTCCATGAACTATATTGGAAAGTTCATCGCTAACTTTCGCGAGTTCTACAATGAGATTAATGCTGCTACATTGACTGGTGCTATAGATGTAGTGGTAGTGGAGCAACCAGATGGAAGCTTCACGTGTTCGCCATTTCACGTGCGTTTTGGCAAACTCGGCGTCCTACGATCAAGGTTCAAAGTGGTGAGTGACCGTTGTGTATGTCATAGTAGTAATTGTATGCCTATGAGCGTAGGCTCATCCGTCTTACACATCTATTTTAAAAATTAACTAATTAATCTAATCTCATAGAAGAGGATAAGAAAATACTTTCCACACACTTTTTCCTATGTTACTTACGTATTGCTTTGCTTATTTATAGAGTTGCTATTTTTGAGCATAATTAAAACTTTCGACTGTTTCTTTCACGCTATTTGATTACTAATAAAAACTATAATAATGAATTAAGAAACAGCCTTGATACGAATGTGTATCTAAGAAAGAGCGCACAGCTCAGTGTGTGCTGCGAATCTACTAGATATTAAGCCATGTGTATAGGTGTGGAGTTGGAAGGCGCCTACTTGTCTAGTTACCTAATTGCCTATTAGGAAACGTATCTTGTTTTATTATAACCTACCTATGATAATAAAAAGGATCTGGATGACAATATGTTGTACGTGGAGCACTTATAAAAGATTAAACTTAGACCTTTGATCGCGGACTTAATTTTTAATAGTGCTCGTCATTAATGATATCAGCACGGGATTTAAGATAGCATACGACCTCAAGAGAATAATTACCAATAAATATCAAATAGGTAAAATAGTGTGACATATTAAAATGTTATCTTGATATACTTCAGCTGTTTTTCTGTAGTTATCGACATTTAAAATACATATTTAATTAAAATAATTCTTTACATAAAGTATTAAGGTATTGACGACAATAACATTTCAATTGTTATCA
Source organism: Tineola bisselliella (assembly GCA_028551675.1). Lineage (NCBI taxonomy): Eukaryota > Metazoa > Arthropoda > Insecta > Lepidoptera > Tineidae > Tineola > Tineola bisselliella. The sequence continues at coordinate 79,186 of JAPWLS010001114.1, read as the reverse complement.
GTTTCTTTCCATTGATCCGGGTCAAATAGTCCACAGCTGTTATTAGCGTTACATATTTTCCTAATGCGGAAAACTAATGTATTACCTTTACTACTTTATAAGGACACGGTACGTGGTATGAATGGTATTTTTTCCTGCTAAATAAAAATTGTTATTTATTTATAATAACACCCACGGTTTGGCTAAAATCAATTTTATTTTGATGTTTGTCACGTTGCAATTGAGATTAGAGCTAACACCAGTATCGTAGTTTATAAATCGTAATTACACAATATCACTAGACTTATATATAGATAATCTGCGTTTTGTCAGGGATGTACTTACTGGTGATGTCAATACGTATTTGCGCAACTTTTGTTGCTTCACTGTCGCAAGTCATCTTACGACATTAGGATTTGTGAATATTGCGTCTTTTAACCATATACATACATACACATACATTGTACTGGCCCTCAGCTAGGAAGCTAAGATTCTAAGTAACAAATAAATAATATTTTGAAAAGCAAGACCTTAAAAACATAAACATTTACATTATTTAGATACATGATACTAAAAAGACGGGAGCGGTGACCACTATTTTGGAGGTAATAAATTTGGGAACCATTTAACTGAATTATTAATTTTTGTAATTTTACAAAAACATGTATACGTACATTAAATGCAGTCAATTGACCCATTGCGATTTACTTACTATATAAGCAGATTTACTTCTTAGCCTTAAACGGGTTTAGAAGGTTTAATGTGTAACAAAATCTAACAGATTGTATATTCGTGCTTATATTAGGTTAAACATTTTATTGATTCATCTGTATGTATAAAACAAACAATCCTAGTGGTACATTAATTACCCATAACATAACATTATGAATTCAGCACCTCGCAATTATTCCTGTTCTTCTACTTTTATATAGCTTGCCAATAGAAAGTTTTGCACCAATGCCAAATGGAGATATGTACCTACTTCATGACTGATCCACCAAGAAAATTACTGGAAATAAGCCAAATTGTTACCCTCCCCCGTAGGAATTTTAAGTAGAATTTGGCACAATATAATTTTGAGTCTTTCCGGCCACCTGCCTGTCTACATGATATTATATGGACACAAAATAAATATGCCATAACAAACCCTTCTAAAATGATGTAGTTATTCAAGTATGCTTTGAAATATAAAATTAAATATTACGTCAAATTCTTTGTACAATGTGCCACTTGAAAACGAATAAGTGGTCATACAGAAAAAACTCAAATCACGTTATTTATTTAGAAATACGGAATCTATAATAAAATATGACAATATTTGTCGCCAAAATAATCTCTAATAGCAAAAAATAATTCAATTTATCATAAAGAAATTGTCCTTTATATCCAGTAAAATAAATAGTTTTTATATTCAAAGATCAAATCTCATACGCACGCACTGTTCATTGTTTGAAACGGAAACAGTGTATTATATTAAATTACTCTATACTATAGGTAACCGGGTTTCATGTATCAAGCATTTTATGTAACCATTTCAATCGTCTGTATATAAATTTATCATAATTTATTTGTTTATTATTTACTCGTGAATAATAAACGTAATAATCGCTCGCATAATATTTATAACTTCGGAGAGTTTCAGGGTATTGCTATAGTTTTAGTTACTTTAAATTTTATTATTCTTTAAATAATTTTAGGTGGATCTCGAGTTAAATGGGGATGCACTCAATATCCACATGAAACTAGGAGAGTCTGGCGAAGCGTTTTTTGTGGAAGAAGTTGGCGAGGATGAGGAGGAATGTTCAGCACGCTTGGCTACATCTCCTATACCGGCTGGACATTTTGACCAACTTTATGAACCTAGACGACGTAACTCTCTTTCGGTTGTTGAACCCGATCATGGACAAGCCTCGGATTATACTAAGCGAAGGTAATGAAAAATCATGAGCATGTATAAATTTTGCAATGTGAACAGCATTTATCTTTGGCCCGTCTGTTGAACCCGATTCCCAAACGTATGAGGAACAATATTGGCCTCTCAAATATGTATGTTGACATGCTCAGTGTAATGGAACACACGCATTAGTAAATTGCATTTCCTTTGAAATGCAACATTCGAGATTGATCATGCGTTAACATTTCACACTACAACAATGAAATCGTTAATGGCATTGCAGGAACTTGATGCATTGAACATTTTGTTTCTAATTAAATTAAAATATTATTTCATTTTTATTGCAGATATACCGCCGATGCACAATCAATGCAGAAACCAAATATGAGTAAATTACTTAAGAAGGATACACCACCGGAAGATTTAAAAATTAGTAGTGACATTCATGATCATGATGCTTTATTTGAAATGGACGGATTGAATGACGACACAGCTACGTGGACTGACAACAAAACACCAAAGAGATTTTCCGCGACTAAGTTAGGCCCAATAGAAAGTGAAGCGAATCAAGCAGTACAAAAGATAAGCGCTCACAATGATTTTAGACCTATAGAAACGGCGAGTGAAGACACTAAGCAGAATGGAAATGGCAAAAAGAAGAAAAAGACAAGAAAAGTTGGGTCTAAGAAAAAACACCAGCGTAAATCGTCTTCAAGTTCAGTGTCGAGTCAATCGGATCGCGCCGGTTCGGAACAACGGACTCCCCAGTCTAGCATACTACCTTCTACTAATGACATCAACTTCTTCAGTGATACTGAAGTTAATGCCTCTATTAGGTAAGCTAGTTTTTATACGTTTTTCGTATTAACCCTTTAAGATACACCAAGATGGTTATATTTTTAAGAATAGGTAATAGAATAGAAAATAATTTCAGTGAAGAAATGTCGAAGATGAACCTGAATGGAGACAACCGCATACCAATGGCGTTGTCAGATACCGCATTTGAAGTCCACGCCGCGTCCAGACACTCGTAAAACAATATTAATTATCTCTTTAGAGCACTAAATTCGTTGGATATACCACCACTAGCTTTGCAATTGTATCATATCACCCTTTTTCTGCAAAATAAATAAATATATCAGTTAGTGTAATTGTACTTGAATCACTGATGACTACTTTTAGCTTACTTTGTAAATTTAAATTGCAATATTTGTAGAATTATTATCCAAAGTTGGTATAATTTAAACGCTTACCCTGCATACAAAAAGAATTAAGTATACGAGTTAAGTCGGCGAATGCGGCTATTTATAAAAATTCGCTGAAATTCATGCTCTACTGGCTTCGGTTCTGGGAAATACGTTTTTACTGCTTAGTTTTTAGGTGATGGTTAATATTAATTCCGGATTAGTGTAATTAAAGTTATAGTTTTAAATACTTACACTTAAATTTCAAACGTATAACCATCGCTCAAAAAATTAGGATTTTCGTATCCACATTTGTATTATATAAGCTTTTATAAAACTTCTTGTTTTAATGTTACAGCAGATCATCAGATCCTCGAGCGAGTACACCAGTGCAGTCGGATACGGAAGTTGAATTGGCTCGAACCACAGGTGCTGAAAAGAATTCGCAGTCTTGGCGTTGGGGCGAATTGCCGGAGCCGCCAGTACGAGGTGTCTTGTCCTCTGATTCTCCGACAACGCCTGATTCTCCTCCATCGCCTACTTCGCCAGGATCTCCGGAGTCTCCTGCCTCTCCTATTGAACCTTTGAGGTATGAATAACCGGAAGTCACATTTAAATTCGAACTTATGTTATGATTTGATCTTTTATCATTTTTTATGGTTTCTCGTGTTTTTGAAGTAATATCAGATAATAACTTTTATCGCCGGAAATATATCATATATATCATCATGCATATATTAATAAATATTTTCAAAGCTGTGATCGTACAACTTTATTTTTCATTAATAGGCTATAAATGACAAATATTCTTGAAAAATGGACCTGAAATAAATTATTGTAATATACATGTTTTATTATTACAAAAAATATTTACAGTTCTGATGAAGAGCGTGGTACGGGACGACGTGGTGTGCTTAGCGGAATGTTCAGATTTATGGCAAGAGAAGAAACAAGGGCTGGCGCAGGTGGGGTGTATCTTGATGAATTGGATAGGGGAAAAGTTGACCCAGATTTATACTTTCCAAAACACCATGCTGATCAGTATCGGGCAGGTTAGTAATGATCACTCTAGGGTTATTGTCATTATTGAACATTGGTTGAAAGAAAACTAATAATATTCTGAATTTAAGACGTAATTTTTATAAATTTGAGCAATACCAATGTTTATTCCCGTTTTTCCATTAGGTATGAGCAGTACAGCTCACACAGCAGGTCCTACAGAAGAGGAATATGAATCTGGTAATGGCCCATCACTTCCACAGTCACCAGCTTCCTTAGAACCACCAGCACTCTTTTCCGATGATGAAGACATTAAGTTACTTAGTCCGTCAGTATCAACTTATTTTATTTATTTATTTATTCATGACATTAAAAGACACGTAACATTAAACAGTGACTATATTATAATAATATTTGATTGATTTTGCAGTGGCCAATTAGGTGTATATGTACGCGAAGAAGGCGCAAGTTCAGTATCTCGTGCCATAGAATATGAAGAGTTTTGTTTGAGAGGATGTGAGTTGTTGTCTGAGGGACGATTGTTAGTGAGACTCGGTGATAGATATCTACCTTGGAGAAGCGCTGGCCCTTTGATTTTATCGCAACTTGTTTTCAAGAGATCTTTACCTACTGTGAGTTTTACTAATATTTATTTTTATAAAGTTACATCTAAATATGGATTCGATTTGTGTTTAATCAGAGGTAATATATTTTGAGTGAATATGTTATATAAATTTTATAGAGAATGTTAGAAGTTTTGGAAAAGGATTCAAATAAGGAGGGCAGTGGCAGCGACGCTACTCGCACGGATAATGCATCGAACAAATCACGATATTCTTGGTGGAGCTGGAGACGTACTAATGTTGAAGCTAAAAGGTAACATTATATTGATTCAAGTTTTAATGATTTTTGTTAGGTAATAAATATTATACAATACACAATTGTGCCCAGTTTGGCATACAGAGGTTTAATAATCTGGTTAATAATAATAAGTTATTTTAGAATCGAAACATCACCACCAAAAGATGTTCCTAAGGAGGCAGAAGTTGTATCAACAGAAATTGCATTAACTGAAGCAGTAAAAGAAGAGATGGAGAAACCTCCCACGAATGAAGAAGCCGCCACTGTTAAAGATGAAATTGATATTGAGGCTGTTATTGAGACTGTAGTAGAACCTGAAGCCGAACCTATTATTGTAGAAGCCATAGGTAAAGTCGAAGAAAGCTTGATTAATGAGAAATTACATGATCACGGTAAATTTCTATTTTCGTTCAATTTTTATTTATTTCATTATAAGCGACGTTTATACAATTGATGATTTTATTCCAATTCTAGTATTCACTTGGGTTCATAAATATATCCTCAAAAGAAATAATAAATATTAGTCAGGTCGAAGGTAAAAGCGACCACATCTTTCTAGATTTATACATAAACTGTTAAAAGATTTGTTGAGTTAAATTTATGACACACCGAGTGACCTAAATTTTCCTGTATTTTTTATACAGCAATGAATGGCAATCGGCCAAGATGATTTCATGACTTTTTCACGTGGCATTAACAAACACTACCACGTCCGCGCAAAATTGTCTCATAAAATTTATTTTTATTAGCTGCGTGAGTTAATAAATATCTATGCATGTCGTCTTATGAATGTTAAATTACAAATATTCGAGTAATTGTTTTTATGAATTATGCACCTAATAATTAGAGATTTTAATAAGATTGTTACTATTTTTTTACAATACCTATATTAAGCTAATATTTGTATTATAGACCAAAGTACATAATTATTTATTATAATAATAATAAAGTACATAAAGCAAGTAACAGTAGTATTGCTCGAGATATTTTGAACATTTGGTCCTAAGTAATCCACTCATTTTCACCGCTTCTGCCTTTAACGTTAAAGCTTGCTTTTTTTTATTATAGCAGAGGCAGGACATAGTTCATCTGAGTCGGACGAACCACAAGGAAGGGAGAAGCCGCACCGACGTCACTCTATATTTAGAAAAAGCTTGCGATTGTCATCTGAGCAAATTGTAAGTAGGCAATAACACGTGTTATAAGGTTACACATATTTCGAAAAAAGAAAGAAGCCCACAATTATGAATGGTATGAACCCCTCCTATTAATAAATATTTGTCTCAGGCTTTTTTATATAATTTTAAAATAAATAATTAATGTAATGTTGACGACCACACAATTACAATAAACATTATTATACATAGCAGGAAGCAGTTGTTATTGACTAGCAAAAATGAAAGAAGCTACGGCTTCGGACATGTCTTAATCTGCAAAAGATAAGATGAAATACATTAATATACATTATTCATTCATTAAGCATTAATCAAATTTCAGAAAAATCTAAATTTGCGTGTGGGTATGAACGAGATGGTGTTCAGCGTGACGACGGCATACCAAGGCACAACACGGTGCAAATGTAATGTGTTCCGCTGGCGTTATGACGACAAGATCGTTATTTCTGACATTGATGGCACTATTACTAAGTGAGTTGTTTGAATTTTTTAAATATAATAATTAGCTAAATGTAAAACAGCACATTCTGTATAATAGGTAATGTCGTTTTATAAGGATGGAAAATTCTAATAATATCAGTGAGTTAAGTCAAAAAAATATATATCAAGGTTAAATCTTACGAAATTTGAACAAGGATTCAATGATATCTTAGATTTAAAATTGAACTTCCATGTTTTAATGGAATCTTTATGATTTAAAACGCATAATTCCCGCTATATGCGCTTGATACATGATGTTATAAATACATATATTAAGAAAAAACTTTGTCTAATTGTTATTCTTCAGGTCAGACGTCCTGGGTCACATTTTCCCCTTAGTGGGTAAAGATTGGGCTCAGTCTGGTGTGGCTCAACTATTTACAAAGATCAAGAATAACGGTTATCAGCTATTGTATTTGTCAGCACGCGCTATCGGACAAGCTCGGGTAATTGTATTATACATACTAATTTGTCTATGTGAAAGAGGTTTTTTTATAATATAAAACCTTTTATTAATTATATTTTCTGATTGTAAAGGTAACCCGTGAATATTTGCGGTCAATACGTCAAGGTGAAGTATGTCTTCCTGATGGACCGCTGCTCCTCAATCCAACGTCGTTGTTGCGCGCTTTCCATCGTGAAGTTATTGAAAAGAAGCCAGAGGAGTTCAAAATACAATGTCTTGCTGATATCAAAGCTCTCTTCCCTGTCGGATCTAATCCTTTCTATGCTGGATATGGAAATCGAGTTAATGTATGTTTCTTTTATTCTACAGAAACTATTTTTAATTTTACTTGTATAAATTTTCTTTAAACCAGCACTTTTATTTTTAATATGAATTAATATATGTGCAGGACGTATGCGCTTACCAAGCTGTCGGCATTCCAATAGTAAGAATATTCACGATCAATTACAAAGGAGAACTCAAGCATGAACTTACACAAACATTCCAGTCGACGTAAGTACACCCCCTATTTATAACTGTTCAATATTTCACCCAACCCGTTCCGCAACCTTCTTGACTAACAATTCGTTCAACTAATTACAAAGGGTTATAGTCGCACCAGACTTTACTTAATTTGAAAATCTTTATTGTCTTAAAAAAATCGAATATTTCAACATTTTCAATAAAAAAACGACCTATGGTTCTTAGCATCATAATAATGGGCTTGGTAGAGTAAATTTTAAAAAAAACAAGGAATTTTTTTAAAAAGTTTTTAACGTTAAAAATGGGCTCATCATTTAAACTGTTAAATTTAAAATGTTTACAAACATATATATATGTTTTAATTGTACGCGTCGCGTGTTCCGCTGATGTGCCCACCTCGTATTTAGTTATGTAATGTATAAAACCTGAGAGACTCAAAACTATACAGTACAGTGTTACTATGACTTTTTGTAATAAGTTATATGTATAAGCATATAATCAGCATTTTTATTTCAGTTACCACGTGCAAAGTGACATGGTCGATGATCTCTTCCCACCAGTTTAACCCCGATAATGTTTTACCTTATTTTATTCAAGTGTTTATCGTGTATAGGCTTGAAGCCGGTAAGCCGTGTGGCATGATACCCGGGTCATCTCATCAACATTGCTCTAACATGACAATTAAAACAATTAAAAATGCTACTGACTCTTGTGATCATCATCGACATGTCATGCTGTTGTAAATGTCTCTTCTGTCATTTTGGAATTGAAGCTAAAACTCTTTTTAACATCCTTTTATAGCATTTGTGTTGTCCTATTTTATATTCAAATGCTAGTGGTGTCGGAATAATAAACTTGATGTTAGGCTCTGTTATATTATTACACTGCGTAACTCACCTTTTATTGCAATATTATGATTTAACGAATTAAAAAATGTATTTGTTTTAAATCGCTAAGTCTTTTAATAAAGTTATTTTCGCCATTAACCTCAATTATCTCTATAATATATAATAATACATTTTAGAAAGAGATTAAACAAATAACGTTCTAATTGTAGTTTTATACTAAAAAAAAATTAATAAAATAATTTCGTTGACAGGTACTCCCATATGTCAGTGTTGGTCGACCAGGTATTCCCACCAGCACTATGTGAGCCGAGCGATGAATTCTCCCAAACTGTGTTTTGGCGTGAACCTTTGCCAACTGTTGAAGATTTGCCGACAACTTCAATTGAAGCACAACGAAAATAACTCAAGTTTTAATTCGTTAATCGACAAAATTAACTTATATGAAACATGCGTATTTTTGTTTTTTTTTAGGATAATTAATTAAATACCATATCTATGTATGAGATTTTTAGGCGCTATCACGTTTACTTTTAAATGCAGCATCATAATGCAAATCAATATTAAAAACATATTGAATAAGTATCAATTCTAAGTAGTAAAATTTATTTACACATTTTTGCATATGATAATGTGAGTTTTGTTCCTGAACATAGAAATATTTCATGTTTAATTCTTAAAGTGGAGTACCTTTTTCGGTTTGTAGTTTTAGTGTAGAACTTTAATATAAGATTTCGTACCTTTTCATTTATAAAATCACCGCATACACATAATTGAATTACAAAATAATATATAGTTTGCTATTAGATATTGTATTATATTGGTATAAATCACGTGTAATATGTAATATTAATCTATACGCAAAGAAAGTTCCTCTTACAGCAAATAATTTCAAATAAAGCTTGTTTAGTTTCGTACGATAGAAAAGGTCTGTTGTTAGACGTGATGAAACTGATCTCAACAGCATGTGTGGGGGTTGTAATATCACATTGTCATGACTAGTGAGTAAGATGTTGAAGTGTGGATTTGAATATTTTCTGAATAATATAATGAATTCCATTTGGAACTAGTCAGTTTCACATAGAAGTACCTATTGTTGGCAAATGTAGCATAGCATAGCTTTATTTGTACTCTAGTGTAATTATCTAGCAAACTAGTTTTGTGATACCATTCGTTGGCTATAAGTCTTACTTAAACAAAATGATTATATATTTTCCAAATTGGCATTCCTGATTTTATGTGAACGATCTGTTTACAGTGTGGTTCTTGTAATGATGGCTTTAGTATGTATTCATAATAGTAAAATGTTTATTTATAGTGTTGTAATGGATATGCGTAGGTACTCACTTGAGAATCTTGGTTTTCTTGCACTAGCTGTGATGATGGATCATTAGATTATTTTTCTTTATATATGTAGTTTATATGGGTTTATATGTAGATGTAGCATATAAATGTAACGCAAAAAGGCGTGGCCTGTGCTTGCAATATTTTTGTAACCAGCTTGATATGTTTAGTTTTTATTTTATATTGTTTTCTAAGAAAAAGAATATTTATTATTTTGATTCATATTTGTAATGTGTAAATGGTTAATTTCTGTGATTTTTTTATAATGATGTTTTAAGTTTGTTGCCCATCTAATAGGGGATACATATTATTTTGTAATATTTAACATTTTGTATACTTAGTTGACTGAGTTTAGCTGTTTAATATTGAGATTTGAATTATTGAATTTTGTTAATTTATAATAAAATTGTGTTGCCACCGACCCATGATATTTTTTTTTTATGTCAGTGCCCCTATTCCCTTCCCAGAATTTTACATATTGCATAAAGTCTTTGAAATAATGCACATTATTAAATATAAACAATTTATTTTATACATATACTATGCTTCATCTTCTTCCATGGCTTGCTCTTCATCATCACCAGCGGCTTCATCTTCACTCGCATCTTTATCTTTAATAAATCCTTCACCTTTGGACCAATGACATTTCATAACCAATTTGAACTTAGCCATTTGTATATCTAAAAGTTTTAAGATGCTAGCTTGCTCTGGTGTTAGAGCTACTCCTTTTTTACATACCTGCAATAAATTTAATTTCAACAGTTTTATTAAATAAGCAGTTGTAATCTGCAAAAGATCCTGTCTGCACTTTCAGCATTTTAAACCAAAATCTATGCAGTAACATTGGGAATATAATGAAATAGGTTATCAATGTTTATATTCATGTAAATCAATACTCACTTGAAATTCTTTTATTAAATGAATCACTCCTCTTTCCAAAGATGTGGGAAGGCCGAGTTTCCTGAGATGAGGTTCTATTGCATGTGAAAAGCCTTCTAGTGGACCAACAGGTAAAGTCACATCTCGAGTTGCAATAAAGCCAGCACGAGCAAATTCACTCTCGCCATAATCTTCAAAGTATTTTAATACATCAACAACATTTTTATTTGTCATTAGCAAACCGCACTGGCCTTTTAATCTTTGTGAAAGCTGCAATAGTTATATTTATTTTAATTATTTTTTAAAATAGTCTAGAAAAAACTGCATCCACAGAAAAATATTTGTAGGCAACAATTGCCTCTGCTATGGCCGCCTGAGGAGATGAATGACACTCCAATGGGTTTGCACGCCAATGTGACACTGTCAGCTCGATTAAAGCATAATATTAAGCTTAGAAAATAAGAAATACATTAGTATCTAAAGTAAGAGAAACAAATTAACAGGTTTTTTTTAAATATATGCTTACCAAATTGAGCTCATTTTCAACTTCATCACTTTTGCTTTTACCTAAAGCTAATGCCATGACCTTATTTTTACCGAAAAAGAATCTAGAACCCTCCCAACCTCCTCGTAAGTCCTTCAATTTAGCATTCCTCATATTTTGTACAGTAAACAAAAAAACATGCTTATATTTAGAAATTGATTTTCTGATTTCTTCAACAGTTTTTTGCTTTAATAACAGCCCCTTTTTATTTGTCTTAGTAAGAGAAACTGAAAAACATGATAAAGAAAATAAGCAAGAAAAATATTTAAAATTGCAATACATAGAACACCTTTATACCTTTCTTATCTCTCTTTGACTTCGGCATTTTGTAAATTATATACTTAAATTTTCACACAATAATCAAGTATATCTAAATATACACTTCTTCTTCAGTTATATCCAAGTTCAGATAGCCTCAACACATAACCTAAAAAGGCATGTAAATTTATTTTGACATTTTACTTTTTTGATCGGTTAGTAGTGGTTCCAAACAAAACTTAATACTTTTTGTATTTGGTTTTAATGTATGAATATAATTAATAAAATTAATCATATTAATATTTAGAATAGACAAAAGCAAAATACATGTTATTTATTTTTAAATGGCATTAAATCGTTTTTCTCTATAGTTTTTATTTTTTAAATCATCGACAAAGACATTAAAGCCTAAAGCCCACGAATAATAAAATTAAACGTTATAAGAAAAATATAATACAATTACAATACTTAAAATGTTCATGAAATTTTATTTTATAAATAAGTGATATATAAAAAAAGATTTTTTAACCTGTTTTCTATATTTACAATCATTTTCAAATATCCCGCGTCATACTATATCCGGCATATCGAAACGAGTTGGGTATATGAAAACCCCGTTCCGATTAGTTTCCCCTCTGACGCCCCCGCTCCCGTCAGTGAATAGTGGTCGGTATCGTTCAGCACACAAGAAAAACTGGATTTTTTTAGCGATTTGCTGTCTTAATTACTTTTTTCCCTTCTAACAAGTAAGTGTATGGAATATATTGTATTAAGTGGTTAATTTATATGTTGATATTGCAATTACGAGTGTCGTATACCATTTAAATGGTATCCGTAGTTTGATTGATTGTGACGCACGGGAGTGCCCGCTTTCAGCCATTTTGCCATAGCCGGCTACGATTTTACGGCGCGGTCGAATATAGGTAACGGAATGTGTTAATTAATTTTGTTTTATCATTTACGTTTCATTTTTGGTAGTAAAGTATATCAGCGTTTGTATTTGTGAGGTAATCTATTCCGTGAATTCAACATTGACATTTCTAGATCTCGTGTTACATTTTGGAGGCATTCTTTTATCTGAATTTGATTAGAAGTCCGTGTAATGAATAATGTATAAATATATCGAGAACGTGAAACATGTTTTGTTTGAAGTATATAGCCATATTATTGGTAAAAGTGTTTTAACGGTTAATGCGTAGATATGTACCTCTCAGACGTAACCTGCTATCGCCGTGTGCCCTGTAATTTCGCCATGCGTTATGTTTGTCGTTATCTATAGTTTGATAAGATTTGTAATGTCACCTCATCTGCAGGACGCCGTCTATCAGTTATCCTTTTAAAGTTTATAAGTTGACCTTTCATAGTATTAATAATGAGGTATCACTGTGATTCACTGTGTGGGCTTGAGATTTCCTACGCTCGGTGAGCAATACCGCCGAGTGTCACATGGGCTTAGTTTGACCCTTACATACTATTGTAGAAGTTTATTAACTGTTCAAAATTTTATATTTATTCTGAATTAAGTATTTAGGTAGGTATTTGAATTTGTTTAATATTATCGTTTTTTCCCCATCTCATAAAATTTAATAGTTGTTTTTAATTATTTGATAATTAAACCTTTAGATATGTAACTTACATGTGTAAATAGTAACTTTTCTGGAAAATGTGAGGTAGTTTGCACCTACCCTACATTTAGAGGATTGGAATAATATAATTAGTAAAAATGTTTTGCCTGTGTGTTGGCTGGCCCCCTTTATGTCCTATTCTATGTTGCATTATTTCATCTCCATAATCGTAATTCTTGCAGACTCCTTTACAAATATAGAATATATTAATGGACACAAAAATATATGCAACAAATCTGTGCAAAAGAACCATTAAGAGCGGTATAAAGCCCTTAACATTGATATTAAGAAGCATTTATTAGAAATACATTCAATACCATATGATATATTTGTGAGGCATGAGTCACCAAAGGAGTCATGATTAACTTTCATTACACAGTTGCCAGTTAGTCGTTTTGCCCACATTCTACATTCAGTGAATCACTGTTAATTATTTTTTAGCTCTAGTTTTTGTGAGCAATACTATTGTGCAGTGACTTATTAATAGTTTAAAAAATTATGAGGCAATAATAAGTTATAAATAAATGTGATAGTAAATAGTATTCTTTTTTTTTTTGAATTATATAACTAATAAATCTAACATTGTTTAGGTTTATAAAATAAGCAATTAAAAACACACATTTTATATTCCAAAAAATGCGTAATATTATTATGTGATGTAATTTTTCCACTCATCTTCATACTTACGAAAATATTACATTTGTAGCCCCTATTAAATAATTAATTGTCGTCCTTGACCGATAGATATCGATTTGTTATCGTTGCACTTGATCAGGCAACCTTGTACCTATTGTTTTTACAGTCAGTTCTATAATCTAAAATCTTTTGTACAATAACGAATGCTGTGTAATTCTTTTGAAGTATGTGCTATATTTATGTTTATTTAGGAAATATCTTTATAAAGATTATTACATTTTTCAAACATTAATTACCTTCATGAATTAAATTTATAAATTAATCACTCGTTTAGTTTGAGCAAATTTCGAAATGAATCGTCTAATAAGGTTTGTATTATATTTTTTTAAAGCCATCCTCTGTTATGTAAAGATTGATGAATAATTTATTACGTATCTCGAATATACAAATTGCGTCTTATCTCGCGTCTTTTTTATTTGATAGTTATTTGTCTAAAATTTTAAATACGTACTATTATGTTGTGTGTTAGACTAATTTTAAAATTTAATATCTGTATTGCAAATGGCGACCATGTTGGGAGAGGGTGTATAGTGTAGGGAGGGTGTGTAGCGATGGTAGCGGCGCCAGGAGGTCGGGGCGGTGCAGGCGGGAGGGGTGCAAGCGTTGTGCTAGTCGTATTTCGTCTGGAGTATTTATCCCGTGGCGCCGGATCGATACCGGTGGCGCAGTGGCGGTGGCCAGGCGGTCTCACGGCGGCGGCGCGAACCTTGCTCGAGTCTATGAGATGCTGTCAATCCGAACGGACGCCGCGCCGATGTCGATGCCACTGGCGTGAGAATAGCTCCCTCGAGCACATTGTACGGTGGTTAACGCGCCAGTGCGCCCGCGAGCCTTTACAACAGGTGTATTTCTCGTTTCATGATGACGACAAAACCCATGATTGATTCGCTTTATGGAATGTGATACTTAACGATTAGTCTTTCTGAAATAACGCATATATTTATTTGTGAATACGGAGTTTGCGCGAAGTCCTGAATGCGAATTCGTTTAATTTCAGGGGCATCTGTGAAATAAGCCTCTCCCATCGTCCACGATGTCCGTCGACAAAGAGGAATTGGTGCAGCGAGCCAAGTTGGCGGAGCAAGCAGAACGGTATGACGACATGGCGGCCGCGATGAAGGAGGTGACGGAGACTGGTGTAGAGCTCAGCAATGAGGAGCGGAACCTTCTCTCCGTCGCTTATAAGAACGTGGTCGGGGCGCGGCGGTCTTCATGGCGAGTCATCTCCTCCATTGAACAGAAAACAGAGGGGTCAGAAAGAAAGCAACAGATGGCTAAAGAATATAGGGTTAAAGTAGAAAAAGAGCTCAGAGAAATATGTTACGACGTATTGGTAAGTGTTATTAGCATGTATACCATATTATACATTTTAATAGGTATCAGGTCAAGGCCAGTAAATCCGTTGGCCATAGGATGACGTGATCATCTCACGGCCACTTTGGGGAGGTGATGCAAGCACCGCGATATTGTCATGTAGCTTTCGTTAATAATGGGCGTTGAACCGCCTGGTATTATTCGGAGCATGCAGGGCGCGGTGTCTGCGGGAGGAGGTGGAGGGGACGGCCATGATGGGGGGATCGCGGGGAAGTGACGTATTGCGTCGCGTCACTGCGCGCGCTTCTATTCCGTTTCGTTCGTTGCCCTGCGAGACTCGAATAATTACGTCGAGTAGTAGCTAATATTAAAATTGAAAATTAATATACAATTTAAAAAGCACCAGATCTTTATTCTCTAATTTCAAGCAATATTATTACTATTACATTCTAAATTTGCTAACTTAGAAACTATTTGTTTTTATGAAATAATCAATAAACGTTAAATACTAAATTTGAGATACATACGATTATTAACTTACTTAAAAATAAATTTATCAATTGCAACTTAAATGACTCATTCATTAAATATATGTGTGGAGTAAGTTCGGTTGACGTCACCGTTTTCAAATTAGTAAAGGGAGTCATTAACTTTTTTAGAAGCAAAAGATGTCAATTTAAATCTTATAGTTTCCAGTTATAAAATGATGTATCATGAATTAGCGTTGTAGGTGTATATGCTACTTATATCAAGGCATTTCAAGGTTGTTGTTTATTACGACGCGTTATTTTCATAGAAAGTGTAGTTTACTTACTATATTCATGTTCTGAAACTAGAGCGGTTTTAGAAATTACATTGCCATGGTATATTTAATGTAATATTTATTTCAGGGCTTACTGGATAAACATTTAATTCCTAAAGCTAGTAATCCAGAAAGTAAAGTATTCTACCTTAAAATGAAGGGGGATTACTACAGGTACCTCGCAGAAGTTGCCACAGGAGAGACAAGAAATTGTAAGTTAATAAATTATATTTATTTTGAACTGGTACTTATTAAAAATAGTGTATTATTATTATGTCATGCAAAAATGAATTTGGTGTTTTTTATTACTTCATTATTTTAAAACATTCATTTGTGCTACATGAATGGTTCTTATACTTATTTCAATTGCAGCAGTTGTAGAGGACTCACAGAAAGCATATCAAGACGCTTTCGAGATCAGCAAGGCGAAAATGCAGCCCACACATCCCATAAGGCTGGGCCTGGCGTTAAATTTCTCCGTCTTCTACTATGAGATATTAAATTCTCCAGATAAAGCGTGTCAACTTGCTAAACAGGTCATTATTAGTGTCAGTTCCGCATACACTGAGTGCTGGCTGGCACGAGTACTGAAGCACCTTGTAACCACGTGTCTTGTCCCCAGCCGTCGTGGAGGACTCGCAGAAAGCCTACCAAGAGGCGTTTGACATCGCTAAGGCCAAAATGCAACCCACACACCCCATCAGGCTCGGTCTTGCCCTCAACTTTTCAGTATTTTATTACGAGATTATCAACTCCCCTGCGCGCGCGTGTCACTTAGCTAAACAGGTTTTTTTGTGGTTCTATCTGCATCCGTGTGTGCAGTGTGACATCCCATTTAATCATCGAAAACCACTAACACTGCGGTGCATGAATGACGTCGTCAATATAACTAATATACCCTCGTGTGCATGACTGACGCTTAACTCTTGAATCTCGATCCAGCCAGTATCCGTGTGTGTATATCGAAACATTGATCATTATATTTAGTACTGTTCGTAATACTGCATCTACTTCACAGGCATTTGACGATGCGATCGCCGAGCTGGACACTCTGAACGAGGACTCATACAAGGACTCTACGCTGATCATGCAGCTGCTGCGTGACAACCTGACGTTGTGGACGTCAGATACGCAGGGCGACGGCGACGACCCTGCCGAGGGAGGCGACAACTAGCGCGGCGCGGAGTGATGCTGAGAGGCGAACGGCCCGCGCCCGGAGCTCTCGCTTGTCTAAACAAATGTTAAATGTCGTTCGCAGCGGACCTTCACGTTCCGTCTAAATGTTATGTGTCACCTTTGACGGTTTTTGTATTTCTGTATTTACACTGGATTACAGATATCGAGCTGACCTGATGAATATAAATATTTATAACTTAAGTTATTAAAATTACGGTTTCTTAAGTTAAAAGTGTTTTCCTTTCGAATGTTATAATAAAAGAGCCCGGTCGGCCCCCGACGAAACATTCCTCACCGTACGTCCGCAGTGAATTGGAGACTTTGATGGTGAATATTGTTTATAATGCGATTAAATGAAATTGTTGAAGTGCGCCCTATAGACTTTTCTACATTAACCACAAATTGTAATGGCTGCATCACATGGGTTACAAAAAACTTGTTAGTGTCTGTATTTGGTTTTGTTTCCTAACATTATAATACCAAAGCTATCTTCTTATTCTTGACATTAACTCTTTTTGTTGTGCCCGCCACTTTTAATACTTTAGCATTCTGAATTTTCAGGCATTTATTAGCTAGATATTTATATGAAAAGATATTGTAATTTTTCTGCTGCATTTTATCAGCCATTAATCTATTATATTTTTCATGTTTTCACCAATAAACTTTTGTATTAAATACAATTTTTAGTTTTAGAACCAATATTTGAATAAACCGCTACCTTATGAACCCTTTGAATATTTCTAGCCCTCCCATGTGCTAATTTGGTTTAATTATGATACCACAGAATTTGCGAAACAAGTAATTGAGATTTGTATGCTTATAATAAAACATCCATGAAGAAGCATTTGGCAAGAAAACACATTCTTCATAATAGCTCTGAAAGGAGGGGGCCTTTGTGCCCTTCTTAAACTGATGTTTATATATGAGTCGTATAGAATCAAAAATTGAAATATGTCTTTTAATTAGCGGTAATCGAGAAAAATAATGTCTCCCAATTATTAAATAATAAAATTATTCAATGTAAATGTATATATTTTTAATTTGAGATTTATCAACTAATTCAATACATATTTTAATAATATGAAAATTAATTTTAGATTTTTTTAAATTGCTGTTTTTGATATTTATCATACGCATATTGCTGCTTTTGTTTCTGACATGTTGAATTATTGCCAAAATAAGTGCTTCTTTTACATGTTGATGTAGTTTAGAAAAATAAAAAACTGTCCTGTATAAATAACGAAAAAAGAAGTTCGTCAGATTCTTGAATTGCCTCATCTCAGTGCATATCTATTATGGGTGTGGGGTTTATATTCATGTTCACTTGTATTACCTTCAAAATATTTTTTTTAAAAGATATGTTAATAATTTAACAAAATACACGTACAAATCTCAGAACAAAATAAACACGTGACCAAATGAACGCTTGTGGTCAAGATTGCTGCTTTTGATACTAACACAATTTTTACAATCTAATTTTCGGTAGATAATTGCTGTTTTTAATAGGAAGCTATTAAAGACATATAAAGTATTTTAATGGAACTATTAAAACGGCAGATTGCTGTTTTTGATTCTATACGACTCATATAAAAATATAGTAATGGATTAAAACAATACGCATGTAAATTCGTACAATGTATATTTATATATCCTAAATCTTACGATAAAGTAACATCTGTAGATATTAATAATCTTCATAGGAATGCTAAGTGATACATTTGTCACTCATCAATGCTTTATACGCAAGTGTTTTAAACATCATCTATTTCACCGGTGCGCGAGCGCGGCATTATAACGCGGCGTAATCTGGGGAGCAAAAATATGTATAAAAGTGGTCTCAGCACACTTGCTAATAAATAGATGCAAGTCGTAGCGAAATTAAATTTGAGAAGCGTATGGCTCTCAAAGACGGTAAAGGCGTTGGGGTTTCCATTTGCCACAGGCATAGAGTACATGATGTAGTTTGTTAAGACTGCGCGTGGTAAACACAGAAACATATATGACGCGATTAACCATAACGAAAGTTTTAAAGCAGGTCCTAAGTTGTCAAGTCCGGCTAGAGACCATTTAGTTCTTAGTTTCATTATTGTTACAGCACTAGCTATCCATAATATAGTAGTAGGCAAATACACATTAAATAAAGCCAGCATCGTGTGCATGTTAACTCCATGACTACGTTCTAGAAAAACACAGGCTTCACTATTGTTACTCGATCTAATAGTATTTGCAATTATGAATTCTGGGACGCTTAGAGAGGTCGCTAAAATCCATACGAAAACGCTAGGCAAAATCACCGATACTCTGGTATCAATTGTTTTGTAGTCAATGTTCATTGTTCTCGGTGGGGTTGAGGAATCGCTGTTTGCGACTAAACTATGTCTGGAAGATCTAAGTTCATCATCCTCACAGCTTTTCGTTCGACGGTTAACTGTCTGAACTTCAATATTTATCGTAGCGGTTGTGTGAAGTACAGCAGCTATAATTAAATACACTGATGCTGTTGAAGTGAATACATCGAGTCCTCTGTATATCATACACCCCACAGTGCCGAATGACCAAGTCTGTTCATTCCGTGACCAAAGTTCAAGTGTTCCCGGCCCAAATAAAATAATAATATCTGCTATCGCTAACTGTATTAGTATTGAAAAGAGTCCTGTAACAAAACAATATTCTTGATGCGCCTGATTATGGTGGGCTGTTATTAACGAATTAGATAACTCACCGCACCTGGATTTTCTGATAAGCGCTGTTAGTGCTGCACAGTTAGCTAGTGCACCTGCGCCTGCGACACAGCCCGCGTAGGAGAGCACAGCCAGCGGATGAACGAGCTGTTCGGGAGCGAGCTCAGTCATGGCGTCAGCAGGCCGGGAGCGCCCTGGGATCAATGACTGGCGCGCCCGGATCGTCGCGTCGTCGTCTACAACTTCGCCATCGCATACTGAAGTTTTTTTCTCGTGTTGTGCGTGCGCGTGAGTCAACATCAGCCAACCATGTGCGTGGAACCATTTCCCTTAGCAGGAAATTATCCCATCGTCTCCTCACGCCCTTTCATTTTTTGTCTTATTATTTTTATGAAGTTTTTTTCGGCTTTTCAATGCCTGTAAAGTTAATAATAGATTATCTTTTTACAAGTACATGTAGGTATGTTACTGTTCTTTATTAATAATGAAATGATTATGTACGGATATCACACTAAAATACTAAGCCGTTTGGATGCCGTTAATATACAAATTTTTCGAGCTTAGAAAACTGTTTTGAGACAATTGGAGGAAATTTTGTGTTTGAACTAAAGTTATTAATGACCCTACACTCTTTTGCGAATTTATTTAATGTTAAGTGAAAATAAGGTGGAATGTATTTCATAAAATGATACTAAAATAGTTTTACAAAAAAACAATTTTCGTGTACGTCACTAGTAGACTGCTACTTAAGTAATTATTATTCAGAATGGGCCTGTAGTTCTGTATCGTGGAAGTTGCCGAACGTGTTGATATTTCAAATGGGCATGTATCAACAATCAACCTATTCTTACGGCCCAACATATATGGATGCCGTACTATACAAGTAATTGTAATATCTTAAAGTCGTTGCCTGATAAGGCGTTTATCAAAGTTGCTGGACTTATGGAACATAAATAAGTATTATTAAATTGTATCCTAGTACATGGATTAAGGATCAACCTCATATCAAAATAATATCGTACAGTTATAGTATCGTACACGAGTTTATAATAAAATCTATTAAAAATCATATGAGCGTAAAAGCTTAAATTCTAACATTTGAACTGAGTAACCTCGTAAAATTAATATAACGAATTCTATCCAAGTTTTATATAACATATAATAATAAACTGATAAGGACTTTTAATTATACCACATCCCATGAAGCTACCACCAACTATTTAGGGCCATCTGGTTTAAGGATCTAATACAATAAAATGTGCCAATCTAATCTGTTTTAGTGCTGAATCATGATGTAACAAAATTTGTCATGTCAACTGCTAAATCATCATTATTTTATTTATTTTTATTTTGGGCTTTTATCTGTGTAGTGCCTTACCTAAATCTGCAAAAATAATAATTGAAGGAGAGGGATGCTGAGGAACTATCTTATAAAAATCCAATGTCAGACAGAATGGTTGCTCTAAACCGACATCCAGCCCATCGAGTGTGTCTTCTCATAGTTAAATTATTATTAAATTAACTTTAATAAAATATTGTTTTTCAACATTACAATGCTCGGATATTTTAAAGTAAATAATACAACCTTTAGGTTTAGACGAACCAGATGTGAAAGAATATTTATATATAAATAATTGACATGCTGTGGGTGTAGGGTAGGCAGATTGATATCCTTAAAATACATACACATGGTATGAAACAAAGCTGCCCGTTGAGTGGCGATTTGATGATTAGGACAAAATAAATTGGTATCTCATGTAACGGGTAATAAAACTGGGACATATTACTCATACAAACCGATTCAGAATTCATACAAGCAATTAGGGAATAAATAACGGCAAATTTAATTTATACATTTTTTATAACACTCGCCACAAAGAATGTTATTAATGGCACCTCAAAAATGTGGTAAAGAAATTGACTCATAAAGGTGAATGCGATTTTATGTAAGTTTTAAAGAAATTATTATCAGCGCATGTAATTAATAACAATGTATGATAATGCGGGCAGAATGTAAGAACCGATAAACACAGATTTTGCAGCAAAGTTATGTATCATATAAGTAGATCGATATTTTTCTTGCCTTGACATAGTCTATCAATGACATATTGTCCTTATTATTTATTATTTACTTAATATTTGTTTTACCTACTATACAATAATGCACTTGACAAGTTTTATACGTATAATTATTGTTATAGATATTATTCGCAAAAAAAGCTGAAGCACTTTCAAAACATAATAGGTTGTAATAGTTTTCAGTTCGATTAGATAAGTGAACGACAGCGAGAGTCGTCTCATTACAGATTGATTGTTGGATTACGTAAATATGAATCACGGGACGATCGTGAGCGGAACCATTGGCACGTGTTGTTATCTCAGAGGGTTTGTTAGTGGCGACGTGCTGCATTCGCCGGCGAGTGGGTCAGCTCTGCGTGACGATATTGTTCATTTGTTTTGATTAGCGGAAGAAGGCGGTCTGCGGTGGGTTCGAGTGATGGATGACTCGCGACAATGCTCCTCCGGGGAAGCGTGTGGGCGGCGTCTCGACAGCCAAAATCTACACTTTCCTTCGACTTTCTCTCAGAGGTGCGAAAGGTAGCTCCGGGGGCTCTCAACGCTTATTCGGTAGCAGACCGTCGCATAAGTGTACGCGTTGTAATCTATCGACCCGCTCCTGTGAGTCCCACGCCGTGCATCGCAGATATTCAAAACACCTGCATAACGAGGGCGGCTCGTGTGTTATATAGCGAGGCAGGAAGCGCGCGGCGACAGTGAGGGTGGTGGCCGGCGGCGTGCAATGTGAAGGGGTGTCTGCGATGTATGTGTGTGTGCATTTTCTGGTGGCTGTGCTCATGAGCACGGCGCAAATCGCGTTTGCACATTATCCTGTGAGTAAAGCATATCATTGTGGGCGGGCAGATCGCTTGAAGCCGCCTACGCCTTAACTACGTTTATTTTTATTATATATTGTAATATTTGAAGTACTTCATTTGTTCATTATAAGTATTAAATATATGCGAACTGTAAATGCTTATAGGCGTTGTGAGATTAATTAAAAGAGTTAAATATTTTTAATTTGAGAGAACTAAATATATCTATCTAAATTTCAAATAATCTGAACATAATTAAGCTTATAAAGCAATTGGATTGTTCATACGTTTTTTAGTATGAGCAAACTTTTATAATATTAAAATATTTAATTACGCTTTATTGGTGACTCCTGTTTCTTTGTATCACGATCATTCACTACACTAAGATTTTTTCTGTCTTGAGTAAGTATGCTGTATCTACCTACTTGCATATTCACATACTACTTGCATGTTCACACGGATATTGACTACTTAAAAAATTGTATCCCGTAGTGTTTGTTACATTATACTTTTTGTGATTGTTATTTTTGTGAGTACGGTACTGGTAATTGTTTGAATAGTTGCACGATGATCGCACAATACGCTTGCATTAGAAAGAGCGGAATGATTGCCAAACACGTAATTGAGATTGATGTTAATAACTTTCATCATCCATTTCAAACGTAACATTCACAATCGAATTCTCAAATTATCTGAACAAAATAATAATTATCTGCGTTTTGCCACTGCACTTATCGGAGTCGATAATTCACTAAATGCCATTGTTTTGTGTTAGAGAAAAAGAAAAACAAATAACTTTACTTTCCCCTTTGCTCACATCCGTTAATGTCGAATCAACACTTAGCTGACTCATGTGATATTTTCGTTTTCACTCGGCTCCCTATTTTAAAAGTGCCACAATTATAATATGATTTGCGCGACAGAAGTAGCACACGCGAGTTAATGCTACGACAGCCTCAACAACTCATTATGTGTATACGATTTTATTTACACAAGTCGACATGAGTGTGCTGTATCTTACAAGTGGGTACCTACATACAACATTAATTTGTATTTATAACAGTTTCTTAAGTCTATTTATAAAATTATTTGAAAACGAATTGCAATTGTTATTTACACACGACATCGTAAAGTTAATGACTTATTCATGTTTTATACATACACATTTATAGATATTTACAATGTGTGATTTGCATAGTCGACATTGACTTCGGTGAGAATCGACCCTGTTTGCTCTAGCATTTATCACAACATCTGAACGCTTTGCTTGGTCTTGATACCTACATCGATTTCATTGTGTAGTGCCGAATTTACTGTCGGGTGACAAACGAAAGAGAAATCACTTCATTTAACTCACAAAACTTATGCATATCAAACAACAACAACAAAGTATTGCAATTGAAATGTTATTCTTCGTTTATGATTATATCTAAATACCTAAATTGAGATTAGTAGGTGGGTGCCTACATTTTGATATAAGAAATAACATTATTATATATTGGGTGATCTATGTGAGCCCATACTGTGGGCTTATCACGAATTTAGTCTGGCTTTCAAATCGAGCTGTCACAAGCAAAATGGATCCGTTAGCAACCAGAATCATGAATTTTTACTAACGACTAACGAGCAACAGCAATCTATCAAATGAACGAAAGATCGAGACGTTCAAAAATTAACAAAAAGTATCTAAAATATTGTAGTTCCAAATCCGCACGCGGTGGCGCTGCTCAAATTTCCATACAAATCGCTTGAAGCGAACTCGGTTCGAAAGCCAGACTAAAATTCGTGATAAGCCCACTGATCATGGGTGGCAAGAGCGTGTAAGTGAGAGAACTATTTGTCAATTATCTGAAAACGGAAATTCCGCAACTATGCGATATTGAATATAAATTGCATCCAGACATCCAATTTATTAATTTTTTACAATATTCTATATAATTATTTTTAAAATTCATTTTTAGAAAATAATATAAGCTTCTTATAAGAAATATTTATGATTATTTTTTATTAAGTCTAATTGAATTTGTTGTTTTAATTCCATCTTCTAAGACGCTATTGCCGAAATATAAGTGGTGGCCAGGAGTTCGATGGGACGCAGGATTGGGAGATGATACTGAAGTCGTGTATTTGCCTGCGTTGCTGCCTCGTGAGCCGCAACTTGCTGATGATCACTTCACACCCGAAGAGCCACTGTCTTATAATTTTGATGCCTTTGGAAGGTAAAAGGCTAGAAGCTTTAAGATAATTATTTAAAGTAGATGATAAAATTTTTTTAGTAACTTAAGAGGTCAATAAGCGAAGATGACTGACTACTTTTGCTATGCAGATTTGAGGAGACAAATTTATATTTTATACTCGATTACATTTAAACTGATTCCGAATCGCGACCTAACGGATGTTACATTTAAAAATGTCAATAACTATATTGCCTATTCTTAAGTATTTATACTAGCAAAAATAAAAATTAGTTTGTTTAAAAGTTTGGTGGTATATTCAATGTAAGGTATCAAATGCAACAAATGTATTCAATGTAAGTAAAAGATACACAAAACTTATTAATTATGCTCTTAAGTTTTGTTTGTGGTTTCAATTAATTCACTAAGAGTTTTCTTTTGACTAGTGAAATAGAAGAATTGCAGACATTAATTAATTAACCCTCGTTCAACCCTTATGTTGGTATTATTATGACAAAATCTGCTTAACAATGTTTCTTTATAAAATTGACTTTATGAGAACTGCCTAGTTTTACAGAAAATGATAGAAGGGCAGTGTAGCGTGAGGTCAGCAAATGTATGTCATTCCGGCACAGTGAACCTTTTTAATCAACCCTGTTACTCGGAATAATGCATATTTTCCACCCTGATACTTAGAATCTGTAAATAGCTACGAACTCATTATAAGCAGTCGCGTTAGAATTATTTATTTCTACAGGAATTTCAAATTACGTCTGGTACCTAATCGTCGGCTTATAGCACCACAATTCCGAGTTTGGTCTGACGAAGGTGTGGAGTCCCCTCTCTCTACTACAGATTCGTCATGTCATTATCTCCACACTGGACCTGACACTGTAGCCGCATTATCTGCTTGCAGAGACCATATGCTTGTGAGTTAATTTACATTTATGAGTATAAATAATACTTATGTACTTTCGTTGGATGATATTTTTGTCTATTTCAGCATGGTTTGATTGTGGTCGACAACTCGACATATGAAGTTCGCCCGTTGGACGTTGGCACTGCTCGCGTCGAAGACATGCCAGGTCGAACAGCCCATGTTATTAGACGAGCGCCTCCCCCCGCACCACCCGGGGATGACGCAAGACCCCTACGACCTCGTCTAAGAAAGCCACGGACTAGACCTATTAAATACAAGGATCCACCTAATTATACTATCGAAATAGCATTATTTATAGACGAGGCGGCATATAACATTTTTCATCCTTTCTTGAATTATAACGAAGCTGATTTACGTGATATGCTACTAGCGTATATAAATGGTGTAAGTTTGTCTCAAAGCTTTGTCTTGTTTGTTTTGGAAACAGTTCCCTATCCAAATATCTGGACAGCCGAAATGTGTTTGAAATGTTGCAGGTACAAGCGTTATATCATCACTCATCCCTTGGGACTCGCATTCAGCTATCTTTAGTGAGACTGACATTGTTGCGTACACAACCAGCTGGGTTACCGCCTCATGCTGAACGTGGTCGACTACTTGACTCATTTTGTGCATATCAAAAAAGTCTTAATATTGAAGATGATAAGGATCCAGATCATTGGGACATGGCATTATTGCTTTCTGGGTAGGAAAATAATTTTGTTGATAAAACACGCAACATAATATAAAATGGCTATACTCACCCCAGTCTACTGACCTACTTTCATTTATAGTAATTTTATTATCGCCTTTAGTGAGTCACTTAGATGTGTGTGAATTTATCAATTTATCACCTCATTATTTTTTAACTTATTAAAACTCAATTCACTCAATATAGGATATCTAAATAAGTTAAGCTTAAGTCTTAAATGACTTGTTCTAGTCTAGATTTTTATGCGGATGAAGGTGGGCGACGCAATGGTGTTACAATGGGCCTTGCTCCAGTTGGAGGAGTGTGTCTGCCGGCACACGCCTGTGTAGTAGCAGAGTTTGGTGCTAACGACTTGCTGGGCAGACCTTACCCTTCTGCGGGGTTCACCTCCGTCTATATTTTGGCACATGAAATAGGACACAAGTCGGTGATGAATTTTCACATATATTTTTAACATTAACAATAATAATTATGACTAGTTTGTTTTTAACAGTACCATTATGAAGATTTATTATTTTAATGATCTTTCGGGCACAGTTGTGGCGGAATCTAATGTTAGCTTTCGTGGTTTTCAGTCTAGGTATGCATCACGATGGTACCGGTAATAGTTGCGCACGTGATGGTTTTATAATGTCCCCATCACGTGGTACCAATGGTGAAGCTACTTGGTCTACATGTAGTGCACAAGTCGTCGCTGATTTAGAGTAAGTTTATGGTTTTTAACTCTGATTTATGTTTATTTATACCTATTTATTACTGCCGTGGTTGCTATTGAGATTCAACTAATCCAAGTGTTTATAAAGTTTTTATTAAAATAAAAATCATTCAGTAACATTACTTATAGATGGGCAACTTGTTTATTTGACGGAGACGATTCCGATTCTATACCGCCGGAATTAAATCATGAACGGTTTGGCGATGCTCCCGGTGCAGTAGTGGGTGCAAAGAGACAATGCGAGGTGTTGCTAAGGGATGGGGATGCGGCTCCGACATCGGCTGTCCCTGTCTCTTCCCTTTGCGCCCAATTAACATGTCGCACGCCGCATAGAGCTGGATTCTATTATGCGGGACCTGCTCTCCCTGGTACCCCTTGTGGGCCACATAAGGTGATTTCTTATAAAATAAATATGTGTATTTTAATTTATTTAACAATAATACAATATTGTTAATTCATTTATTGCTAGTGGTGTCAGGGCGGGGAGTGCGTGCGAGGGAGCAAAATCCCCGACCAACCGCCGGGGGTCGCTGGGGGTGGTTCGTTAGCCTCGAGCGGGTGGTCTCCCTGGGAGGAGGGAGTATGTCGCTCTGGCTGTACATTACGATCTCGTGGTACCCGAGAGAAACGGCGTCAATGCTCTCAGACTGATGCATGTCAAGGAACTGGCTATGATGTTGTATTATGTGATGATATCAAGGTATATAAATTAATCGAACACAATATTTATATTACAATATAATATTAATGTTTGAAAATTAATATAATCCATTGTAATCTTATTGTCATATTATAACTAAGCATTGTACGTATGTTTGTGTTATTTATATAGGTAACAAATTTTTTTCAGGTGTGCGGAAAAAAGACAAGAGTAGGGGCTAACGAATTGGCGTCTCGCAAATGTGCGGAGTACGCGATATTATTGAGCGAGCTCGATCCGCGCGGGGGTGGTCTTCAAGCACCTCATGACCCCAGTCCGTATATAAAATACATATTATTACAAACCCATATTCGACCCGACAATCTATTACCATTCTTTTGATAGCTTACAATATTTTTTATTATTGCAAACTGAAAAAGTGATTTTCCTGTTTTATAGAACAAGTCATCAAGTTATTTTTACATATTCATGGGCGTTAGCGTTACGGCGTCATTTCCAGCTTGCTATCCTTGACGATATTTCACAGTCTAGTAATATAGTAGCGACATCTATGTCGTAGCTCATAAAATGTGAACCTATGAAAATTGTAATATATATCTTCCTTTAAATTGGAGACGCCTAATACATATTTTTAAAATATAAATTTTGATAATTTATTACTAACTATACAAATTGAAAAATAAATTAAAAGCATTATTAGGGTTTTTCTATTTTTATAGAATTTTGTAACGCCATCTCTTGATTACCTTTAACACTAGTATGAACAGTTAATAAAATTAAGCTCACATATTTGAAATAGTTCATGTTGAATGTACTAGATGTCGCCGGCTCACTAATATTTTTATTCTTAATTATTTTGGGATCCCTAATCATCATTAGATGTTGTCCTCTACAAGCCTTTTAAACAATAAATGTACACAATTATTCAATTAATAAGTGACAATATTAATTTAGATTCTGATTTACAGCAATTCTTGCAGTTATCACAGAACACACTTATAAATTATGATACTAACTGATATTTATTTAATTGCAGCTCGTATGTGGATGGGATGCGCTATATTCTGCCGTCGCGCAGCAGGTGGAGGATTCTATGCGCCCAGAGTGGAACTCAATGATGTTGGAATGGACCCATACTTCCCCGATGGCACTTGGTGTCATTATGATGGAACGAATAATTATTATTGTTTACAACATCACTGTTTACCCGAGGTAAAATATGACTCTTGAAGTTACTTTTATTAAGTTTAAAATAATGTGGAACGTGCATTCTATTCAATCTTTACCTACGATACGTAATTGTCTTAAGGTGAACAAGGCGTTATTGATATGAGTAAGCAGGTCACATGACAATTTTGTTCATAATCTTTTATACAAAGCTTTTTATAGCTCCTTTAAAAATTATTATCAAATCAAATTCCTAAAATAATTTTACGACATGTTATGAACAAGAGTAATTATATCGTAGCTATAAACTAGATAATGTTAACTTATAATTAGTTATCAAAATAATTATAATTTAATCAAGTTTAATGAATAAACAATTCCTTTTTTTCTGGGTCGTAAATTCATTAAACACATCGTTAATAGCGCGTGCCTTAAATTTATTTGATATAACTGTTTCAATCATATGATAATTAATTCGTAGTCGTAGTTATATGTGTGCATAGAAAAATTATAGGTACACTTTTTATTAGAAATATAATTTTACATCTGGTTCCATAATAAAACCAAAAATAACTTTTATATTGAA
Organism: Tineola bisselliella; assembly: GCA_028551675.1. Classification (NCBI taxonomy): domain Eukaryota; kingdom Metazoa; phylum Arthropoda; class Insecta; order Lepidoptera; family Tineidae; genus Tineola; species Tineola bisselliella. The sequence continues at coordinate 49,715 of JAPWLS010001114.1, read as the reverse complement.
AGTGTCTACAGATACTTTCTTACATTTATTTATTTTTACATCTTAAAATAAACTTCAAGAGTAACATTTTAAGTGGTTACTGAAGTAAAATAACGAATAATAAATATAAAACCGTGTTGTTTCCGATTTATTTTTAATGCTTAGAGGTAAAATATATTTATATTTATAAGACGTTATTCCAACGCGTTTATTTTAATTGTTTTGGTGACTGAAAATTGCTAATGAAATCAAAACAGCTCAAGATTTCTTGGAACGAAAATAGAATAGCACTGAAAGCGTACATGTTTGTTCTAGATTAAGAAAAGTCTTTGATCAATAGTTTGTTTGTGCACACCTAGGTGGGTCCTAAAGTCAATCCATCATCAGTGTTATTCGATGATGCGCAAACGTCAACGATGATGTTTGACTGTCAAACATTTCGGAGAGTTTCAGCATAAATTCTGCCGTTCGTGCGTCATTCTTTTATTATATTTGCTTCTGTAAATTGTTTCCTAATTTGTCATAAAATTATTAGGTATCTACTTGTTTTTGGGATAACTTTATTAAAAGTTAATTTAATTAAATAGATAGCACTGTATTTTTCTGTTATATTTTTATATAATATGCAATAAAATGATAATAATTTAAAAACATCGTACTTAATTGTATGTAAGCAGGTGTAATTAAATGACATCTTAGCACTTATTACACCCGGATATTTGCAAAAGCGATATTTTATAATTTTATTTACCTCTGAAAAGTAGCAAAGGAGATGAGGATACGTTTATTGCACTGAAAATATATTTTATTACCGTTACGTGGAAATTTTATAAAAATGGATAGTTTCCATTGAGCTTTGATATATTTTTGTGGGAAGGAGGTACTTTGATCAACAAATTTCAATTTATCAAATCTACATATCAAATTTATCAAGTACATACTTACCTCATAGTATTGCTAATTCATTACAATATATTAAAAACAATTGAATCAGTACGTCCCTGAAACAAAAAAAAAAAGTATATCTTATTATAGTAACGTACTTATGATTAAGCGGAAATGCAGTGCCGTCAGTCAAGGATCACATGTTCAACCACACCGCAAGCCTACATAATCAGATAACATCTGTTTATTGTCTAGCATATTATTTACCACAACGTTATGCGATTTACTGATTTGAGATCTATTCAATATTTAAAATAAATATTTGTTTTAATAATTGAACTTAACGATTGTTTAAAAAATGAGCGCCTGAAAATTACAGAAAATATTATAATCTTAAAATGACTACACCCGCATAAAATTGAACTATTTTGAAGGAAATAATATAACAAGAAAATAAATACACAAATGAATTAATTTGAATAAAATATTCTACTCAACATGTAAAAGTAAGCAAAATATAATTTACATTTTGTTAAACTTTTTTTTTATTATTTAGAACTTTAAGATGACAGCTCAGTACCATATCTGGGAGCTGCCTGGAGAAGACATCTCTGGAGCTTTCAATGCGCGGGCACTCGCATCAAATGATTACTCAGATTCTCTCCGCGCATACTTAACAATAGATGACAAAGGGGTTCCCATAGCAAGGTCTGCGTTTCCACCGCAGCTTCCGGCAGACAATGCACGTGATTGGGAAGTTATAGACTATGTTGATATACCAAAATCTTAACGCTCCACAACTAGAAATATACTCAAATAAAAGTATTATTTTTATTACTGATTTTATGAACTTGCCAAAATACAAATGTGTTTTTAGTATATTTTTTATATTGATATTATAGAGTTAGAAAATAGAAATATTTAATAGACATAATGAAGTTAATATTATTATTCACAGTATTAAATATAAAAAATAGATATTTAGTTATGTAGGTTTAAAATTATTACGAAAAACTAGTCTCCTTTCTATATCTAATTATAAAATAAAGTTACCATGTTTATTATTGTTCCTAATAAATATTTTTCACTGTTTTAATATAAAGTTTCTATGAGAACAAAGGTATTCTCAACTTGAATGTATAACTTTAAAAAAGTAATAGACTACTAGCCTGTAATATAAATATAAATTGTTAATATTTATTTAGGAATTCAAGATTTTAAGATTGAAATATCGTTTGTATATATTTATTATGTAGATATTATTGACGTCTTTGAATATAATCTGGGATCCTATTAGAATGAAGCAAATGGAAACCATAATTACACGACAGTTTATTTTTTAAACAAACTCCTTCAAAATGTTTTCATTTAGCTAGCTGTATATTTCAATTATTTTATTTAGCCAATAAATTATAAAAAAATTAGACTGTAAATCATTTATATTGAGAAACACGACTTACCTTTCTAGTGTATAATAAATTGTACACGTAAGAACCGCGAATAAAACATTATTTATAATTCAATGTTACTATTATTTTAATGTAAAAAATCCATCAGTAGTAATAAAATTCTTTGATATTAAAGTACTGTGTGTTATTTATTATAAATGCATTTTATAGATCAGTCTATTTATGATAGTCATCTGGAAAGTATCCAAAAGCAGTGCTTCAGTTACAATTTAAGATAATAAAGGAAAACAATTTGTTGCGAGAAGCATGCCACAAGAGATGAATAATTTAAATAATTTTAGTAGGGTAATCGTTCGAATCGTACCAAACGACTACTACATTTATTACTAAAATGATTTAAGCGTAGCAGATATGACGATGTAAACAAACATATTTTACCTTTTCTATACTATTGAACAAGAGTTCCAAGATAGAATAAAAAGTCCTAATTCTCATAAGACTAATAACTGGTATTCATATATTAAGCATTAGACGAAACAATTCCGAAAATAAAGTGTTGTTTTTTTTCCATTATTTTAATTATGCCTATAATAAAATTACAATTAAGGCATGTACTTCTGTAATTTTAGTGTTTTACTCTACAGTTTGGTTTTATACTTAAAAACTAAACTATGTAAATGGTGAAGTTACCCTGTAAGTGTGAATAGTGTAAATAATTGCAACTTAAGTAGTTGTTATTATCTATACATAATTTTAATGACAAAGTTTAAATAAATCTTGCTAATTTAGTGGCTGGACGCTTATAATGCTAGACGCGTTCGTAATTGTTATTTCTATTGTAATCATAACTTATGCTAATGTCTAATGTCGCGTTTTAAGTAACATAATGTTTTTTTAATGAGCAGGTACCTATTTGAATGCACAATACATGTGTTTATTACGTACGATTCCTTACCTAGTGTATTTAAAAAAAAACAATACCTATGTACTTTATTTCGGGAGGATTTCTTTCTCTCAAAAGTATCTCAGCGTTTTTTGTTATTTATGCTAAAAATTCATGGTCAATAAACATGTTACGAATTTTAATAGAAACAGTTGAAAATCCTCTTAACTGTGGTAATGGTTTTTATGAATCATGCAATTAGCTTTCATTTGACATTTATTATTTTTCATTTCATAATTTTATTATTATTGACGTTTATAATAAGTTGGTTACTAAATGTGGATTTTTCAATTACCTAGTATTGAAACAGTAAAATAATGAACAAAACAAAGATAATGTACAGAAATATACCAACCATAATAACAAAATTATTATTTTGTTTTGTTTGACGGAAATATAAAGTATATTAGTATGTATGTACGCACATATTTCAATACATCGAACAAAACCCTTTACCGTTTCCAAAAATAAATTACATTAACAAAATTGTTAGTAGCGTCATGGCCAGTCTGTTGTTTTTCTTTTATTTAGCTCACAAAAAATCCCGCCTTATTAAAAAACTATGGTCAAACTAGTAACGCGGAACAAAATCAATGATACGTTACTGACGATGCGCCCACAAACCTGATTGCTCTATGTAGGTATAATCAAAGGAACCTCACAGCAACTTGTGTTTAAACACTAAACGTTAGCAATTTTAAAATTAAATATTATAAATATCTTAAACAACATATTTTTATAGATCTATATTCTGCCACAATCTCTACTACGCCGGTAGTATGCCCATGTTTTATGTCAAACTTCGGGTTTCATTGTGAATTTGTGTGAAGTGTGTACAGTCTAATTTCAAATATCTTTCAAGACGTTAAAAACGTAGATTGCCTTCGTATTTTTGTTTAAAAAAAGTTTCGAACAAACAGTTTTATTTGCAGAACAACGTTGCACTAGTGCAGCGTGATCAACTGATCGGTAATTGGATAATCAAAGTTTACTAGGTCGAATTTTAGTGTAAGTTAGTTGGTTATTACGACCTGGAGTAATTTTAACTGACCCTATTTCAGGCGCCAAATATTCTACTAAATAATAAAACTATTAATGCATTTAATTACTAAAATATATACGTAAAAAAATTGAATCAAATTACTGAATAAAATCTTCAGGGATTCAAATGCTACTTTTTAATAATAATTTAACATCGACTTGATATTTTGTTTGGATTAAATTAAACAATTTCAATCCTAACATTTTTTTTTGCATAAATTTAAGCTGGCAATTACGGGATCTGAAAGAAATATTGAATAAACTTTTAATACAATAATCAAATTATTTAATAAAAATATTACAAAATGTTTTTTTATTAAAATATACCTAAATTCGTTTAGATTGTTTTATTTTGGTTTAGTGAATATTTTATATGCAGGCACTATAATTTCTTAAATACATTATTATGTAACATTTGACCATAACCTTTACATGATAAGTTAGATAATTGTTAGTATTTTGGGAAAGTTTAAATTACGATATGATAAGGATATTTACTCGTAGATGGCTTAAAATATCTAACTGTCAGGTGAAGGACAGCAAGTGCGATTCTTACACATGATTGACTAGTTAATTTCTATTGTTACTGTCATAAATCAGTCTTAACTACTTAGAGGAAATCTTCATCAGCTTATCAACAGTACATCACTCTTATCATGAGTTTATTTATATGCTTATTAGAATCTAATTAGTGAATGAAACGTTTACATAAGAAATATTTTCAATATTTAAATTTTAAGTTATGCAAATGTTATTGTTACTACTATACCTAGATAAGTTTGAAGTCATAATAATAATATAAAGAAATAAAAATATGTACCTATTAATAAAAATAATAAAGTTGTCCTATTAGAAACTTAGAAATTGTTGTAAAAAATTATTTGTTGTATCCACGTAACATTTTATAAACAATTGTTAATAATAAACGTAGATATCAATGGCATTGACATCTGACACTGTTTAATGACTAAATAGTATAATTGCATCGGATACGGTAGAAAGCAGAGCCGATGGAAGCGAAGAGCGGGGGCTCCGACACGCAGCGCCGGGCTTGTCAACTGATATCGGTAATCGGCAGTCAGTCAGTGACTAGTAGGCGTGTGTGCGGTTGCTTTTCGCCGACATCAGCTGAGTTACATAGCCGTTCAGTTATAAAGTCGGTCATCCGCGCATACGCCGCAGTCACAACCCGGCCACGCTCTCTCCTGCACTACGACCCGCGAGCGGCACAATCAATTGTGATAAATAACTTATTTGCTCTTAAAATATGGAAGAAGATTGGGGATATACCGTAGCTAATGGTGAGTTTTTCCTTCTTCATGTAATACTAATGCAACTATGTCTAAATGTCGGCGACCGGTTTGTTTACCTCGCAGCACGTGACGACGCTGCCTGCACTGACTCAAAATTTATATTATTTATCTTTCGTTTAATTTACTTTTTTTATTTAAACAATAGCTTATAAATTAAACTAAATTAATTCTATGTAAATGTTCATTTACGTTGAGTTATTTAAATTACTCGCACTCTGTTTTCAGTGGTTTTGCATTTTATGAATGAAAATACGTTATAATAATTTTATGTAAATTACTGACACGGGCGGCTGAAAATAACATTTTATTACAATATGTATTAGTCTCCATGTTAAATATAACCGGGAATATGTTATATTTTGTATTAGGCATTTTTATTATTTAAAATTAAGCGAGCCTCTATAAAATTCTAATTAGCATAGTTTTCAGAAAATATTTAATTATCACAAGTGAAAAGTAGCACATTATCATATTTTTGATCATTGAGCGTGCCTTTCATACTGCCACAGTTGAGTGACGCGTGCGTACACCAGTTTTCGCAGACCCCTTTAAATCCCGGCTCGTTGGTTTATTTATTTGAATTAATTTATAACTAATCACCATTACCACTTTTACACATATGAAAAATAGTTGATATACTTTTCAAAAAATATATATTGTTACATTTCTTTAGGCAGCTGCTAACGATTGTTAAGCAAAAATTTAATTTAATTTCGAAAATGTCGAACTTCACCTACATATTTAGTTGTAGGTACTATATATATAGAAACACCAAAATATAATATTTGAATAAAGCCATGTAATAGTGAATATACAGGTGATTTTTCGAAATTTGGAATTCTTGAACTGTGAAAGGCAACTAAATTTTTTAAAGGATAATCCTGATACTATCGGCAGTTTATTGTGTCTTTATGGCCCTAGATAAAGTTGTGACTATATCAGAAGGAATAATTTGTGAGCCGTGCTGGGCAGCTACGGGCATGGGCGTAGGTACCTAATCAAACCTAAAAAAATTAATTATCGAGGTACTAACTATAATACTTAATATCCGTAAGAAAGTTCACACTCGACAGTCGTCAGTCTACACAAAAAAAAACCGGGGTAAGACCGCGGGTATAGTTTGCTAGTTACATATTATTTTAGACTGTAATATGTAATAGTTCTAGAGCTTGCATCGAAGATTGAACGGAGACTATTCCACCTGGTTGACATGCACAAAGGTGTTAGGCAGGGATATGTAGCTCCCGTTTCTGTACAGCCGTCTGAATGAATAGGACTCTACGTTCTGTAGAAATTTTGTGCCAAAAGAACTTTTGGAAGTTCACAATGGAGTGCTAGTGCCCACTTCGGTGTATGACAACGACTGTTGGTTTACTTAGTGGGGCACTTTGAGAACTATGTGTGGAGTGTACTTGAGCAAGAAAATCTTAAATAACGTGATAAGGAAATTTTACAAGCTCAAGGACAGTAGTAACCATAGTGGAAAGATGTTGTAGTGGAAATGACGTATCGAAGGAAATTGGTGAAACATATTTATCGTGCGAGAGTAGGCGGTAGTCGTTGGGAGACGCCCTAGAAAGTCCTTTCAGGATCAAATTGACCTTAGAATGGGCCAGATTTGAAACGTTTTCAACCGACGTGCATGTATGAAAAGAATAATTAATGTGGAAGGTGGTTTGTAAAGTATGGATCACTGAAATTCTATGCTTGCTGCCTACCCCGGAAGGACGTGAGCTAAGTACTATTAATAGTAATTCGGTTTGATTTTGATTTATTTCTCAAAAATCGACAAATGCATTGTCACGGCGAGAACACAATGACTACTTCCGAAATGACCAATTAATATAATCAAAAAAAAAACACAACAGTAAGCTGCATTTAGCATAAGATAAATTTTCTTTTACTATTTCCTATAGTAATGATGTAAATCTTAACAACGCTCACCCATTTCGAAATACTTGTATCTATTTGATAGATTAGGAAAGCGAGTGTAAATTACTTTAAGTGAAATTCATTAGTAAACTCCACACTTAATTAGACTATATTTCAAATTTCACTTTAATTAACTAAATGATTTATTTAATCAACAGACGTTATTTTTTATTATAAGACTATAAGTACTTGTGAACAGGTTGACCTGTTGCATTGGATTTTCCTGAAATCAATGTTTTTATAATCTGTCACATTCCATATGTTTTCAAAATCATAATTTCACAATCAAATAACGGTATGTAACTATAGTTTAGTGCACGTCATTTTGAATTATTTTTTAAAAACATTCCCGTTGTTTGATTTTTGTTAAAAGATTCCGAAAGATATAGCATAGACGGAAGATAGATCCAGCTGTGGTTAAAACTCCGCACGATATTGAAATCAATAAAATATTCATCCACAGAGAAATAAAACAAAACAAATGCAATAAGTAAACGGTCAGCTCATTATAAACTGTAACGCTGTTTTCAACTGATGCCCTATCGAGTGACGTATGCAACGCTGACATAATGTTTATGTAGATCAGATTAGTAATTTACAAAACATAACTCTAAACCGTAAAATTCTAATTGAAAATAGTTTGGTTGAAATTATATGACAAATCTTCGTTAGCTCCTAACTAATGCTTCAAAATGTGACTGAATTCGAACTGTGTAGTTACTAATGTTCTGCTTCCTTGTCCCGGGCACAACAATTTCCTGTCATACCAGCAACATTATAAAGATAATTTCATTGTTGTTTATATTTATTTATATAATATTTTATTACTTCCTATTGCATAGAGATTAATGTTTTTTATTAATATAACTTTTTATTTACGTATATTCTAATATTGATTTTTGTATTACTTTTTGCTAGTAAAATTCGATGTTTTGTTGGAATAAGAGGAAACTATTGAGATACAAAAAAAGTATTTTATGTGTGGTGTTAAGAAAATTAGTTTTTGTATTTGTCTCGTTCATTATACTTACTTACGCTTCTAACCTTAACCTTGAGATCGTGTTGAAAAAAGGAGGAAACTTCACGGTTATGAACATTGCACGGCATGTTTAGGGTCGAATCATTGGACTGACAAATATATAAATAACAATATATCTTAAAATATCGATAATCAATATTTATACTTATATAAAAAAAGATCATATTTGTCGGCCTTTTGTTTTATATTAGGATTTCGTTAATTATTAATGAAGTTGCCGTCATTTCAATTTATTCCTGTTACTATCGTATGAAAGTCATGTCGTAAAAATTAGAGAAAATCAACGATAATAAAGCACCCGTACGCATGACCTGAGCACAAAAAGCGAAACGACATTCAATTTGTGTATATTAAGTATTTACTAATTTAAAATGTTAGTAATATTGCATTTATTTTTGATGATTTTAATTCACTGTGACCTCGATACCTGTAAAGTTGTCGAAACATCTCGGATTAAAATAATCAAAAGTGATCAAAATAATAAACATCAAAAATATTTATTAAAATTAAATAAATCATTTTCATGAATAACCGAAGTCACACTGTCACATACATATATATTATATTTATTTGTCACGGTTTTGATGTCACATACCTACTATCTCTTGACCAAAAGGCATGATAACATAAAGATGACTTTACGACGTATTTGAGGTTTATTGTGAGTAATTATTCTGAATTTAAAGTGGTTTTGGATTGCGATGAGTGCTGAAAAAAATATTATAGTGTGAATGAAACTGAGATATTGATTACAGGAGAAAAACTCATCTGAAACGTTTTGTTTACTAAAATATATTTAAATAATTAACTCACTCCACATGATTTTCGTGATTCTGCACGCCAATTCTTATCCTACTAACCTCCCATGAGGGTGTAAATTATATATTTTATTAAAAAATTGTTTACGTGTTTATAGCTCTGCAATCTATATGTTAATATGCAAATATAAAACAAATAGATAAAATTAACTTTAAAAAATATTTCAAACAGTTGAAATGAATAAGTTTGAATCTGATTTGTAAGTACAGATTTACAAATATAGGTACCTACTTATATAATTTTTTTTGCGATAGTTTATATTTGAATAAAGGAAAATGTTTTAAGATTTTACAAGGCTAGGTTTTAACGTGACACAAATACGATGTATGTATCATAAAAATATATCATATATCTTCCCAAGTAATGTGCAACGTCTTCATTTAAATAAGCACGGCGTGCAGATAATATCACGTTATTAACACAGACCTAGTAATCGTTTGCGATAATGGCATTCTGTTCTAACCGACAATTTGTTATTAATATGCTAAGTTGACTAAGTACGAATATAAGTGAGCACTAAGTTATTGCATCTACTGAAAATCAACGTTCAGTTATAATAGCGTTTTTGTGTTCTCTATTTTTTTATTTGTTTTCGGTGTACCAATTAAAACTCGTTTTTATATATTTACTACTTTTACGCACCTGTTATAATATTTTATGTAATTGTATAATACGGGCTTTTATATGATCATTGCACTTCATTGGCTTGAGAAATTTAGATTCTAAACATTTTCCTGTTAGACGTGACTACATACAATCCGAATATATTTTAATAAATTATTACTCAATACGTAAATAATTGAAAATATTTGGTTTTATATTGCTCGAGAATGTACCTTTCGACCGAGAACTTGCGCATACGCCGACCTCGATTGAGCACCGTTGACTTTTTTCTGAAGGTTGATTTATAAGTAAAATGATAATTATTGTTATTTGTAGCAGATAAGTAAAGTATAGGTCATCTAAAAACAACACAACCCCAATGTTGATAAACGCTACTTTGACGCCTATCAACAATGATCTTATTCATAATTGTTTACATCTAATTATTAGATAAGAACTTGAATTAATTAGTGAAAAATGGATACATTTAATGACTGTAAATCATTGAATGAAACATGTTGATGAGACATATCAAACGAAATTTATGCGAATATCAATATCACACACACGGCACGCGTGACTACTTTGGCTTATAGAGTAGAACGTGGAGGAATGGGAATTAAATATGTTGTAAAATATATCTACAATAGTTTTTTGCATTTAGAATCCTCATAGAGTACTTTAGATAGAGCTTTGTTATTGTAACAAGTTTGGGACAAAAAAATATTGTAATAACCGAAGTTATAAAATAATAATTAACTTTTTACAATAATCATGTTTGTATGGTGCAACATTGGTCACGGATTAATTTATAAAAATCACGTGACCAAGGTCATGAACTTAATGATGTTGCCAATCATTTTGGTTATCATTAAAGCGTTTATAAACCAACAATTGTCAACTAACTATTTGATTCGACGTATGTACGCGTAAACACATAAAGATTGAAATCTTCAAAGTAAATACTTAGGAGCCGGTTCATTAATATGCCACAGTAAATGGTCAAGTTTAAAAAGAAAATTATCTAGAAAAATAGCAAAGTCGTTGAGTGATGAAAAACAAAGTGATCGGCTTAAACCGTAAAATTACCTTTGATGACATAAAACTGCTTGTTTGTGAGATTAATTCCCCGTAAATTTTGTTTACTTAGCGAATGCCTATTTGCGTAATTTATGTAAACTTGATTGTCGTGAAAGACATAATGATCCATCTGATATATTAATCATGATAGCGATTATGAAAAATATAACATTTTGAAAAAAGAAGTTGTAAATTGCCGGTTATTTTTTAAAATTATAATACTTTTGTTTATTGACTAATTTTATTTAATTTTTTTCATAATTGGCTACATAATGTTGAAAATATTTTTACATGAGCTCTCCTCATATAAATAATTGGGAGCCGCATTACTAACTGCCTTCAAATATTTTCTATCAATTTTTTTTAATTCTCCAACAAAGAGTGGGGATTGCAGCTTTTGATTTCATATGCCTTACCTGTATCATAGAAGCATGAGGAGAACGCGTTTGCCTCCAAAAACTGACTCATAAAGCTAGGACACCCAGTTTGATGCATTACAACAGGAGACTTACAAAGACCTACTTCTAAATTTTTTTTCAGTTCTTTGTCTTATAATTTTTATTAAACCTATTTGATTATTATGTAATATAATTATAATAAAACATTATAGCATAATTATAATACAATATAACAATTCCAGATAATTTTTTAAAAAACCCAATATTTATACTTTGATATCAAATAACTTGGATACGTGATTATTTTGTTAGTATTTCATAATATAAAGTTTTTTATACAATAAGTTGCTTTTATTATATTTATAAGGCTGTAAAACCTTAATTTGTGTTTGTTACTTTGTTTTCATCAACCAGACTGATAAGATAAAAGAAAACAATAATCAGGAAGTCCGTAGAACCAATATTTTCATAAAACGTCAATTTAATTAATTGTTACAAATTAAAACCAACATTTTGCAGCTTTTACACTCACACTACGATACAAAGTATTAAAACGACATTATTTATCACAAAGGATATTCTCTTTACTGGCTTTGTCATAATTAAAACATCTCTTGATCCATTTCTTCAGGACGTCTATCTATGATAAGATAAGAGGACAATGCAAACATATCCACAGCGTCGCTCATCACAGTTATCACTTACCAACGTGATGGTTACCATATTATAAACGTGTCATTTACAATTTATTGACATTTTTTTTATTACTTTCGTTTTGTAATCAATTTAAAAACAAAAGAAAATAACTATACTTACAACATCATATCAAACATTAAATCCATACTCGAATATGTATAATATTATTACCTATATCTAGTGCTAATATATTACTTAAGTACTTAATTTTCACTAATACCTACCTATGTAATTTAACTATTGGTAACATTATGCCTACAATGATTTATTGTCCTTTTCCCATCGTTTCAAAAAATAATAGAATGATAAATTAGTATTTGAAATAATTTTAATTATTTTAACATTGAAAATTGTACACAGGGCCCGCAACATGGACAGATAAATTCCCAGAAGCCCGAGGAGCACGACAGAGCCCTATCAACATTAACACTTCGAAGGCTACCTCAAGCCCTGACCCAGCACCACCACTGAAGTGGCGTTATTCCGTTAACCATACTCGCTCAGTGGTCAATCCTGGGTACTGTTGGAGAGTCGACGAGAACGGTTATGATTCAGGTAATTTGCTCAAAATTATGTAATAAAAAATCATATGATTTTGAATACAAAAAGAAACGGTACACTCCGACGAATATTTTACCGTAAGAAACCGTTATTGCTTGCGTAGAAACAGACATTCATTTTTCTTTTTTGAATACCTACTACAAATATCTACATATAAACCCCTTCAATCCAATTGTAATGTAGAAAATAACGGCACTTTATTAAATCAATCATTTCATATTTTAGGAATAAGGGAATAAAACTTCAATTTCTGTTTCAGAATTAACTGGTGGGCCACTTGGTAGCGATGTATACCGACTACAGCAGTGGCATTGCCATTGGGGAGCTGTGGACGGTCAAGGATCTGAGCACACTGTCGATGGCCGCACCTTTTCTGGTGAACTTCATCTTGTTCACTGGAATACCACCAAATATAAGAGCTTTTCCGAGGCAGCAGGTCAATATGATGGGCTCGCTGTACTAGGAGTATTCTTGGCTGTAAGTAATCTAAAATTTAAACAATGGGGCCATAATTATTAGGTTAATTTTTGCCAAAATTTCGAATGAAGCCTTCATAAACTTAAACTGCTCATTACGATATGGACGAATGACACGTGTACCTACATACTTAATTAATATTAAATAAATACAAACGACTTGATGCGACTTAGTATTGCGAATTGATAACTGTGTTCACATTACCGATAATAACACGACTGGGGTCCAACTGTCGCATGTTCATCTCATCCGCTGTTATCCTGGGGCGTTAATACATTATTGCAAATAATAATATCGCCCTCCCTCCGGTTTTTATGTTGGTATGATATTGCTGCAAAAGTAATTGCTAATACAATTTCAGTAGATGTAGATATCTAAATCTATATTACGGAGATACTAAATTAGGTTTTAATTAGATTGAAGAATCTGGATTTTATTTATTACTTAATTATTGCTAAATACGAACTTATTAGGTATATATTAAGGCAAAATAGTGATTACCGAGCACGCCAGCTGTCAACTTATGTAGTAATTCAGCTACTGCTCTCTCTTCCGTTTTAACACGTACTTTCTCTTTACAAACTTATAGATTTGTATGAGTTAAAATAAGTAAACTTAGTAATTATAATAATGCCTATGCAAAAATAATATTCATATCTTATATTTTCAAAATAGGTTAAACGTTTTGCTGATTTCGGTAATAACTTTACTTTTAAAAAAGATTTTTATAAAACTTTCATAATTTAATTTTAAATTAATTTTGTGTTATCGTAACATGTAGCAATTGTTACTTGGTATAATGTCAATGTTGTAGCTAATTACATAGTCATACTAAATTCTGTAACAATAAAATCGTGTTTGTCATTCTCTAACGCACATGTCCCGGAACCAAGTTATTTAATTTATATGAACAGTCAATAAAGACAATTAATTATAAAGATATTATTAACTCCTACGCATTATTGAATGAAACCTACACACATTTCGCGTCATACAAAAGAAGTCTCGCAAGTGCTACAATCCTTTTATGGTACTAGTGATATATCTATGAATAGTTTAGACACTAGGCAGAAGAGACTTCCGATCGGAATTACACGAACTACACGAAAATGAGGACTAGTCATATTTTTTTTACGCTTCTCCACCGAATGTTAAGCTAGAATGAACGGAAACTGGTAGAAATGGCTGTGATCAGGCAGCTGTCCTTTTATATATAGCATATACCTACCTCCCATTAATTATACGGATATTGAAACAGATAGTCTTAAAATATGTGCTAAAATTTTAACATTTTTTTTTCAGGTTGGAAGAAATCATCCTGAATTGGACAAAGTCGTAAAATTGTTGCCTTTCATCAAGCACAAGAATGATAAGGTTACAATGCCTAACCCACTCGATCCAGCTCGGTTACTGCCAACCAGCACTGGCTATTGGACTTACCCCGGTTCTCTCACGACACCACCATGCACTGAATCCGTCACCTGGATTCTTTTCAAACAGCCAGTTCAAGTGTCCGCTGATCAGGTAAATATCTAATTATCGTATTATATTTATTCGTATCCTTGAATTCTTCAATTGACCTTAAGTATTTAAATACTTACTATTAATGTGTATATTCATTAAATGTTCAATTCAATGTTTACAGTTAGCTTCGATGCGGAAGTTACGTTGTGGCGAGGCCAGCACCCGGGGCGTCGAAGAGATGGAACTCATGAACAACCACAGACCACCATTACCGCTCGGTAATCGAGTTCTTCGCGACTATGGTGGCAACTAGCATCTACATCGATTTAGATACCAGTCCATCTGATCTCACAGATTTAACTCATTCCACAAAAGAACACACTAAGTGCCTGTGGCTTCAACAAAGATAATTTACATAAGCAAGCTTTAAACTTACACGTAGGTAATGTGATATCTTGGTAATACTATATGTAACAATAGTAGGTTAAGCAATGAAAATGATGTATTCGCAACATAGTTGTAGAAGCAACTACAAAAGTAGACCCACTAGAAATAAGAATCAGTCATCATGAGCAGTGATCTGAAATTAAGTCAATGATAAATCTCAAAATAATTTATGTTTTTATCTACTTATGAAGTTAAAAAATATAATCAATTAGTGATCCAATGACCTGTTTTAAGAGAGGTGCCTTAATTGACCATGAAATGGAAATAAACGAATTTTAGTAAATATTTATTCAAAGGAATTTATACTATTTTGTTACCTAATATAGGGAGAATATCGGATGAGGGTAGGTAGGTAGGTAAGTTTGAAAAGTATTAAAATGTGCCTGTAAGTAGAGTAGTGAGTAAGATAAAGCTGCAGTGTTTTGTTTGTAAAGTTAGTGTTATCATTTAGATTACCACCATTTGCAATCATGTGCATTTCTGCAAAAAGATTAAATTGAATAATCACATATTGTCTTATTATTTATCAATACCTTTGCTCCTTAATATAATACAATATCATCACTGGGTACACAAATAATGAAAGACATTTTATCAACTAAATGATTTTATTTATTTTATATAAAAATATAATATAATAAATTGTCATAAAAATATATTTAAACATTCCATTTTTATTAACTTAATTGTATTATTAATTTATTATTTAGAGTAATCTTGTCCAAATTTGGAATATTATGAATTTTGGAATAACGAACATTTTGTCAGCACCCCAATTAGTACCAATGAGATTTAGTTTACAACAACACTGGTCGTAAAATAACAAAACATACACACAAAATATATCAAAAAATTTACTATAATTATTATAAAATAAAGCACTAAAATATTTGTAAAATATAATGTCCAATTCATCTTACGACTTAGAGGAAAAAGACATTTCAGAAAAACTAATAAAAGACAGCGTATTTCTGCATTCACATACCTATGTGATACACGTTAGGCTAAATTACGTTTTTCATCTAGAAGCGTATGGTAAATGAAAATATAAATCATTTGGCAAGATTAATGTTCAAATACATTTATGATTAAAAACAGTGAATACAAATGACTAGATGTAATATATAATTACGGCGTGCGTCACAGTTTAAAAGTATCGCATGGATTAAAAATTAAAAACTAAATTTGATTTAATATGAATGAAATATATATTTTCATTTGTATACTGAAGAAATTAATATTGTGTCACCTAGCTTCTGAGTTTTTACATTTCTAACTTAGTTGTAGAAAAATGTTACTGAAGATAAGCCACTTTGCTACAAATTACATTTATAATATTATTAATCTTAAAAAATGGGTATTTTATCAAACGGGGCTTACATAAAATGACTTCGCAATGATAATTATGAATGAATTTGATTTGAAATAATATTTTCATCTTTTAATTTGCATTGCCTTTATGTATAAACGTACAATTATTTAATTATAAACATATTATTATAAGAATTAAATATTGATACTTATAGGAACATAGGTGGGTGTTTTTAACTTATTGATTAATGCTTTAAAATTTAATCAGATCTACATCATTATTTTTTAATATACCATCACTTTCGACTGCAGGTATTTCTAAAGTTCTCGGAGAAATTTTCCTTCGAGGAGGTGTTACAGGAATTGGGTCTAAAATACTACTTTGAGCGGAAAATATACCTACGTCATTAAACTTCTGTTCAGGCATTTCAGTCCTTCGAGAGCTGGGAGAAAGTTTCTTCCTAATAGGTGGGCTAGGTGCTGTACGTGAATACATAGGACGGTTGTCAAAAATAGAATTATTTAAAGTACTTAATTGGTTGTTGCACATCACAGTTGTTTTACTACGTTCTAAGGAAAACACAGTACTGATGTCTGTATTTTTGTTAGCTTCTTCATCAGTATAAAAAGTAGGTTTACTATGGGTTTTAATTAAATGTTTGCGAGCCTGAATATCAGATTTGCTCCGTTCTAATGCAAAAGCTCCATTGGGATGCAGATGACAATTAAATGATGAATTTGGTTGCCTACATGCTTGGGGAGCTGTTGGCTCCCAGAGTTTAGCACCATCATTACGTGGAACCAGTAACAAAGGATCCTGGAAATAGTGAAATGTTTATTTGTTATTATTCAAAAGGTGCACAATGGCAGTTTACCTAAGACAACAATACAAGCTATATACATATTCTTGTATGTACCTATTTATCCAACCTCAAATAAATAAAACATAATGGTTACTCACCTTTCCTGTAATAGAATATATTTTAGATTGTAATGTATGGAGCTGACTTCTTAAATGTTCATATGAGGATGTGCGTAACTTCATTACCCATTGTACTACATTATCTTCACTTCTTGCTGCAAATAAATGTCTTTTATCGGATTCATCACTGAAAAGAAGAGTTAAATCAACTTTCTCCAAAATCATTCAATGAACAATGTTAATGTTTACTCACATGAAAGAAATAGTAAAGGCAAATGGTATGCTCTGACCATGTTCCATTTCTATAGATGAATTCTCCATAACAAACACACCAGCAGGATTTTTTGTATCAAATTTTCCCATTTCGCTTATTTTATAATAAAATAGATAGTTATTAATCAATCTAAACCACCTCTCTTTAAATACTAGAACAAACAAATGTAATACATTTGAAGTGCAATATAATCATGTTTGTTAAATCCATAAAGTAATTGGAAATTGTTACAGTATGTGTCAAAATACAGACCATTCTGCCCGCGGTATCCACTACTAGATATCTTTTTGTAATTTAATCTTCCTTCGATAATGCAAGGAAGATCGCTCATATGAGCCAATTCTCGCATGTTGCATTTCATTTCTAAGGCTACTTATTTGCAGTCAAATAAAAACACATAGTTAATGTAATTGGAAGATCTAAACTACTAAAGTAACAAAACAGAACCCCATCGACAAACCAAGACGAGATTCTTTATCTGTCAAACTGAGTCGCTACTTCTTGGCTGATAACAGTTAGTTACGTTGTGTTACTACATTATAAAATTGTAGTCAAGTAATAGGATAAAAAAATATGTGCGGTGTATTGCTCCGCTTTCTTTTTATTTTTTGATAAAGGATTGGAGTACCGAACCTTAAGTATTAGTTTAACACGACAGCAAGAACGTACATTCTAAACTATAAATAGAAGCATATAGGGCACTCAGCTAGAGTCTGGCTATCGAAAGTAGCGACTGGATATTTCTGTAAACTTTTTTTATGGCAATACTGCATCAATAGTGTCATAATGCCATCTGTCATCTATCTGGATGAAAACAAATAAATTTATAAGTTTACTTTGTTAATTAAAATGAATAAAACCATTAAAACCATTAAAATTAATGTTCGGAAGTTACTTAATGTTATGATAAATAAATACAAAGAAAAACAACACGAGATAGAATTGGTTGTCATGGAAAAACAATGCTGTTTAAATGCAATTACAGAATTTATAGGTTAGTATATTAAACATTCATTTTATATCCTTACATGTCCGTTTATGGTAATTAAATAATGTTTTTGTGTTAATGTGTTATATATGTAGACTGACAATACGCTTAAAATTAATTAATCGAAAGTTTGTGTATTATTGTTTTCACGTTATAGCGGACATAATAATTTTGATACTTTATATATTTTTTGTCAATTAAACAGTTTCAACCAAACAAACTTAACTGATAGGCTTGTACCAAACCTTAGACTAACGAACTTTTAGGTTAAATTATGATCATAATATTAATGATTTTATATTTTGTTGGCAGCTAATTTGAAGGATGTAGAAGAAATTGGTGATATAAGGAAAACTATAGAAAAGCTGAATGGATTGGTACAAAAAGAGTCAACATGTCATTAATGTTGAAAATAAATATAAAGAAAGGGATAAAATTACAGAAGAGGAGTTGGACAGATTTATAATTAATGTGGGTGACAGCGACACTAGTGAGTTTGAAGAATCATTAGAAGCTGAATTTTTAGAATCAGATTTTGATTCTAACTAATAAATAAATAATGAATTATAATAAATAAAAAAATTGCGAGAATTTTTTTTTCTACATATTCTTTTAAAAGTGATTTCATTATGTATCTCTTTTTAATATATTAATGTATTTCTATAAATCATCTTTCATTTTATTATACAGTCCACATTCGTCCCCACAACATCTTTTTGAGTTGTTACAAAGCACGTGGGCGGCAATAATTCCTCAAAGCACTTTTGATGAGTTGTGTGTATTTTTTATTTTATTTATATTAAATAAAACTATTCAAGTATCTACTATCCTGACCTGACATCCCAGAAACAATTTAAAATTAATTAATGTTGTAATTTTAGGTCAATAAAGGCTACTTTAATTTATTTTGGTTATGTATTTGTTTAGTGCAAGTATCAAGATTCTATAGATAGACTGTAATAATACCAGACTAATTTTTTTTAAATTTGCCGCCATTTTCCAGTCGCTACTTTCGATAGCCAGACAGAAGACACTTTGACTAACTCCATACTCTTATGTAAATCGTTTCAATAACGCAATTCAAATGCACCACATTCAACAACAACAAGCGTTGAATGATAACAGTTATCAATTTGCAGTTACTGTAAATTTTTTGTCCAACTTAAATACATGATAATGTCAAATTTTAGTGCCTTCTTACCAGAATTAAAGTAAAATGAGTTAGTCAAGCACAGTCTAATTGCCGCAGGATCTCGTACTTGTGAAGTGGAATTAATTATTTTAAAAATAAAGTATAATTGGATTTATTTTAACTTTTACTTTACCAATATTACACGGACTACATATTTTTTTGCCTGCAGATCGAATGGCGCAGCATCAAAAGTAATTTTCGTATTTTCTTTCGACTTAGAAAAAGCTTAGCCTTTCCTAAACTGACCACATCTGTAGCTTATTATAAGCGAAATTTATATGTTTATAATTTCGGATGTCATGAATTCGGTAAAAATATAAGCCATATTATGTGTTTGGCCAGAAACTGAAGGATCTCGTGGGTACATAAAAACTTATGCAGCAAACTTTGAAAAAATAATAACATATTCTGATTCGTGTACCGGGCAAAATAGAAATATTAAAACTGTCTTAAGTTTGTTGAAACTTGTTCAAAGTACGGAAATAAGAGCTAAGTCAATTGACATAAGGAAATCTGTAGCAGGTAGGCCACAAAGTATGAAAAATGTAGATCAGCCTTTATTATATCCTAAAGAACTGAACTGTGACAAGGGAAAAAAGGAGAGACATGATGGATCTGCTTAAATTCATTCCTCCTGTTAACCATAATTACTTTAAAAACTTGAGAACAAATCGAAATGACGAGTCCTTACATATATCTGATGAAGAAGACATTATTTATACTGCTGATAAATTAATCACAAATAATACATTATAACAGCACTGTAAACACTCATTTTTATGGAAAATTTGTAATAAAAATATATTATAATAACTAACTTTTTCTGTAATAAAAAACTTAAAAATTTAAATACCTAATTTAACTTTATTACTTTTTTCAGTTGCCAAATCCATTTTCTACAGTCCAATAAAATAAAAAAACAAAATTAAGATTATTCAAAAAATAAAACTAGTCAATACTGAATAATGCAATGACCATCTTTGAGTTAACCTTTATTTACATCATATAAAACCGACCGTATAAAATTTAAGTTACATGACTCCTGTATAATTTTCATGTTATAGCAAAATAATTTTTGAGATTTAGTGAATTTCTTCAGGCACTTTGCATTCCTACTACCGCATACCAATATTTGAAATACACGAGCTGACACTCGATCATAGAAATCATACTTTTTGCAATTTTGTCTACATTCAACAGTTTTACTAAATATTATTTTTCACAACATACACACACCTCACAATACTAAATGCCATTCGTGTATAGCAAACATTACTCACAATAAATCCTCATTAATTTAACAACTTACGAAGTGCTAGCAATATCATATTCTTTTTACAATATGTATACAAAAAAAATATCTTACAACTATATAAAGGTGACGCCACGTTACATAACAAGGTAACAAACTTATTTTACCAGAACAATATGATTAGACAGAACGGTGCAAAATTTGTTACACTATGTATAATAGTTAAACATTTTAAGTGATGATAAAATAAATTGAATAAGGTACTTGTATGCAACATATACGTAAAAATACACTCAAGCTGAAATCTAATATTTTTAGATATATAAATAATAAGTTTTTGAATTTATGTATAATAATAAAATATTAAATTTTGGCACTGACTTTAGAAAATAATTAAAATTCCGTGATTAAATCCAAAAATAAAATATAATAAATATGAAATATAAAGGAACTGGGCACAAGGTGATAAAATTAAGACCTGGCCGTCGTAGTTTTGAACTTACTTTTAAAATAAGTACTCATAATTGATAATTTGCTATGTAAATAAATAAATGTCAAAAATAATAAAATTATTAAATAAATTGTGAAATATGTCCTAATATTTACACTCGAATATTAAGCTACTTAATTTTAATAAACCCTCAAAGAAATGATCAACATTATTCAGAAAGAACTATTTCCAACATAAAAACACAACAAATCAACATCAAAAGAAATGTAAATAAAATCCCACAAAAAAAAAACATACAATGATGCACTCCAAAGTGCCAATGAACACATGAGATATAATTCATACTCCTGCCAGAGAGTATGAATTCATGGATAAACCGAAACAATACGTAATAAAACAGTAACCTAAAATAAAATTACACATCTTAAAATCAAAATAAACTCATAATATACATAATTACACTATATATTCGAAAATATAACAAAAGGCGCTACGGATGGTCCCAGTGATGCGCGGTGGGTGGTGCGGGCCATCCTCCGCGGAAAAAGCGCTTCTTGAAGTGCTGCGACCCTCCCGCTACTGCTTCTCCTCGGCTGGCGCCCTCCCCGTGCCCAATGCCAGAGTCAGGAGAAGTATTGCAGGTGTCGTCGGATCGCCGCCGTTTGTCCTCGATGGCTGTTGACGCAAACGAGATTATCTGGTCAAAGCGAAACCCTATGCGCTCCTGCCACTTGCTCTCCTCCACTTCTTCGCCAGCCTCACTCTCTGCAAACATATAAAGCTGTTAGTATGCTAATGTAATGACCATGCAATGATCACATTGAAGCGACAACTCACCGGGCGGTCTCGTAGGATCTGGCAGTTCGTCGACGAGCGGCGTGGAGGTGTTCGAGTGAGGATCGGGAGGAGGAGATCGACGTCGAGCCTCCTCCGAGTCGCTACGACCACGCCAGTACTCGGACGCCAACACTCGGGCTTGTAAACATGCGGCCAAACCTGTTATAGATTGTAAAGTATCCAAAAATAACGGGAACGATTCGATACCTTTAACAAACATTATTTAGATACAGACCTTCGAGCGGTTGCGACTGCGGAGGTTGTGGAGCATGTGGTGCGTGTTGTGAGCTATGATGGGTGTTCGGTTGGTGCGACGAGTGCTCATGAGGAGGATTAAACCTGGCGCTCATATTTACGGCTGCGTTGATGATGCTCTGGTTAGAGATTTCTAGTGTACGCTCTATTTCACCGTTCACGAGATCGCCGATTGTCCGTGCGCCCGGGGTCGATAATCGTTCCTGCGATAAATGTCTGCGTAACGCTAGTTTCGCCGGCGACACCTGTTGTAAAATGATTAAATATTTATTCATATAAAGCTCACAAAATACATGAAGCAGACTTTAAGCATTAGTATAAAATATGAGTTACTTGTGTATAATCTGGTTGAAAGTGATGTCTGGGCGGGGGATCCGGTGGTCTTCTTGGTGGAGTGTCATAATGTCTGTAGTCTCTATTAGATCGTCCGTAAGATGGCGTTCGGTATGAATGTGGACCGCGGACGTAACCATTACTGTACTGTGTGTTCGCAGCCAGAGGCCATGAAGACTTTCTTTGCTCCTGTGGAGGGACACGCTGCGTGAACGTTAGAGAGTGATCATATACTACTGTAAGCTTGTAAATAATAATACATTGTATAAAGTTATATAAACTAAAGCTAATAAATAAAAGATGGAATTACTAATTTAGAATGTAGTCTAATGAGAATAGTTACCTGATCCTCATTAAGTACAGTTGTAATGATACTCTTGAGACGATCTTCAAAGTTGATGACTTTGGGTGATTCCTGTACTTTGGTGACGACATTTAGTGGTTTCTGAGGGCGGACAGGTGAATGTCTGTGAGCCAGCGGCGGCGGGTTGACTCTTTGTGGGCGAAGTATGGGGGCAGCCATTTTACTTTGTCTATAGTCTATATGCCTCTCGTGGTCGCGAGAATATCCATTTACTATAACATTAGGTTTTGTAATAATTTTACCAGCCTCTATTTGGCGTCCGGTTTCTAATATTTTTTGTGCCAACAGTTCTGGATTTTGCTCTTCTATTTTCCCCACATCGGGCACATCTGGCCATTCCTGCGATCGTGACCTATGATCTCTTGGTTTGCGTGGTTTGGTGGTCACAGTGTGTGGCTTCACAGTGGCAACAGGGACCGAAGTGGTTACTTTCTGTTCACTGGCCTTCTCCATTTGCACAATCTCGTTTTGTAAGAAGCTCACTTGTGCTTGTAACCTCTTCCTATGCGCTAAGGTTGATGTTATTTCTTTGAGAATACAATCGTGAGCTATACTTTGTGTTATTTCTGCATCGGTGGGTATATATCCTAACTGCCGATATTGCTCAGTAAGTTCGAAAGTCCTTTCTTTAACAAGTGTTGCTTGTTCACCTTCATATTCATTCACCTGCAATATTAAATATGGACATGAAAAAACTACTATATTTTACCTATTTGTGAGTAATCTTAAACACTAACCTGTGCCTGTAGCTTGGTTGCTTTGCTCTGCAGCTCTTTGTGACGACTAACAATTTCCTTTGCTTTTGCCAGTAAGTCTGCGGTTGTATTGGCATGGATACCTAATTCACTCATACGTGCTTTCAATAACGCGACACTATCTCGTATTAACACTTTAATCTGTTTATCTAGTTGTGTTGCACGCGACTGAAGTTTTTGCTTTCTTTCCTATAATTAAAATAGGTTAAAATCAATTAAAATATATCAGGTGAATCATATTTTTAAAAAATACCTATTACATTAGTAAAGTTAAGCATTTGGTCAGTTTATGACTTATGTAATAAAATTCCGACCTATTAAAATTCAGGGTTGGGAATACGGAATATAATTGCATAACGATAATAGATCAACAATAACAAGAGACAGACGCAACTGCGATACAATACGTCGACCACACGTTTAAAAGCAAACAGACCTAGCACCGACTCACACTGTGTTACTTACGCTAAAAATTAAAACTAAAGCCAGTGTATTATAACTAATGATTATTCTTTTCTTTTTTTAACATAGTAAACATATATGGAGCTTTTTTTTTACCTTTTCCTTATTAATAAGCAATCGTTGTTGATGTTTATAGTCTGGTGTTTTCATTCTCTCAACAAATGCAAGATATTGATCTCTGAATGAATCCAACAGAACTTGTAGCGAATATGGTGTATGTGGTGCTCTCGGTATCTGGAGTTCCGTATGTTGCTGATCTGCTGATTGTAATATGACACCTAATGCTGACAATCGCTGAGTAACACAACCAGGCGGCGGCGTTGTTACCTAAATAAAAACAAATAATTATTCCAATTTCGAATAAACCGGCTAATTAAAGTTGATTTCAAATTGTGAATTAGTCATATTCTAACATACATATAAGAAATATAAAATAAGTCTACAATATTACAATACTAATGTACACTTACAGCGCCAATTTCTCTCGTACTAGCAAGTGTAGTATCATGTAATAGGTCCAGTCCTGCAATAGAACCTCCAGGCGCTCTACGCCTTTTATTACGCGCGGTCCTTCTTCTATTACCACTGCCTACACTTGCACTGCGTTTAGTACCAACACGACGATTACGATCTGCAACAAGCCATATCAAAAATTTATGTTTAATCAACTCTGTTTGTAATGGAATATCTATTTTTAAATAATATATGAATATAAAGATACATTTAATCTAGAACAACAAAATTCTATTTTAAGTAATATAATAATTTTATATAAGAACAGAATATTCATTGTAATTGTAAATAGTATGAATTACTGACTATTATCTGACGAAGCCCACGGTGCACCCCATTCTCTTGGTGCTGGTTCAGGTAGAGCCAAAGCATCATCAGTACCAGATGATTCTTCCTCAGATTCGTCGCTCGATCGTCTCCTTCTTTTAGCTGCATTAGCACGAGGTCTCCGCGGTCCATTCTCACCCCTTAGAAGAACATTACATTTTACAACATAACTATTAAATTTGTGTAATTTATAAATTAATTTAATATACCTAACAGCTCGTGGTCGGGTAACTTTTCTCCGCCTCTCTGGTAATGAACCTGTACTATGATTACTGTTGCCATTGAGTAAGTCTGGCGTTGATTGCCTTGTTGGGGGTGCACTCAAATTCCGCCTACCACACGGCTCATCCTCAATACCATTTTGACCCTGTTTAAATAGAATTAAAATTAACAACATCCTTCTTAAAGTAAAAATTTTATAAAACAAAAATATTTAATTAAGCAAACATCACACCATTCGCGTAAAAAAAAAGAAAGCAAAATACAACACGCCAAAAGCCAAAATAATGATTAAAAAAAGCAAAAAGTGTTAATGAACCATTATGACCATACTAATATTATGAATATCCCCCAATGAAAGACTTGATGCATCTAAAGAAAACTATAAATTTAAGTATGTAAGGTTATTATGATATTATTGCTTGCTATAGATGCATCGAATCTGTTAAAGGTTGTGATTTTTAATCTATGTATAATGGCTCAAAAAATGTGTGTGACTGTTAAAACAAACAAAAAGAAACATCGATATTGCTTACTATGTAATTAAATAATTTGAGATAAACAATATCAAAGTAAAAATAACTAAAAAGATGACATGAATGATAACAGACCCTTTTGCTGACCTTGACTTTCGGATTTTTCAGTCTTTGAAAGTATCTCTCCAACTTGGTCCTATCTATAATGTGTAAATAGTATGACACGGGCTTTCCCGTCCACGAAACGGAGCCCTTCAACGGCGACAATTCGCTCACGTGCATTATAGTGCCAATATCACTCAAATTACGATCAGTTATCCTGAAGTTTAAAGGACAAAAACTTTTTGACGATACGATTTTAGCACCATCCTTTAAATCTGCAAATCTCTCTTTCAGCTGATGATCGACGTGCGGGCCGAAAGCGAAGTTGTTTACGAACACAATGGTGGCTCCATTTATTTTCTCTCGATGCTCATCCAATAAAAAATCACCTTTTATCAGCTTATACTCTCCAAACTTTTTTCCATACCATCTCATCCATGTTCTAAAATGATGATCCATACTCTGTATATAAAATTACTTGTTATATAAAGATTTACAAATAAGTTCAGCTAAAACATACGTAATAAAGTGTTATAACTTCATCTAACCTCTGCATATTTGCTAGGAACTTCAGCCTTTTCGACTCCGAAACAGGCTCCGCATGGTGTTGCAGCAGCAACTTGTAACACCACCTGCCCCACCCCAGAGCCCAAGTCAACAAATACATCGTCTGCTGTGATCGTTATCTGATCTATCATTTGACATACCAGTTCATATGATGTTTCCCCATACACCTGAAATTTATATCTTTTGTAACAAATAACTATTACAATAAACCATGTCAAGGAAGAATTTTAGTAGTATACCTCAGGCGAAAATGGTTCGTACTGGTTGAGTTTGTCAGGGTCGGCTACAGCTTGGTTATAAGTCTGCTGCAAAATATGCTTGAGAAGTCCGCGAGACGGATATCGGTTGTGACGTTGGGCTGGCAGTGAAGTACCTTTCTCCTGTTAACAAGAGTAAAACAAATAATATTCGCGTTTTCTATCGACTACATGTGCGGTAATTAGTGTCGATGCTGTCGTCGCGTGACCGTACGGCACTAAAGAAATGGAAAGTTGAAACGAAACTTAAACGTTGATGAGACAGCGCGCAGAATCGTACAATTTATGACAATTACAAATAATATTTAATAATAATGTTTATGAGTTTAAACCACTCTTATCGTATATTGCACTCTTGGATTCATAATAACATGAAAACACCTATTAGACAAATTCAACCAGACAGTTGTACTAATAATAGTGTTTACACTGCCCAAATATGTACTTCCTTATCGAAAATGATAGGGGGAAACAATACCGTCCGGTCGAAATAAATAGTGCTGTTTTTACGGATGCACACCAAAGAGTTGATTATGAGCCGCATTACTTTATTAGGTAGTCCGGGAAACGTTGTGTTTGCAGCGTAATAGCGTGAGTATGATGTACGTGTGTGCGTGTGTGTGCATGTATGTGTGGCTATTTTTGTGCGGACAGGTCGCCAACACACGACCGGAATAACTCGCTACCGCTGCTATGCGGGAGGTGAGCATCATCTACTTCTTACACAATCATATCAAACATGACTTAAGAATCTTTTGTTTTAGCCTACCATCTAACTAATAGTCACATCATAAGGAACCTCTTAAATGCAAGCAAGTAAATAATATACCGGAAAATATTCGCAACTAATTGAGAATATAGCAGAAAATTAGATTATTATCGCGCTGGCGAATACAAATTTATTGTGTATAATAAATAGCAAACAAAGAATGTCAATAAAAACAGAACACAATGTTTTTCTTTGTTTCAATTGTATACATTTATCTGTAATCCCAAGATCAGCTTGTGGAATGGAAAATAAGATAAGTTATCGTAAGTATCAAATTTCGTATTTTTGAAAGCAGTGAATAATTTCATAAATATCATTCAATCCATGTGACATAATACAAAGAATAGCTAAATTTAGCAAAGTGGAAAATCAATAGAGCCCTCCTCGGAGTAGCCGAGTAGCGGGTGGCAACGGCGAAGAGGCGGGCACGCGTTGTACAACCGTGGCGGCCTCGAGCATACTTTCTTGTTTGTTTACGTTCGTAGGATATATGTATGTATATTTCATTCATCGATACTTTCAGTTAAACTTAATTTATATAAGTTAGTAAATCGCAATAATTTATTTATCAATGATAATTATAAACCACATTATAATAATTATTATGACTTATTATTGCTGAATAAAAGTATTCTTTTTTAACAAATAGTAAAACAATACAACACAATTTTAAAAAAAGTGTTGTTTCAATAAGATATTCCCAAACGTTAACATTCATATTATAATAGAATGTAGGTTAGCAACACAAGGGGAGAAAAAGTGAGTAACGATCGATAAAAGTCAATTTTGTTAACACATTTTTTGTATTCTCAAATTTAAATATGTAAATGAAAGCAGAAGGGCTAACTTTGAAAGGGCACACAAGGCTAAACAAATGAATAGTGTAGTTACGCAACTACTATCATTCGCAGCACATTCAAATAACCCACATGGCGCTACAACCATTGCATCATCAGTTCATGGTGAAAATTAGAAAGTGGCCCTTCGTACTATTAAAGATCTCTACTTGTATAACAGAACTAAAAATATTTACTAATAGAACATTATTGTTATTGAACTAAACAATCAACATTGTTGTCGTAGTAGTTATAACAAATTACGTGTAAATCCTCTCTAAATTTGTAAAGGGCGAAAGAGCCAAGGCTTCGCTAAAGTTCGGGGCAAGGCGCCGGCGTCCCTTTGAGTAATCAATAACTGTGTTACAAATAACCTTTAGTAGGGGTTTGTATAAATGTTAGAGTAATGGACGAGTAAAAATTAATTTTCCATCAACAGCGTTCAATATAACAAAGGAATTATAATGTTTCATTACATAATAAAAACTAGCTAATATAATGTTGCAATAAACACATTACCTATTCCAATGAATCCGGTTTAAAGTAAATCAGCTGCTTACAAAACACACGTTTGTCCGGTCATTAACCGATCAAATTATTTTTATTCATGCATTTTACAAGCAAGTGATTTACTTTGTAAATACCTAAATCTTCTTTTGTATGATAATAATTTTTATGTTTACAGTTATTTTCAAGTAAACAGCGTAAGTTCAAAACGTTTACAATATAGTTAAATTTGCGAAATTGAACAATCATCATGAGGCATTCATACATACTTAAGAATATACATGCATCCCATTATTCTTATTTGAACGTAATACAATGATCAATCTGAGCTGTACTGTATAGGCGGACGCATCCAAAAAAAAGGTCATTAACACGCCGTGAGACATTCGCGTTCGTTCAATATTGCGGTCATCGCCCCCACGCTTCGCCCGCTGAGCTAGCAGCGTGCAGCGCACGCCGAACTAGCACCGCACGGCGAACTAGCACCGGTCACCACACCACGCGACATTCGTGATATTCAAAAGTAGTCAGTGGACCTCGTCAGTGACGTCATTGCTACGTGAATTCAATGATCATTGTATGCTTATTTGGTCAAGGAAAGCATACAAACCTTATTTTATTAGCGCGCGTGAATTTACATGAAATGTTTTTTAAAAATCAAAGAAAATACTAATACATACAACTGCGTGGTTGGCAATTAAAGTAGTAATATTTTATTCACATTTATTAGGTATAAAAATTATTAAAAGTATATTTTTATGTTCTGCTGTACAATAATCTCAAATATGCGACAACTATATCTACTTCATAAGTACAAATACAAATCTAAAATATAAATCATCAAATCACTGTGTAACGGTTAAACAGATTTCAGCATACTTTATTGGAAATTTAAATTAAAACTTGTGAACAAATATGTCATATGAACAAATATACGATATTTTTTTGTATATTGTACAAAAGTGGCAATTTATTATCGCACTGGACCCTACAAAGCATAGCATGACTTGACAAGTATGTGATATGCCATTAAGTATTTTATTATGCGATCTTCCTTAACACAAAAACAGCTTTCAATCATCGTACCTAATTCTTTTGAGTGCATACTATTAAACACCTATTTTATTCGAAACAATAAGGTAAAAATTAATTTCCAAAATAACAGAACACAAACTCGACTTAATGACGTAACAACAAACAATGTGATTCGTCATTGTTTTACCACAACAGTAGTTGCTCAAATAACGTTTCAGATATGTTAACCATGCAATTACTATTATTAGCGCAGTACTCGAAATTATTTATTTTAGAAAATACATACATGAGCACATAGGTTCATAATTAAATCATAACGATTAAATCGTAAAAGCATAACCCATATGAAACTATATAAACCCATAGGTACATGAATATTGTAAGAAAGATTATTTGTATTGAAGTAAGGCTCATGGATGATACGCAAGTACATCCTGCGCTGTTGCAAGGTTACGGTCGTATTAGTATGCCTGTCACCAACTGATTCCGCCGTGACATCATTTACTGCCATCAAACGTATTTTATCTATCAGGAAGTCATTTGAATGTCATTTCTATAATCATAATTTGATTATATTCTTTGATTTTTAGATACTCTGAATATTTTAAACAATATGTCAACGTAATTAAGATCTTTAGGTAACTAAAATAAGTAATTATGACAATATCATATATTTAAAGCGATGTTTTTGTCCAATTTCAACAAAGTTATGCTCGTATATTGAATGTGTGTTAATAAAATAATAGATGACGCATCTAAGTTGAAGTAAAATGTTATGCAAAGCCCGGTGCAGCATGTGGCAGGTGTAGTTTACCTACTCGTTGTTATTTTAATGAGCCACCGGACCACGTGCACTATTAATAATATTGTTTATAGAAAGAAAGTTTTCACAGAAATCATGTTTTTGTTATAAAATATTGTAATAAAAATTATATATCATGGCTCAAGGTAATGATTCAAAATAAGTATGATAATAGTACTTTGCAGGCGGGCGATTCGGCCAACGTCTGCGGCCATCGATCGCTGCGTCGACGCCATCTTGGCCCTCGTGTATCCCTCCTGCTCCACTCCCCTCCTCTATCCTCTCACTGCCCCACATTCGCCGCATCGCTAGATATCGTCATAGGCCGTCTGTACTAACACATGATAACGCACACGTGACGAGTTTCTAACTAGTGGATCATACCATACTTTTCAATAAAAATAGAATGCCGTTTTTATATGACCTAAATTTTGAACTATCGTGATTATTAATGCGCTATATAAGCGAGGAAAAGTTTTAATTGGTAATTAAATGATAACTAATTCTTTTAAGACAATAGGTGTTAGTTATTTTTATATTATTGCTATTGGAACCATAGTGCGGAAGTCTGTAAATAAATAGAGATGACATTGACGGCACATTTCCGCAAAGAAACTAAGCCAAGAGAATAGTAGGGTTGTTTCTAGGTAGTAGTAGTAATAGTTACCTACCAATTTGATAACTGTATAAGCCACTACTGCTAATGATTACTGAAAGCCTAATTTATTAATGCATGAAGTATGATCACCGAATATTTTATTGTGTGTAATGTGTGGTTTTATAGTACATACGTGTCTTTATATTGCTGAAGGTGAACAACGGTTCAAATGACCTTCTCGTTGAGATAAGAGCGTTAATTTATGATAACAAGTAACCTAGAGCAACCACACAAAGGCATGCACATCATGAAGACACGATATTATTACATGACATGTCAATTCCGTACCTTATTGAAGACGTGTCAAAATCAATTAAACAAAAAGCTAATAAAACTAATAAAGACATTTTTCTAACACTTTTGTTCAGCATAAGACGTCAATATTAAAATAAATTTTAAGTAGGTACCCATAAATTGTATGGCTAGCTCGGAACAATAAGAAGAAAGGTGCCATTAAAATTCAAGATGACAAAGCTAAAAAGGTCGGAAGACATCTGCACGCAATATTTGAGTGCCAAGAAGTTGTTGGAAAATAAGGAGTCCTAAAAAACAAAGTCTCAATACTTTAACCATGTCATTGTTTATTTTTAACATTGTGTTATTCAATGTATGTGTTTGACGTCGAGTTAGATACGGACCGTTTTAGATGGTTTCGTATTGAACAGCCGTAAACACATAATTGCCACAATTCCGGTCGAAATGTTATCATCAATACTACAGATAAGCTAACATAAAACAGAGTTATATTCATTTAAAATACTGTAGGTAATAAATACAATAATAAAAGGTAATGATATCATGTAAATTTGAACATGACATCTTTCGACCCGATTTTAATTTGCAGTGACGGAAGTTGTACGTAAGTATGTGTAGATATAATTTAGAGACAGGTTAGACGGCAGATGACTGGAATGTAGGTCAAGTAACTCTCTACCGGTGCGTTCCATCCCCCGCGCCCCTTCTTGCGCCCTCCGTTTGAGGCTCACATTTCACTTTCGCCACGAACAACTAACCGAGCTCTCGGTTGCCAACTGCGCTCATGGTTGGCGGCTAATGTATAAATTGAAGTGAGATGTATGGTAAGAGGCGTGAGAGAGCAAGCATGAAGACATGCAGTGCCAAAATAAATATCTGCACGAGATATGACGCACAATGTTCACGGCCGTGTGTTTTCACCATATTTTGGGTTTGGTTAAATATTTAATTATAAGTTAGATTTCTGGTTATTAATTATATAAACCTTTAAAATTTAATAGCTCTTAATAATATTTAAGATATTAAAAACACAGTAATATTCTTTACACATTCAATGGCGACGGTAGAGACGAAACAAAGGGTGCGGGATACAAAGCTGTCGACTCAATAGCCCAAGGTCATGTTAACAGCTGTTTAATGTATGTAAGCGCAACTCAATATAGAATTTATACCTGCGTTATGTACTCACAACAACCCAAATGTATAAACTGACATAAAAATACGAACCAGTGCGACGACGGAATCGATGGCGCGGTTGAAGCGATCGCAAAGGGACCGCATGCTGTCGTATGAATGAGTATCGTAATCGCACAGAATGTTGTTCTCCAAAGCCGCCTTCATCTCTGGCAAATCGTCGCAAACCCATCTAGGACAAAACAAATTTTATTAATTTCCTAATGTCACATGTAAACTAAATTTGAAGCATAATCTAAATAGGATTCTCGCTACAGTTTCATAACTTTTGGTCATTACAGATTGAATTCTAATAAACGATACAGGGTTAAATTAAACCAATTCTCAAGTCTTCTTCTCAGCTAAAGCTTGAATGCAGTTATTATATATGATGGATATGCTAATTTCAAAATCAAGAAATAAATTCCTTTAAACCAATGTTGCTATCTCCTCTAGTTTGATATTTCCTCTGGCTGACTTAATAGGTAAAATCACACATATAACCTATAATAACTTCCTTAACCCATTACTTCCCACTGTCCTATTTTTAAGACACTATATTCAAATTTTTTTTTAACCTATTAAGAGTTTTATTTTTTATTGTTTCTGATGAAATATTTTTTTTCCGCTGAGAAAAATATTTACGTAATTTTAATGTAATTTTTTCAAATTGATCATTTTTGTTGCCTCAAGAAAAGCATTTAGTTCCAATTTTATATACTGTAAAAGAAAACAGCAACCAACTTCAAAGTACATAAAACTGATTCTTAGACTTCTACCAAATATATATAATATAAAAATAAAAACAAAATATAATTTATATAATATAATTTATCTATTGTTATATTTATAGGACAGGTTGACTCAGCGTTAAGGAATTTTTTTTTAAATTTTTCTTGTCATATTATTTTTTCTTAACTTATTATGAACTTAATTCAAAGATTTCATCAAAAAATTCCAATGTTTTCGACGCTTGAGAAGTATTGGGTTAATAAACAAATTATATGGCACAAAAATAATTTCAAATCTGATTAATAGTAGTTCCTGAAATTAGCGCGTTTAAACATAGACATTTAAACTACTATCTTATACTTTAGTGTAGATGTAGGTAAATCAAACACGGTTCGCAAAATATTTATTCATGATACATTATGCGTCGCGACAAGAAAATACAGAATATCTCAACCTTGACATACTTCGATTTCGTAAACAATATCGACTACACTGGAACCATTGTATCTACGTATGACCTCACAATTGCAAGATTAATTCTCTGGATGACAAATTTTTAAGATTCGCATAGTTACGCCAAAAGTTATTTAAATAAACTAAACAACATGATTAAATGAAAAAAGGTATTAGGTATTTATTCATTTGCACATTTCAGTGCTGTGGTTTATATGACAAGAATAAGAGCAAGACGAAGGTCAGGGCGGGCAACTGTTGGGTCGCGGAGGTCGCATGTGGTTGCTCCCCTCGCTCGGGACTTGCCAAACAGGTTCCCGCTTTATTTCCGACGTGGAAGTACAGGTGGTGAGCGTCAGTTCTTTTTCATAACTTGTTAATAAAGATATTGGATCTATGAAGATTATCCATCAATGTTCATATTATCAATGTTAATAGAAATATTTAACAATTAGTGGACTAAAAGCTTCCATTTTAGGATTTTCAATAGTTTTCACGTTTCATTCATTAAGTTAAACATTATTTGTATGATATTGAAGAAGATCATTATTATATTATGACAGGCCTATATCAAGCATAGGTTATTTATTGCATTCAATGATATATCCTCGCATCGTGGACTTTATGAATCACAACAATTTACTATCAAGGTCACGCCTTTATTTATTTACGTTACGTAAGGAGGCGTTCTCAATCGCTGTTTCGTCGTCTACAGGCTGCAAGGTATCAAGTTTATTACGACTATTGTTTTTATTCTGCAAACTGGTGGGGCACTAGGCCACAATGACGCCTGACACTACAAAAATTCGCACCGGTTATTGACCCCAAATCCTTAATGGCACATAGTGTACCCTTTGATTTGCAATTAATCTAGTATATATATATAATACATATTTGTGTAACCTGCACATTTAATTTTTTAGGCTAGTTTTTTAAAATGTTATTTTATTAAATAATAACGTATCTGGATTATATTTTAACGAACTACGAACGTAATTACAAAATTACGCCTATATACCTACAAGAACAAATATAAACACAAAAGTTATCATAAGAACTACAGACGTTCCATAATATTAAGATATTAATTAAGCATACACCAATTAAAAACGACATACTTAACATAGATAAATCCAGGCTCTGTTTTTGGTAATATGTATTAATAAAAATTGTAACCAGTCAATATAATTATTACTTTAATGCCTCATTAGCTAGGTACTGTGTTTTGAAAATAAGATACTAACAAGAATAATACAATTACCAATTAAAAACATATGTGTGCAACTCACCTTATTGTTTCTACTATTTCTATGGCTCCATCGTGTTTGTCCTGAAAGAAGGATAAAAAAAATAACAACCACCCAACAACTTAATATATTATATAAAAAAAGATTCTACAGACTTAAGATATAAAAAAAAAGAAAATTGAAAATTTTGCTACAATTCATATTAGTAATTTATTGATAATGGTGTCTGTTAACAGATAATAATTCCAAATGAATCATTTGTATTTTCAAATGTTTAAAATTACAATTCTAAGATTCATTT
This sequence comes from Tineola bisselliella, assembly GCA_028551675.1. Taxonomy (NCBI): domain Eukaryota; kingdom Metazoa; phylum Arthropoda; class Insecta; order Lepidoptera; family Tineidae; genus Tineola; species Tineola bisselliella. The sequence continues at coordinate 14,004 of JAPWLS010001114.1, read as the reverse complement.
AAAACTGTGTCTACACTGTGTATGTATAATACGCAAGATGAATTGGCTTTAGCCTTTAATATATTATGCACAATATTTAAGTTTTTCTTATGGTTGAATTATTTTGTTAGGCAACTAAATCGATTAAAACGATTTAATGTTCAATCTTGTAATTATAAAAAAATATCTAAATTTTATTATGTTTATTACAGCTGTTGTATAAAAGTACACGCTGCGTAGGTATGTAAGAATCTACCAACTCAAGTATCTAAAAAAAACGACACCTTGACAAAACACGAGGTCAATACACTCGGTTGCAATAACCCGATAGAAACATGCTGTGTCAACGTGAAAATTACTGCACCAATAGTTAATTATAGACAGAATAAACAATTTAATAGCATGCGCAGCTACTCTAAATAGATAACTTGCATACGATATTATAAATAAAGAGATGATTTACTGTTTACAAAAATAACTAGATTCAACGGACACACGGCGTGACTTACCAATTACTTGGAAAATACGAAACAAGAATGCTTGAATAATATAAATCAAGCGGAAGCTATGAGAGTCATCCGTTCAACGAATTATTAGATATAAAAAGTAAGATTTCCTTACCGAGCCATGACCTGAAGTGAGGGGCCATGTATAAACAACAGGATCCGCGCCTGCAGGAGAGTGCAGGCGTAAATCCAAAGCCATGATAAGACACACGCTGCATTAAAACACACACTTTTCACTTATACACTAAAATTATCACTAAAACTTTGCATATTATCATAATTTCACTGCACTTTCACACACACACACTCCGCGCGACCGAGCGCCATGTTGAAATTGCTTAAAACATGGCTGACAAACAGTATTGCTAGATGTAATAAAAAGCGTGAGATAAGATATTAATGTTATTTAAATAGGCACGTTTTCTATTAAATAAACTTAAATTAATGTAATATAAGTATATATATATACTAAACATATTTATTGAAAATTTGAGTATAAGTTTATTTCTGAACGTACTTCTTTTAGAATAAGAATCTCTATTTTATTTCCAATGTAAATAAGGTTTATAATTGTGCTAACAGATAAAATTTGACATCCAAAACTAGATATTTCAAACTAAAAATTTCAGTTAACTTTTGATCTAGCGACGCAGTGTTCCTTTTTATATTTAATTCGATATTAAATAGTTTATTTTGTTGCTGAAGGGTTTATATTGTTATAGTTTCCTTAATTTATAGCAATGTTGGGTGAATTCGCTGATGTTGTCATAAAAAGGCGTGATGTTTTAAGAACTGTGCCCAACGGCAAGTTCACTTCAAAATTGGTTTTTCCAAAACTAGTAATTATAAGTGAAAACCGCTATATAACTATCTTAGATGTCGATTCTAAAAACGATAATGAACTTTGTGAAAGAGATTACTTCCATGAAACGGAGACTAATGTTATTGATGTATATTTCCAAGAACAACTTCTGTGGCTTGTTGTGGAATCGGGGGAGCTGATACTTTACGACTTATTCTCAGGGCAGCAATTGCCGATAATAGTTGATGGTTTGTCTAACTGCCGTTTTAAAAAAATCAAATACGACGGCAACAAATTGTATTTAAAGAGCGACAACGAATTCTGCTTCATGTTGAAAGAATCTACGCCAGAAATCTTGAGTAGATGCAATGGACCTGATGGCAAAATTCATGTGACGTTAGAAAGAGTTCAAAAGGATACTTATTTACATGCTCAGCGGTATGGCGTTACACAATTTGAGGAAAATGAAACTGGTGTGCTGTTGGATATTTATCGTGGAGCTCTCATAATAAAATGTGCACTAACAGGATTGGGAGCAATAGCAGCTCCCATAGGGGAATTCAGATGGAGCCATGTTATAGCTTGGGGAGAAAGAGCTGTATTGTCTGATGGCAGTGGTATTTGGGTAGTTTGTTTAACAGACACAAACATTCAATTGACAATAAGTGGAGATGCTGCTACTTACATTCCATTAGCATCATGGACAGATTCATTTTACTACTTAAAATGTACCAGTGATGAGGTTAGTTTTTATCAATGTTAAAAATCCACTTTTGATGATTTCAATACATGAGATGTTTTAAATTTAATTATGAAAAACCTAAAATTTTTAAAATACTTTACAGGCACAGATCCATTGGGTTCACAAAACATCTACAATAGAGGAAGAAGGGCTGAATAGTACTACTAGTGATGTTCAAAAGTCACGATTGCAGAAGTCTTTAAAGGATCAACTCGAACTGTTGGTAACAGCAACAATAAATGATGTCCCTTCATCTGAAATATTGAATGAATTGGAGCATCTGTTTACTAACATTGATGATATTCAATATTTGTTAGTTAAATCAATTACTCTTTGTCAATATGACATTCAATTTAAGTTTCTTCTCAATTTACTTCATGTAAGGAGTAATGACAATGATAAAGTTAGTAAATATATAGCCAATCTTTTGTCAAGAATTGAGCTTCAAGAATACATAAGCTTAGTTGGAATTGATAGATACAGTGGAACAAATATTTTTGAAATAGATTTTATAGAGCTGTGCATACAATTTATTACTAATTCCGATCTGGATTTAGCTTCTATGGCTTGGGTAAAATTGTTTAGATTTTATAAAGTAATATCAGTTGATAATATATTGAGTTTGCTTGATGCTACACCACATAACATAAAAATGAATTCTTTTATTTTGTGGTTAAAGCAGTTTATACCATCAGTATTAGAAAATAATCCATTTCACATTGATCTGTTTGTAAACTGGTCTACTGATAGAATATTTTCATTTGAAAAATCACCATATTGGCCAAAAATAGGTATTAAGTTCATTGATGAAATTCTTTATGTTCTGGAAATTTCACAAAAAAAAATCATCCCCATTAGGCCTACAACAATGGATAGTCTTGATGTCTTAAAGGTACACATGTCTAAAATACTTGAATTAAAAGAAAAATACAAAATAAATATTTTGCTAGGAGAACTTAGCTCACTTGGTCCAATGGAAACAGCATTAATAAAGGTACAGCGTTGTTACACTGAAGATTTAGAAATTTTTATAAGAGATTACTTGTCTGCATTTGCAATTGAAAATTTGCTGGAAATTGATAATATTTTACAGAAGTATATTGAAAATGAGACATCATGTAATGGGGGTGGAGTTGATGATGCAAGGCTGCAAATAATCTTAAATGCTTTCCATTCCAATGCTGTGAAATACCAGTGTCTATTAGATGTTTTGCGTACTCTTGAAGTTCCCTGGGCCGATGCGATGCATGAGCTTGCTATTGCTTGTGTTAAAATGCAAGGTAAAGAGTACACCGTGTGTGATACAGATTTACACCTAATTCATTCGATAAAAATGGAAATTCATTACGCTAATCTAAAAGTGGTCTTAAAGAAGTATAATTTTCCTCTTGATATGAATGATTACATGTTGGTGTTAAATAAAGTAATAGATGCAGAGACTGTGAACCTTAATGATTTAAAAATTGTAATGCAATCAATGAGAGGGTATAATAACTATGGAAGTGTTCTTTACATTAGTAGATGTTTGAATGATAATTCAGTCAAGAAGGCACTAGATTATTTCAAAAGTTTAACTGAAATAGAGAAGAAAGTTTTGTTGAGATCACTTGTGATTAAATATGAATTTATAAATAACGAATCAACAAATAACGCCTTGATTGAAAGAAATTATTTAGACTTCTTTAAAGGAACCCACTCATTGCATCCCGTGAGAATGTTGGAAATTGAAGATATGTATCATTTGAAAAATTCTTACAATATCAAATTGAGTTTAAATGAAATGACTTGTGAATCTAAAAGAGTAGATAAAATTACTCAATGGTTTTCAGAGAGTGGTGAAAAAGCGAGCACTGGACGAGGCGCGTCCGTCAGTCGCCTAGCACGTCTACCATATTCGTTTACGACCTTACTAGTGGAGCTTTTGTCCCAAACATCTGCAAGTGTTACAGTTCAGTCACTGGTCGAGTCACTTGTTACTATTTTTACTAAGAACAAAGTTTGTTATGAATACATTAATAGCCTTCTATCATATTTTAAAGATACAAACCATTCTATCGATCTTTGGAATTCCTGTGTAATATTAGTGCATCTAATTCAAAACTGTCCCGAAGAATACTTACATTTACTGATTACAGTTTTATCAATACTAAGTTCAATTATCAACACATCTGTTATTGTAAAACGTCTAACTATAGCGTCTAAATTTCATTACGTTTTTGTTCCCATGTCTAATATTTCGTCTATTGATAATTTAATTTCATTGTATGTAGATATACTATCTCACAATGATGTGAATCAAAATTACATAAACAAGTATAATGCAAATAACGATTTTGTACCCTTTAGAATGTTATCTACTTGCACTTACGTCTGCATATCAACTAACACAGATGAGAATAACATTTTCTTTAAAAACAAAGGAAAGATAGCGAAACGGATTATTTCAAACATCTTACAATCTCAGGAGTGCGACGAGTTATTACTCGCCAGCTCTTTATTAATGTTAAATGGAACTATGGAACAAGATGATAGAACAAAACCTGACTGGTTGTCGAATGCTTTAAATTGTTTGGGAGAGTCTATCTCAAGTGCAGTATCAAAATACTTGTCACCTATGATGAGGCGAGCATTAGCATTTGAAAATTGTTTATTTGAGAACCCTGCCTCGGTAGCTCCTCATTGTGCATTAAAAACTAAATATAATTTGGATTTGGCAGACTTAGCGTTGCCTGATATTACTGAAGATACTTGGGATGTTAAGATTGTATTATATTATGTATTGAGGAGTTATCCCAACACTTCGTTACAGAGATTAGTCGGTTTCTGCCAGACATTAAATGTAGATATAGATGATGGCCTTTCTTTGCAATTTATATCTTTATTAGTTGGATGGGAATTAGAATATAGCATATGTTCTGATGACTGGGAATGCCCTCAGATGAAATACAAGAACGAGAATGCGCTTTTTATTACATGTTCTGTTATCTGGAACAGCATAAAAAATAAAACTTTTTTAACAGATGTTTTAAAAGATTTTTGGAAAAAGGGCGAAGTATCTCTACATGGTAGGCTCGTATCAATTAATCCATACTACTATGAGATTTACATGTGCATTTTCAAACTTGTGGGAACTCAAAATGACTGGCTAAAAATGAACGAATACTATTTATTAAATTTTTTAAAAGAATACAGGAGAATTAGTACACCTAAACAATATGAATTCGAATTATTTTCTGTTAAAGGTGTATTTCCTGAAATTGGGCATTACCGGCTACCATTCCAATTATTTATGCGCGAAGATATGTGGGCTCATTTAAAATTAGAAATAACGTTAGCCACGTATGAACAATGGTTACCAATTGTTACAATACTGCATTTGGATCCAGATCTGCAAATAGCGTGTGATATGCTTTGTAGTAATGCTTTGAAACAAACTATGACTGCACGGAAAAGAAACAATGAATCAAATGCAGGTGAAAAACATAATGAATCATGGCGCCTAGAAGCTAAAGAGGAGCCTTTACTCCGCGCGGCGCATCGATGTGTTCGGAATATCGCCAATATGGAATGGGCTGCAGCTTGCCTATTTTACGTACTACAAGGATGTGCTCAAGGGGCAGATCAAGTAGCCGCTGCACAACTATGCTATCATTTTGCTCAACGATGGGCGGCAATACAACCAGCCAATAGGGCTGTAAAACAAATGGAAAAGTTACATGACACTCTTTCGACACGGCATGCATTAGAAAAAATCGATTGGCCTTCCGAAGACTTACTAAAATTTGTTTCAGAACCTTCGCAACTCATTCGTGCAATTTACTTCCATCCAGAATTTATAAGTAAAATGTCACGGTATAACGTTAACAGAGCTGTTGATGAAATAGCGGATAAAAATAATGTAAATGTTAGTTCTATAAGAATTCAAATTTTAGAAAATATTTTGGAACAAAAACATGTCAATAACAGTAATAAAAGCGACAGTGTTGCTCTAAACAGTGAAGATCTCTTGAGAACAAAGTATATTTTGAAAGCTACATGCCCGAAAATGAGTGCCGTCTATTTAGCACGGATCGCTTTTGAAGATGATAAAGACTACAATAAGAATAAAAAGCTTAGGGCACTTCAATGTTTGATTAGTATTGTTGAACCAGATACTGTTGTAAAAGTCACGAATAAGGAACGTGAATCATTGTGGCATTGCCTAATAGATCTATTTTTTGCTATTCGTCTAGAAAAGGTAGATATGCCATGGGCTATAGCTACTTTAGATAAAGACAGAACGCGCACACTTGAACAAGTTTGTACTGCTTCGGAAAGTAACAGTGAAGGTTTACAGTTAGCTGCAGAATTGACTATGAGATATGGGTGTGCAGAAAATATTAGAAAGCTAATACCACATCTGATTGCCACTAATTTACATGATGTTTTGTCAATTTTGTTATGTCAAATATTTACTTATCCAGATGATTTGATTCACAATGCGTGGAAAGCAGTTCTACTATCGCCCTTCCGTCATGCTGACTATCCTATTACAGACCGCCAACGTCAGGACTGCTTGAAAACAGTAAACTTGCTGCCAGTATGCTCTTATCTAACTGACGAAGATTTGAATATTGTTTGGAAAAAATTAGTTCGTATAAAATGTTATCCCATTGCATGTTTGATACTGCCGTTTATGTCACCCAAAGCACGCGAATCACTTCCGGAACTCAAAAGAATTGATAAAAGGAATTTAATAGCTAGTTTAAAAAATCTACAAGCAGATTCTTATCTTATTAATGGTGCACTGTCTGCCATTGAAAATACAGTATCTAGAAAGATTAAGTAGTATTAGAAACTGTTAATGTATAAACATTCTTATAGGAATTGTAGTCACAATTTTTACAACACTAATTACTTTTGTATTCTAATGTAACTAAGAAATAAGCAAGAAACCTTTATAATATTTAGTGTCTAATTAGGATTAAGATAAATAAATAAATAGATCTTAAGCGTACAATATATTTTTGGAATATAATTATGTTTCTGAATTTCTCACCACATACATTTATCTTGAAATTAAGATCTTGTATATGGATTACAAGTAAATGCAATATTACGAATTTGTGTAGCTGCAGGTGAAGCCATATCAAATAGGAGACCGTAAATACCGTGGCCCTGTGCTAAGTGGCCTGGAGTTTCACCAGAATTATTTTCTTTGTTTACTATTTTTACAATGTCTTCTCGGAATAGAAGTACAAGTAGTGTAGATTTGCTGTGGCTCACAGCTGCTGCTAAATGAAGTGGTGTTTGATCTGCAAAGGGAATTTGAAATAAATTATGAAAAAAAGATTAACACAATTTTAAACAAGAAATTTTTAAGTCATAACACAGGTGTGATCCAGTTTTTGACAAAATACTTTTTGTTATGACCCACACCCTACCTATTTGTGTGCAACACTTTGCTTAGCAGATTCCCCATTGTTTTTGTCAGAAAATTCATGAAATTATCAAAAAGTCTAATATAAATAATCCAACTAGAATATTACCTCCGTCTGACAAAGCTCCTGGGTCTGCATTCGCAGCCAATAAACGTGCAGCCACCTTATAATTATTCCAATTACAAGCAGAGTGTAAGGGAGTCCAACCTAATTCTGTTTTAGCTTTTATATCAGCATTCAAACTAAGCAAATAAGAGACACATTGAAGATGGTTTCCATATGCAGCACGATGCAGCGGTGTGTATCCATCACCATCTCTTGCCTTAATTAAATTAGGTTGAGATGCTAATAGCGACTGCAATGTTTCAATTTCTCCATTTTCCGCAGCCCATAACACATGATCTATCGGGTTAGCTGCAAAATAGAAAACCTCCATGTAGAACTCGTAACGTCAATTTTTGTTCAATTTTAACTACCTTTAGGATCCTTTACAAGATCTAAATCTTGATCAGCATCATCCCATCCTGATACAAACATTTGAGAAGTCTCTGGATTTTTCTTACGACGTTGTATTTCTTCGCTAACTTGGTCAAAACTTTTATAATCATAAATATGATTATCTGAATCTTCGGAATCCGACATTGTAGCTAACAGGTGTATTTATTTACAGCAAAACAAAATTTATTATTGATACAACTACCCAGTAACTTTTTAATTTTTATGACATTAACAATTTGCCAATGTCAAAGGGAAAGCATTTACAACATGAATGCTATCATCTTTATATTATCTGCATACATATTATATACGCATCATTGAATTTTAATATCATTCGTTATATGTTTAATATACCAAACTAGTTTTCGAGAAACGGACTAACAGCAAAAGAACTTTAGTTTTGGCGCAGATTAATAATGCTAGTCTTAAACTATTTTCTTACATATGCTTTTGAGAATCTAAAATATTGACGAATTATTAAGCGTTCATGAACGTGTATAAGAGTGGGTTAATTCTGAATGGAAATAAGGTACTTTTTTCATCTACTGGTAGTTTTAGTAATGACCTCAACACTACTGAAAAAGTAGTACCTATCAATAATTAAAAAATATAAAACTAGACTATGTCTTTGGAAAAATGGGAACATTATTAAATATTTAAGGTCAACAAAAAAAATTGTAAATGAATAATAAATTCAGCTTACTCTACGGAACGCACGACAATTTCAAAATGAATTGCGAAAGTGTTATTTAATTAATAAATAAAAACAAATATCATGTATGAAATTGTTTAATTTTCGTTTTCAACCTTAAAATGCTTGTTTGAAACATTTTTAGTGTTTTTTAACCTAAAACCTCTCTTCAAGTTTTTAGATTTATTCACTCTGGAATCTATCTCCTCATGTATGTGTTGCTTTGTTTTATGTAAAGCATTTTGATAATTAGAAGATAATCTGTCAAATATTTGCGGTGGAATGCTAAGTTCAGGAATTTCAAATTTTCCTCCAGATTGTAGAATGGTCTGTGGATAAAACATGTAAACTTGTATCATAATCTTATTTAAAAACTTATATATAGTATATGTATAAAATTACTTTGAATAAGTGATTTTGGTTTTGCAATAACATGGTTACAGCACATCCTTTTCTACCAGCTCGACCAGTCCTTCCCACTCTATGGATGTAAGTTTTTATATTTCTTGGCAAGTCATATGATATAACATAGTCACAATCCGGTATATCTATTCCTCTTGCTAAAGCATCAGTCCCAATTAGACTGCAATGTAAAAAAAACCATATAAATAATAGTTGTTTTTTTGTAGATTATTCACATTACATATTACTTACACATTAATTTCTGATTGGTGAAACTTTTTCAGTACAGATTCCCTTGTAGTTCTATCTAAAGCAGCAGATAGTTCTGCTACCTTCAACCTGCCCTCTCCCATGCAATTTAACAACAATGTAAGTCTGTGTGCAGACTGTGATGCATTTGTAAAACATAACACTCTATTCCACTTTTCTTCAGCTAATAAATGATACAATATTAAGGGTTTCTGCTCAGGATCTGATATAATACATTTTTCTGTTAATTCAATAGGTGTTGTATATTTCCTAATCTGTTCATCATCTTCAAATTCATTTTTTGAACCAGCTGAGAATAATTTCGGCTGACACAAACCCCATTCTTCCAATTTTTCAGGGTCCTGAGAGAGTGTTGCCGAAAATAATAATTTGTGAGGTGATGCTTTCTGACATTGTAAATTAGTCCAACAGAGAATTGGAGTTTTACCCCAAATTATTTTATTTTGCAGTTTTATATGTTTATCTAAATGATAGAGCCAATCATTTTGTATGTGATCCATAATTCTATCTGCTTCATCAATTACTAAGAACTTTAGATGTTTTAAGGAAAAACCTTTTGTATTTTTCAAATGTTCAACAAGGCGACCAGCTGTGCATACTATTATGTCCACTTTACTGACCCAAGATGATGTTTCAGCTGAAAGAAAAACATTAAGATTCAATTCTCTTATTATAAAATAGGCTTAAATAAAATAAAGATGCATTAAATTATTCTTATTCTTACTATATTTTAAAAGTTGTGATTGTTCTTGTTTCAAAGGTGTTGAGCCACTCAGTAAAGCCACTCTTAATCCTGTATTAGTGCAATATTTCCTGAACACTTTAGCTACTTGTGCAGCCAATTCCTGCACTGGCAACACTATTAAAGCACGCGCATGTCGTCCCACTTCGTTCATCAATATCTATAATGGAAATACAAATTAAATTTAAAAAATATTGTAAGTTATAATACAATATATTCATTATTGTACAATATTATTATTATTATTACATTATTAAACCTTACCAATAGGAACCGACGGATAATGTGAGAGAATAGAATAACAATAGTATTACAGCTTTTCTTAATAATAACGTAATTGCATTTGATTATTAAAGGATTTTCCACTACCTAGCTACACTTCATAATGTTCATCAACTTCATCTGTGATGGGCTTTGACAACTATTTGTATTGAAGCAAAATAACAAAATATTTAAACAATGGAAAACATGTTAAGATAAGAACCTTGTTACCTGAATAATAGGCAAAACAAATGACAATGTTTTACCACTTCCAGTAGGGGCTGATACACAGACATCTCTAGGCCATAACGGTGCAGGTAAGTTTTGTTGTTCCAATACAAAAGGTATAACATCAGCTTGAACAGGGAATAAATGTGTTATGCCTTCAGACTGCAATGTAGATTTAAGAGTAGGATGCAACCAATTTTGGCGGTCTATTTTGCATGACAAATGTTGTAAATCCACTGATACTGTACTTGGATTTGATAGCCAATGAGGCAGGACTCTTTTCACCTTTAAGACAAAATAATGAATTAATAAATGTTTGTTTAGAGTTTTAAGTTTAAACACAATTGAAATTTACCTTCGTCTTTTTCTCAAATTCATTAATACCTAAAACTTTATACTCTGTTCTAGGGTTTTCTTCAATATTACTAGTGTCATTACTTAGTCGAACATCATATTGGTCAAGTCTTTCATCAGATTTTAAAGGTTTAGGTGAAGCAGCTATCGTATCATTAGGATCTTTTATAGTAGTTTCAGCTTTTAAAGGTTTTTGCAACAATAAATTTGCTTTTTTCCTTTGCTCTATCTTCTCTTTTAACTTATTTAAATGTTTGGTTTCTCGAACTGATTGATCATTTTCTTCTTCTAAATCATTATACCTGAAATAAGATGGTCATGTCATCCTTATATTATGCTATGTTATAGCATAAGAATATTATGCTATATTATAACATAAGAATATTATGCTATATTATAACATAAGAATATTATGCTAACCTGTTTATTACGAAAAGATCCATACTGTGCTACTTCATACATTTACTCACAGCACGACACTTGATACAGAAAGTGCTGAAACCGTCCTAGACAATAGATACAACCTATTTGTAAAATGTCATTGGTTGAAAAATCGAAAACCACATGTCAAACAAAGCAAACTCCCACATTCACAATCTCGACTCCCCCATTCACAACCTCAACTCCCCCGTTTGTTTATGTATGCGTTCACACGGGTGTCAAAAATAAAGTTTGTTTCTTTCTTTTCTCATTAAAAATTTCTAAAAATCTACTTTTAAATATTTATTTTTTCAAAGAAAAATCTCAATTTTCAATATTCTTCATTTTTTCTAGAGCAAGACCGAAAGCGATTATGAAATAAATTGACTGATAATAGATGTATATTTGTTAATATAGTCCATAGACTATAGTGACTGATCGTCAGTCAAGGGGATTTAAACGTTTTTCGCTGGTCGGTTCGCGTTCGACTGGCTTTTGTGTTAAATTTGGTGCTGATGTTGCTTGTTTACCGGCTTTTGGTTAGAAAAAATAGTGTAAAACAATAAAACACATTGTCTTTCTATACATTTCATTGGGGAGAAAAGAATCTGCTCAAAATGGCTAGTGTTTCATACCAAATAGCCAATCTTCTAGAGAAGGTAGAAACGCTGTCCTTTTTTTGATAATTGGAGAGACAAGATTCTTTCTAGAACAACGATATTCTTACCACATTAAACTTACTTTACTTATTTATTACATGTAAGATGACATCTAATGACAAAGACTTTCGGTTTATGGCTACAAATGATTTGATGACCGAGCTGCAGAAGGATAGCATTAAATTGGACGATGATTCAGAAAGAAAGGTGGTGAAGATGCTCCTACGTCTTTTAGAAGACAAAAATGGTGAAGTGCAAAATTTAGCTGTGAAATGGTACGTAATTATTGTTCTTTTGAAATATAAACGTAAAAAAGTATAATAGAAATTTTAATATAGAACTCTTAAGAATTTTAACTTAAATTTATTTTAGTCTTGGTCCATTGGTAAACAAAGTAAAGGAGTACCAGGTTGAAGGTATAGTGGAGACCTTGTGTGCCAATATGTTATCGGATTCAGAACAATTGAGGGACATTAGTAGCATTGGATTGAAGACTGTAATTTCAGAGCTACCACTTGGCTCTAACACTCTAGCTGCTAATGTCTGCAAAAAAATAACAGGTCGCCTCAGTAGTGCGATTGAAAAGGTGCGTATTTTTTTAACTATATATTTATATCTTGAAATGTATCATCAAACTTTATTCTTATTTGGCTTATAAATTTAAAAATGTAACATTTTAGCAAGAAGATGTGTCAGTACAATTGGAGGCATTGGACATTCTCTCTGATTTGTTGAGTAGATTTGGTGGACTATTAATTTCCTTCCATACTATACTTCTCAATGCATTGCTTCCTCAACTTGCATCTCCTCGCCAGGTAATAAACAATTTTACAGAGTTTTACTCAATGTGTAATTACAATAATATATTGGAAGTATGAGTGGGACTCGTAAGGAGGATTTGATACTCATTTGCTTATATTTTTGAAATTATTTCAATTAGATGAAAAAAATGGCATCTAGTTTGTCATCCCTGGATTTTACACAGCCTGTAACTTGCCGAGATTAAAAAATGTGGTCTATAAGTTGGGTCATCTGAAACATAAAAACTAAAAAAATTCTTATAGTTTATAAGTTTTTCTAGGTAACCCTGTCGAGTTTTTATTAATTTTTTTCTTTTTTAAATTTTTTGTGGCAGTTAAAAGTCAAAATACCGATTTTTGACGAAAAAATCAATAATCAAGCCGTTATAAAAAATACTTAAAATTAAAAAAATAAAAAAAACTCGACAGCGTTACCTCGCTAATTATGTGTAGAATGAGTGTTCAAAAATTTTTAAAAATCGCTCCAGTAGATTTCGAGTGACAGTGTCCACCGACTTTAAAAAAGCAAGTTGTGGGAAAATCGATTTAAAGTTTCACACTGAGAAATTTTAAAGTTCTTCAAATAAATAAACTAGTTTTTTTTTTAAACTTACATGGAGTCGTCAATGCCAAGTTCATACATCAAAGAATTGTCATTCTGAGTGTCCAGAGCACGTTGTTGCACTTCCTAATGTGAATTCTGGCTTCTTTGCTTTCAAGCGTAGTTTTGAACTCTGCTCGATTTATTCCATTTTCGTCGACTTCTTTCGCCCATGCATGAGAACATGGTCTTGTAGTGATACCCATATTATGCACAATGGCATATTTCACACAAAACATCCTTCATTGAATATACATGCTGCTATGTGAGCAGCAAAGTCAACGAGATTAGAGGTGCCACTCAAAATTATTGGAGTAATTTTTTATATAAGTTGGTTCAAGCTTTCATTATTGTTTTGTGTGAAACCTCCATGACATCGCTCCAAAAGTGTCTCATTGCTCAAGTCTGCATATATAGGTTTTCTTCCTACCACCACCACCACCACCTAAACCACGCTAGGAAGTGCGGTATAACTATGAATGACTTTAAGTTATTCGTTGCTGCAGCTTGCTGCCATTCTCACCACGAGTCTTCGCCTTCATCATAATTCTGATGCTGCAGGCTATCATCTATTGAGCTTTTTTCATTTTATTTTCACAATTACGTCGAAAACCATAATAAATAGTAGA
>JAPWLS010002513.1:0-129112 GCA_028551675.1 Tineola bisselliella | reverse complement strand
TGTTCGAATGACTTTACGGTCTCTAAGTCGAGTTTTGACAAAGCGATATGAGTGATCACGTAGTCGCCCAAATCATGCATTTGCAGATGCTTCAGTGCTTCAACCTATGAAAAGAAGCGCTCTATAAATGTGTCAATCGCGGCACATGAAGCCTGTGAAAACGGTTTCATATTGCTTAATCAAGTGCTTTGAGAAGATAGATTATCTTTTTATTTATTACATACTATTTACTAGTACCAGTGTATACATAAAATAACATTTAAAGAAAGAAAATGTTTGCGTTTCAATTCTGTCCATTGAAATATTTATAATTTTAATTTCCGTCTGGCGCGTATCTGAATATATTCAGCATACATAGAGAAACATAAATATATTGATTTATTCTTAAAGTAAATAAATAGAGATATTACTTTGCAATTATTGAGTTGACATTTATTTTGTTTTCAAGTTTTTTTTTAATGTCAATTGTATTTCTAAGTATTTAAATAATTGTTCTTTAACAGCAATTAGTATATTTGCTTAGGTTTACGTGAACAAAATTAGCACACATTGTTTTTTATACCTGAGTTTTTCTGCGAAGTTCAAATAAAATGAAACTTGGCTGTACACATGTGTGCTTTAGTAATGTTTAAAATATTATTAAGTGGTTCTTTTTGTTTAACAACTCGTTGTTATTAGTTTTTTGTTGTTTTGCAAACTTTACCAGTACCAGTGTGGTGTGGCGTGGCGAACAGTGAGAGCACTCCACAAACCGAGGCTTGCACATAACAGAGCACACTATTCATTCCATCCAAATGCATTCCAAAGCATACTGTAAACATAAAACTACTTTAGTTTCGAAAGGCCCATTATGAAATAGGTACTTTTTCATCATTGTTTATTACGTTCGTTTTTGATTTATTTCTAAATGTGAAATTGTTCAAGTATTTAACTGAATTTTCTTTTGTTGCAGGTAAATACAGATGTTTTTATACACGCATTGTTAAACTTAATCGGAATATATGAAATATTCATTAAGGTAAATGTTCTAGAGAAGACATGCTGAAGGAAAAATGCGCGCGCTTTTCGATGTAAACCAGTTGCGATATAAATACCTCTTAATTTTGGTAAAAAAATAATAGCTTATATATTGAATTATTAATTCTTGTGTAAGTTTAGTTGTCTCCCACACAGACTAGCTGATTCCCATGAAAATGACTCATCAAATTATGGAAGCACGAGTTACATGTTGCTAAGCTGTGTCACAATTTACAATTTATTTTAGCGTAGGGTGTATTGCTCAACCCGCAGCTGTTTAGGGCATTGAATTCTAATTTAGGGTCATGATCCTTTTACCTTTAAACTTTAATCATAAGTCTTTTGTTTATATTTATTTATTTATTTATTTATTTATATGTTAATATATAGCTATAACATGACTTAGTGTTTACAGTTTTCAAAAATATCGTCAAATGTATTTAAAAAATTAAGCACAAATACTTGGTAAAAAATATAGACTTATTTAAAAGCGTTTATTTGGATTATTCTTAATTGACGTTTGGAAAAATTTGCATTCTTCTTCTATAGCTGTTATTGTTATTTTCTTTTCTTTGCACCAAATATCACTGCTCACACCGACAAAGGTTAGCTGGTAGATAATGCCGATGGCATTAAACTCGCCTATGTGCAATTTTTTTTATACAATAAAGAATTTATTTATTTTATAGCTTTCGAAGTATCAGTATAAAAATAATTAAACTAAGCTTTATAGTGAGCTCCATCATTTTTTTAATTAATTAATTAAATAATCCTTGTGAATAATTTAAGACAAGAAGCTTAAATTCTATTGTAAAATCAAAATAACAGGAACGAGTTCAAGAATTGTCCCCCAAGAATGTGTGCCGTACTTTGATATTCACAAACAATATTCATCTTAATCCCCTACGAAATAATGAATATTATTGGTTCACTTTGTATGATTAATTATTGCGTGCACGTGTTTCGTTTACTATTATCGAGTTTGCCCTTTTTTAGTCATTTATGAATAACGTCTTTTTGTTTATTATAAGAGCATTCGTATTGTTAGACGTCCCCCTTTTGGAAGGGTTAAGTTGTTCAATTTGGGTGGTGTTTTGTATTGGAATTTTATATTTATGAAATGTTAGTCGGCAGATTTTTCTATTATAATTATATCGTTTAGCAAGAGTATGTGGTTTTATGACAATTCGTGATGTTTAATATATACTGCTGCATTTATAAAACTACCTCCCATTCTTCCTTACTATATAGTTCTCACTAAAAGCTCGTCTGCGTTTACGTTTTGTATTCTGGAGTGTATTGTAGTAAGCGCATTGAATATAAGTACTGCAAGGGTGACCAGCACAGACTAAAAATAATAACTCAAACCTCTAATTACACGTTATGACTACCGTTACACGGCACACTCTGTGATTATGTTTGTAACAATGTGTTTACACACGCCTGTACAGTTAAAAAGTGACATTTATTTTAACATTAGTAAGTCGTTAACTATTATCATGATCAAACAATTGAGCATATTGGCCACGGAAATATACGAGCGTTCAAATGAGTTCATTTTTTTGTAATTAATCAATACATTCATTGGCATATTTGTGAACTTAATAACTATAACCTATATCAGGTAATAAAAAAATTGTTTAATAATCAGCGATGTTAGGGGTAGTTTATGAACATGATTTATACGACTTTATGCAGCCTACTTTGGTGTTTGTTTTACTTGATCATTAAAAATAGAACAAACAATAGTTCTGTCAAAAAAGACAGAAGACTAACAAACAAACTTTCGAAACGTTGTGTTACAATAATCATAATAAACGCGGCCGTAAGCCGTATAAACTCACTTAAATTTATTCGCGTATGACTTCCGTTAGTTTATTTAATTTTACAGATTTTAATTGTCATCATATTTTATCTGTGTATCTGTAATTTCAAAAAAATATTATAAGGTCAAAATTCTATAAGTTACAAAACATACAAGACACATTCAACATGCGTATACGCATTTCAATCATATACCATTTTGAAATGTTATATTCATTACAACCTATTTTATTGTAATATAATATGACATAACAATGATTTTTTTTACGCTTGTCAAAATGCGAATTTCTTGTTTCAAATAGTTTTAGACATGTCGCAATAACGTATGCAACATGCGTTCCAAACATCCGTAATAAATCGCAAGATCTTTATGTAATTTTTAAGTGGTTAAAATATTATATATTTATGGCCTCTCCTCGCAGTAGTCATTATTCGCTTTGAATTAGCTTAGATAACGTTAGCAAAAAAAATACTGTTCTATAGGTAATCATGTCAACGCCTACATGTCTAATTTAACATTGACCTACTTACCAAGATCTTTTCACGAATATATAGTCGCATTAACTGACAGAAATTTCAATCTAATATTTCATTTATATCACAATGTCTGTACATAATAAATTATAATTAGTCATTAAAATTCATAAATAGCGCCGGCGTAATTTTTCGTTCATTACAAAGGGCCTTATGTTTTCAATACGCATTTAACATTATATCAACTCCGATATATTAAATCAAAACCAATCGTAATGGAGGTTATACGATAATTAATCATTTTGTACAATAATAATAAATTTTGTATTAATTGTACAAAAAACGTATGTATAATTAGTTCTCAACGTCACAACTAGATGGCGGTACTGTTGTTTAAGAACGTCGAGCGGTTTGGCAGTGACCGTCGCTTATAGTCTGTATGGAGCGGCCGAAATGTTAACTTTGCGCAGAGGCAATATCGTAACCGATGAGGTTAATCCGAGGTGCGATTATTGCTAGTTGAAAACTTTACCAATACCCCGCTGTGTGGTCGTGAAATACCGACCGCAACGGCAATTTTTGAACGGCTGTAGTGGCCTCCATATACCAATATACGTCTATTTTCTTGTTTCTTATGTGATCTTATGCCGCATATGTTAGCAGTTTCTATTACTCTACAGACCGACGACCGTTACAGTCGAGAATTATGTCAATTTAAGTCAATTACTATTACATGCACTGCACCGTATGTTTCCTATCGTATGAGTGTGGGAAAAGGACCTTATCCCTTGCTTAATTGGTTTGATTGAAATACCACGGAAATATCTTTGTACGTTATTAGCATTTATACATAATTGCTCTTGTAAATATAGTAATAGTAGATAATATAAGTAAATAAAAATATTAGGGCTGGTGTAAACCGGACGTTTTTTTGTGTTAACAGTAATTTCCCACGTGCTAAGATCGTAGAAGACCTCTTTCACATACATTACCGATATGCGAGATTCTGAACAATATTTTACAACTAGTTTGCGCTTAAAACCCAATTCTTTTGTTTACTCTTAATAATTAAGATTTTAGATAGGTAGGTAAAATATGATGGAGTATGCGTAAAATCAATTAAGTTATAAATATATGTATGCCTTTTATAACTAAAAGAAAAGACGAGACTGGGTTTTAACAAAAGGAAATATGTGATTGTGATGTGATGCATCCATTAGACCATTTACTCGTTTTTATAGTGATAAAAACCTAAGCCAAACAAGACGACCTCTAAAATTAATATTAGTTATGTCTTTATCAAATGAATTCTATTTCTAAAGTCAGAAAGAGAGCACTTATTAAAAATTCGCTTAAAAGTATTGGATACCAAGAAAATTGTACATTCCTCAAGTACCTATGGAGCCGGTCGCACGTCCACAGTGCTATTCAACCACCTTATACGGTGACATAACCCATTTTATAACGGTCTAACTTAGATGGATTTCTCCACCATTTGATTTATCGATTTGCGGCACTTCAAAGAAATTCTTCACATCTAACGTCGCTCTTTCGGCCCTAACTTGTCTAAGACGACTTAATTGATCCCATTTTCATGTCTATTTGAATTGCGTTTTTTTCATTGTTAGGTTCTATCACAACTTCCTCAATTTGTTAGACAATGCATGTGACCTTCACATCAAAACTTACTGTTTTGAAATAAGTCTTCCGCGCCGATTATGGCCCTTATAATTGATTTCACACGTTTACATCTACAATGTATTAACTTTGTTATAGACAATGGGTCTTTTGATTGCACCAAATCTGGCGCAAGCGGAAGATGCTGGAAAATGAAGTTCATCTGATGTATATGTACATATATGTTTTGTTTCTTTATTTTTTGTCTTCCTTGTTTTACTTTATGAATGCCCGACTGTACCAAGAAATACCATTTCTAACCCCGCATTCATAAGGTTTACAGAAACTCGGGTACGTATTCATGTTTTCTGAACATCGGTTATTTCCGTCTGCGGTTCGACTAAATCCGTCGGAGGCGGCCGATGACTTCGATGGCATGCGCCGGCGCCGCGGACCTTGACGTACTACAGTTTCGCATAGACCGGGACGAGATCTCGAGGAATGCTCCAGTTTCGTCAACAATTTATTTCTAAATTATCTAATGTGGCCTATATTCTGTGATGTGCAAATGTCTTTTTCGTTTGTGAATCTTTATTGCTTCGCATGCCGCTATTACAAATCTTTAATTGTAATGATGCAATAAAGGTTATTCGCGATAATAATATGACAGTATCTACATCAGCGTTATTACATAATTCACTTTACAATGTACATAGTTTAATTGTGCCAACATTTAGCGCAGTCGTATCTAGCTGACAGCTCTAATGTGTTGTGTTCGCAAGCCGACCAACAATAATAACAGCAATTACATCCAGCATCGTACACATCTCGCACACCACGAACGGACCAGTCACTCGAACAAATTATCTTTGCAGAATTGGTATATCATAATATAGCGCTGTGATGAGTGGTTTCAACACTCGGTGAAGGGTACCCACCATACTATTTGCCACATCAAACCACACACCTTGAAATCCTTATTAAATTCATTTTGTAAGAGTATGCACACATTGTATGGAAACACACAATTTATTATTCCTTTGTTAGCAGTTCTGTTAAATTCTATACTTGGGAATATTAAAGCGTGACTCTTTGATTCTCTCGCAAGATTGTGAGCCACCGTATTACGCAACTAGATTGTAAGTTGACGGACAAGGAAAAATAGTTTTCGACCTCATCCATTATAAGTTCGGCACGTTTTTAAAGCTATTAAGTAAGTCGTGTAAAAATAAAACCTAATCGTGCTTACCATCGTACCTTATCAAGTTTCAATTTGACATACCTGATTTTATTACTTCTTCATTTTGTTTTGTGCCTGACAAGATTTAATATTTTAAATGTTTTATGTTAATATTATGTTTCATGGTCAAATATTTTCTTTTTAATTTTAAACTTATTAATTCATTGTGAATGTTGCTACGGCATATCACGAATCTAAATGGATTCTCCCAAATGTCATACTTCACATGTAATGTTGGCATTTAGTTGTAGTTGTTTATTTATACTAGGCATCTTGAGCATGAATCAGGTACCTATTTTTCGGATAGGTCACGTTTTTATTTAAGAATTTAGACTAGATATATTATTAAATACTTTTGGACTTCAGGTATTTTATCGTTGGTTTTACTAACCGTTTAAATTCGATGAATAAATACCCAAAATTTTTAAAAAATAGATTTTCTGTTAATTGTTATATTTACATACTGTACAAATGGTTAGATTTTAAAAAAACTCATGGGAGATCTCTTCTCTTTGCTATCATAAAAATAGATGACCAATAAATTTCTCATTAATCCGGATATTATTTCTATTATTATGAATCATAAACTATATAATAATTGTTAAATCTTTTTCATTATTAATAGTATTTCTTCTTTTTCTTTTTATAGCGTAAATTGCTATGTAAAAGCACTGATCCCCGCTCTAAGACTCGGGAGTAACGCTTGCATTAGGGCGTTATTTTGTAATTTGTTTGCAATCCAGACCTAAATATGTAAATAAACGAAAATCTAAACCACCGGTATTGTCAAAAACTATTAATAAACTTTCTAATTCCAAAAGCTAATAAGATAACCAAACAAAATGGCTGTCCGTAATAGGTTTTCCCATAGCTGAATGGAAATCATCATACTGAACGATCTCGATAAATTGTAATTTCATCGTAATCACTGCATCTCGTCGAATGGTAATTTCTGGCGGTGCATAGGCTTACGAAATGCACCTCATTATAGATGCGGTTTCACTGTACGGGTATACTGCGGAGTCATCAGGTTCTATTGTTTATGTTGATGATGAATTCAATCAGATATCTCCAGCTATGCAGGTGCGAATGCACGTTTTCCTATTTAATACATACAGAAGTTGGCTTCTAGAAAAACTATATTTAGAGACCCTTTATTATGATGTACAGTCAAGTCCAATAATATACGCATACATCAAAAGCTGAAGAATGCCAACCCCCAAGCGTGCATTCGTATTTCTTGTATGTTATTTTACCTTGCTGCTTAGTTGATTTCAATAATAGGTTTTAATATTGAAATAATTGTTGGAATCGGTCCGATAGTTTCGGAGCTGTATGCTATGTTGTTCCAGTCAACTGTAATACCTACATACATAGTACATGTATATATTTGTATTTGGCTATATTTTGCAAGAACTTTGGTATATAAATTGTATTTCAAACAACAACAAAAAACTTTTCGTTCGTCATACATCGTTGCTCACGCTTCGTTCACCCGATAAAGGCACGTTCCTTCACCCTTTTGTTGCTTTTTTAATGTAACCGTTTCTTATATTCCAATAGTTCGACTTGTTTGTGTCAACCTCCTTTGTAAGCGGCACAACGGAGTCGCTTTCTGCTGTGTCATGACTAAATACACCTTTTTATAATTTGAATTTTTCCAAATAAGTTTTATTGTAAAGTCGCGATTTCTTAGGATTGCTATCAGTTCATTACAATTGTGTATTTATCGCTGTTTATAATTTCGTCACATCTCTCGTCTGATATTTAAATTGCTCATCTTTTTATCAATTATCGCGGTTTTATTGCACATTCTTTGTTATCAGTATTCGAATTGTTTTTATGTATTTCTGTTGTATTAGCAATCGATTGGACGTCACGTATGCAAATTTACAATTCATTTTCGAGTATAAAGTTCATTAATAAATTAGTTGAAATAATTTTAAGATTGTTATAAAGATTGAATGTTCATTCCAGGTATTGCAACATGATGTGGAATGCCATGGTCGGATCGTGAGTTCTGTTGTGCGACTGTGTGGCGGTGGCGAGACTGCAAAGGCATTGGAGAGACGCTGGCATCTCCTTTATTTACGAGCTATCGAGTGGCAGTGTCATCTGGAAGCTTGTCTTGCAAGATTGGAAAAACAAGTAAAATAATTAATTTTATATAACTGTTTATTGATAGATATTAGCTCCCCAACTGAAATACTTCTTACTAGCCAGAAATATCGTTTTCGGCTATAAACCTTCTTGCATGTGAACGTTTTTTTATTTCATTAAAAAGGTTGATTTACAATCTCCTTTATTTATAGTTGGTTATCTCCGACCAATTTGATTTTCACACAAACACTTTTCATGACAATAGAAGAAATCAACCACCCGCAGTTCATCTAATGTCCCACAAAATTTAATATTTTAACAATTTGAAAAACGTCCTAAAAGTATAAACAAATAATGGCTTTAAGTCTTTCTACAATGGATCAGCTAATATCGGCCATAATAGTTCCCCTAATTTTATTTGTGACGTACGTTCAAATACCAGGGGGTCAATAATTGTCAAAATTTTATGAGCACTTATTGGAAGGGTTTTGTCCGGTCGTCTGCGATTACTTATGATTAAAATTTAAATATGAGATTCTGTTATGATTTGTGGTTACTAGGATACGTTATACTACATGTCCACATAAATTGTAACTCTTTATTAAATTTGAAAATTTATAACTTCTAATAAAGCTTAATGATTTTCTGACTAAATTTAATAGGGCAGTGAATAATCTACGATGTTGTTTCTCTTCTCTTCAGGGTGGCTTTGTAGATTATTTGAGCGACACTGATGAGGAACCAGCTTTGAAACAACCGAGACTCTGTAGGCGAGGATCTCCCCGTCGAGCTCTTAGACCGTCCCCTATCCGTGCTAGGACGAGTGTACTATCACCTGATAGCCGAGAATCCTGTTCGGAGGTGAGTTTGGAATACCGCACATTGGTAATGTACTGTATAGATGAAAATTTAGTAATTCTAAAAATGTTTTGCTTATCACAGTCTGCCCCAAAGATGAATGGAATATTAGGGGTGTGTATGTCGTAAAATATGATCAGCTCATGTAAAAATTACGAACGTTTAAGTATAACATCCGTGGAGTGACCTAGTCTTATTTCGGGATAATGTCTGAAAATTTGAGTGAGAAATAATGTCTGATCTCTCAATCAGAACATGATGTCCATGGCAAAGGCATTTGCTGTCTGCCAACATTTAGTAATTGTCTTCTGCACTAAACAAAGGCAACCTAGAGTATACCTTTTAGTGTTGGGCCTTCATATAATATGAATAAAATACAATTTTAAATCTTAAAATTTTAGGAAGAACCTGAAAACGTGACTGTATTATCCTGGTCGCAGTCTGGGTCAGATTCAGAAGCTTGTCGTTCTTGGTACAACATGGAGGACGATAGACGTGTACCTAATGCTGATGAGGATACCACACCAACTAATGCTGATCAGACTGTCCCTGGAATTGATTTAGCTGATGGACCAATTGGTAAGGCAATAGATAAGGTTTTGATGTAGTGATGTCTGAGGTTTTTTGCAAACATTATTGAACTAATATATAATAGAAGGCTATATGGGACTTACTATACAATTAAATATCAATAAAAAACAAATTTCTCCATCTCGAACCTAAACAAACAATTGGAATAACAATCACGACTGCATAATGAGAATGCATTAAAAATATCTCACATTTGAATTTATAAACAATAGACGTGTTTATAAATAAACGAAGTAAACAAACGTCTTCAAACAATAAGATATGACGATAAAAAAGCATATTAAAATGTCTTAACGATTTCATTACAGATTTACACATTGAGGAATCAGTAACACGCGATGACAAAGTGCTTAATACACCACCGACAGTTATAAAGAGGAAAAAAACAATTAATACATCTAAATTCAATCAGTCCGATAGAAAATCTAAACATTTAGCAACGTTTTATTTCCGACACCACGACACCGATTCTGACAGACGTATCGAAACTGATGAAAAGTCTCAAGAAGAATCGAGTGAAGAGGAATGGACTTATGTTGGTGGTAAGATAGCAAATGAAGATTCAACTGACATTATGACGTCTTCTGTTGAAATACAATGTGAATTGCCATTGGACGGGAAAGTGAGTAGTAAGGAACCGCTGCTCGAATCTTCAACTCCTGATTTAATTCGCGTTGAAACAACACGATGCAAAGATCTAGAAAGGTTGGTGATACAGGCAGAGGAATTGGTCCAGAAACAATCTCAACAACAAATGGCTAAACAAAAAACGAAGGGGTCAAGGAACTTTATGCCGTTAATGTTCGAAGAGGAAGGGAAGTCGGTGAACCGCGTGAAAATGTCAAGGATTAAAGAGTGGTTGAGTCATAGTGGCGATGACAAGAATGATGACAATCAGGTAAGATGATAATTAAGAAATTTATTATTCTGTCAATGTGTTGTGGTATATTTAAATATGGAATTATTTACAGTGCACAGACGATAGATACGACGCTTCCGGTGAATACACGACCGAAAGCGAAGTGGACGCTTCATTGACATCTGAAGAGAGGAATATTCATTCGTCGATGGATATGAGCACTTCTACTTGCACCGTGACTCCTACACATCATGCTAAGGTGCATATAGTAAACTTTAAAGTGAATTTTAACTAAATGCTTTGAGTGTATGTTATATTGTTATTAATTATTTTGATCAAATAATTGATCTAATGCTATTTAGAATCATTATTAACATCGACATAACCCTCATTTGTGATTAATAACAACAGGTACAACTTCGAAAGAAGCGAGTTGGCAATAGCGACAGGCCCCGGTCAGTGTCATGTCTGTCACAACTAAGTGGTGCCGGGACGTCTCTCGCAGCGACGCCAACAGACAGAAATGTTGCAGCCATACAACAAATGTCTATATCAGAATCTGCTTTAAACACACTAGCTTCACCACAAAGAGTTTCACATTCAAATTCTAATGGGAAGTTTACGGGGAGCAATACCACTGTTCAGGTTAGTTTGGATCATGCTTATACTGATACCCTAAAATCACTCAATCTAGCCTGCTTTTCTGGGGCAGTATTACGTTTTTAAAGTATCTACCTATTCTATGGTGCTGTTGCCAAGAAACACTATTATATCAATTAGCCATGCTCATTGCTCATGAATCACATTTTAGCTTAAAATTAGGTGGAACATGGTCGTATCCTGGACTAAACTTACACAAAATTTATCCATATATTCAGGGCCACGTATCCAGTACAAACACAATGACAGAAGCTTGCACATCATGCGTAGAGACCAACGATAAGCAAATGTGGTTGCGCAGAAAAAGGCTAAAATTGCGCAGACGTCACAATGCAAGTCAGGATATCGGTTCGATTCGACGTGATCGTCTTGTTAAGTCTTACTCCTTCTGTGGTAGATTTACTCCTGATATTGAAGATAAGCATGAGAGGAATGCTGCCAGTGATTCTGCTACTTCTAAGAAAAATCAGTAAGTGTAAATTGTAAAATTTTGTTTACCATTTAAAATTTTAGTGACTTGAGAAAATCATAAAATTATTTTATTTCAGCTTTGATACAACATTTGAAGATTTCTTAAAACATCAAGAAACAATTATTCAACGTCTGCGAATGAGTATAGAACAAACACATATTTCTAACACAGTTGATAAAGATATTCTAGAAGTTCATGTTACACCAAGTTTCAAGTTAGGACCAGCTGGCGGCCTTGTTAGACCACGATTAGGACGAAGTATGGATCGGGAAAGGACACTTTTGGCTTTGAGCTTGGGTGACCCGAGTCAGATGTATGATTTGAGTATGGATAAAGATTCTGATATTGACAGAAGTATTAACACTGCTGGCACTGAAGAACATAGTTCGTTCTCTGAACAAGCATGGGATTCTTATCAGGTTTGTTACAGTTCACATACTAAATATAGTTGCACTTATTTGGCAAATAAATAATCTTAAACTATACTTGTCCACAGGAGAAATACAATTCGGAACCATATTCGGAGGCTCCAGATTCTGATGCAGCTAGAAGACTACTCGAGTTCGGTGACGATTACCGCGCGTACCTAGACTCACAATCTGACTGTTGCTCCAGTCTCTCAGCACAGCCAGAGTGTGACAGTCCTAGCGGAGCAAGAAGAAGACGACCACCATCTGAGCTGTCTAGAGAACGAAGTCTACCACGCCATAAGAAACCACCAAGGACATCGCCGGTAGAAACTCCAGCGAGAAAACCTAAAAAATCCATGTCAAGTGCCGAACGTAAGAAATCATTGCTCGATAGTTTGGAACGTTCTAGAAATAACACTAGCATGGAGAGTAATGATGGTGTAAGACGACGTAAGCCGTCTGAGAGTTCTGGAAAGAACAGTAAACGTTCGCCGGAGTTCGATCTTCTCGATATACAGGAGCTTAGCCGACGACGTCACAGTTCTAATTTAACCAGCGACGAAGTCAACAGCTCTTTAGAATACGCTGAAGTAAATAATCGTCCAGATATACTAGACTCTCTGCATCGACGCAGAAGAAATACGGACTCGCACAGGAATGGAGAATCGGAGCTGCAGAAGTTAGCATTATCTGAGCTGAGACGTCGTTCGACTGAGCACGTCGATTCTGGAGATTCATCGAGTCCTAAGAAGCATAGTAAGAGAAGTAAGGAATGGATTGGCGAATCTGACTCTGATTGCGAGGAAGTGTATACTATGATCCGTCGTTCGAGCGCTCAATTGGAGGTGACAGAGGCTCTCATGGCAAAGCAGGAGAGCTCGCCAGACCTCCTCCGGGACTTTGATTATGTAAGGACACCAACCGAACTTATTTGTAGTTACGAGGATGACGATGAGTTGTCTCAATGTGTGATTCGCGGGACAAATTGCTTGAGAGCTAAAATTTGTTTAGCCGTAGCCGCCTTATCTGTACTGGTCATAGTTTATATACATTTACAATGACATTTAGTTTGCTTGGGCTTGTGTTTGTTCTTGTTTGTTTGTGTGAGTATTTACCTTAAAGGAATGTCTGCCATTGTTTATTAGATTTTGTGAAGATCTTATTGCAATTGTTTTTAATGCATGACAAACAATTGCAGACATACAGCTACTAACTTATTGTTTAGAACAAATAAAACAGTTTCACGTTTTAGTATTTGTGATTTTGCTTGTATTTTTATTTAGATCTCTTACTTGTACACTAGATTAATTTTATTAAAAAAATTATTTTATTCATATCATAATATAGTATATGTCAAAAATATAAATTTTGGCTTTATGGGTTTTATTAATTAGTCGGAATTTAGCAAATGTGAAGCTATTTTTATTGTTTTCTTTCTAAAGTAATATTTTTATTCCCTTAGCCTTTTACTAACTTTACCGTGTTGTTGTTTTTTTGTTTGTTTGTTTTGTGAATGTGTGCATTTCTTTTTTGTCGTTTGTACTAACAATTATATATAATATCATTTTTGGTGATATAAATATTTTTTGGGTGCTAAGTTCTGTCAAACACGTAGTATTGCTAGATTAAAAATACAGTGTTACAAATTAAAATATATATGATTTAGTAGTTTATTAGCTTTGGCTGTATTTTCTTTATTTATGAATAATTATTTATATATTTATTATGAATAAATATATTGATAGGGTGTGTAAAATATATGTAACACATTGGAATTCAGTAATTAAATTCTCTTGGAAATAAACACGATTAACGGCCATTTTTGAATAAACTTTTATATTTTTTACCTCGTGAAATGTGATTTCTTACCGTAAAGTGATAATAGTTTTAATAATACCTTGGTTATATTCCTAGTGACCTAATTTAAAAGTAGGTGTTAGATGAGAAAAATCTTAACACTCCAAGGAATGGAGATCTGATAATTACTTGTGGTCATAATTTTTACCAAATTCAAAGTAGCCGTATACAATTTCATTAAGCAACCTAAAGCCTTTATTGGCAGACAAATATGCATTGAGTAGAGACAACATAAACAGCATATTCGAATTGAACTGTTTTTTGTATGGAATAAAAAAATGCAAACCTATCGGTGATTTGCTGAACCAAAACATATACGGCAGTCTTTGTGTTTCGAAGGCAGAAAGTGTAATATAATCGAGGTATAAAACATTTAACATAGGGTTAATTTCGTCTGCTTCCTATGAAAAACAGATAAGGAACATTTTTACAGCGATTTGAAGGTTTTAACAACTAATTATGAATATTGAATTATTACGTAGTTATTTTTACAACGGACAATTAGCCATATGACGTATTATATGTATGTTTATTTTGAACATTTTTGTCACGTGTGTTTTTCGCAGCAAGCAGATGATTTGAAAATGTGATTTTAAGTAAATTTTTGACTGAACTCCAAAACTAACAAGTAGTTATTAAATTTATTTAAATAATACAAACAGTTGATTTGGATTAGGTTGTTAATTGATGTTTGTAGTTTAATAATTGTTGTAAATTTTGAATAAATGATTTAATTTTGAATTAAAAAAATGGAGTTTCAGTCAATTAACACCCTTGTCTTGTCAACTTTTATGTTTTATTTTTGATATTTTATAACAAGAAAATTATATTATGAGTAAGAGCATGAGATCAAAATAAATTACATACTTGATTGTAGAATATATTTTTGTTCTAAAATATCAGGAAAATTAAGGACGTTTCTTTGGGATAATAAAACCTGGGATTGTTTTGTGAGATTGCTGTTTGCATGTTTTTCCTTTGGGGTTGACTAAAATTCTATCTTTCTTTTATGCATGGGCTGTATTCCATTTCATATTTTTATACACTACATATTTAAGTCGGTTTTTATGTTTAATATGACGACTGGAGACAACTGTTGCCGCAGATAAATTCTTCAGGCAATCGTCGCCTCCTTTAGGCCATCGTCGCCTCCTTTAGGCCAGCCTGATAAGCCGAACTAGTTCTGTACAGCTCAGGGAGTGTTACTCTTGAAAGTGGTGATAGTTCATTGGATAATAATAATTTATCTTACCACATGTCAATGCAGTCAATATAACAATACATAAAATTCTAAAAAAAAGAAGTTATTACAAACAATAGTTATGAGTATCTCTTTTCCTATCCAGAGTGACATTGTGGCGCGTTGCAGGGATAACATAAGTTTGCTTGAAGCAGTCCTTCAGGGAAGATTGTCTTCGACTTGTCAACGAGAAATCAGGGGTAAGCCAAAATCATTTTAATCATTATAGTTAGTTTTTATAGTTTTTAATACGTGGCGCTACTAAGTGTTTTCAAATTCCCTATTAAAGCTGTACTTTTTGTTCCTAATTTATAAGATTCCTAAGCTAAATAATTAGGGTAGCGAACTTTAACATTAGAAAATAGCCACGTAACAAAAGACCACTATCTCGAAACCAAATCATAAAATCCACTTTATTCTGCTAAGAAAGCGTAACGGCTTTACTGATGCGTTTTTTGTATAAAACGTTCTCTCTTACTATTTATATTGTTGTGTTTGAATTTCGAATGAATTTAGTTTTTATATTAAATGTTTTTGGTTTTAAATTTTTAGGAATAGGTATTATATATTATAGCATCGAAATAAATAAAAAATATCTGTTTACTATTTGGGAAGACAATTGTATTAGACCTTTTCTGGTTCAATAATAATAATAATAATAAATACATATAATACAATGCAACCAAATAAAATTACTCTGGTTTACTTGGTTGGACTTGAATTAAATACCTACTTGCAGTGTTGTCTGAGATCACTCGCGATTTTTAATTATTAATTCGAAACACTGACGTAACACGCTGTTTCTATAGAGATCGTCTTTTTTTTAATAGATAAACAATGAGTCTAGAATCTTGATTTATGTTGATATATGTACTTGGTCTGGAATTTTCTCAATATGTCGTCATGAATACTAAATAGTTAGACAAATAGTGTTTTATAGGTTTTATGTTTAGTCAAGTCTAGACTATTGAGTAATTGACGTGTTCTTTTGTCTGTCAAAAATGGTGCTTACAAGTAAAATATTTATAATTATTATGGATCATAAAAAAAGCGTAGAGGTTTGTGAGTTCATATTATTTAACATATAATTTTTAAAGTGCATTTCAATGTTTATGTTTGAAATATTATAGGTTTATTATCTGTATAAATAGCCTATGTAAATATTTTTTTTGTGTATGACTAATTATATGTATAAAAATGCAAAAAGTTAAAAAATAAAGTAATGCTTGTATCACAATATATTATTACATGTACGTTTTAATGAATAGTGGCCCTTATAGTCATTTAAATGTATGACTATTTTTATTGGCTTTTTTACAGTATACAAATATACATTTAGCGTTTCTTTTTATTATGCAATCGATTCAAGGTTACTTGCGATTACGGAAATAGACGCGACAAATACTGCTGCATACATAGAATTTTTTACATAAATCTAACCATTGAGATAAATATAATAGAGGAACAAATCTTTGTCTCTAGTTTGACTTTTGTATGTTTGTGTTGCTCTAGACCTGACAGTGATATCACAGGATGTTCTAGCATCCCAGATGATGATCCCAGGACATTTTATACATGGACATAATCGTCCAATATGTAAATTAAATTATATGGTAGAGAGAATCTAACAAAGTATTGGCATTTGAACTTCAAGCCGCCTACGTTTTAACTAATATGACATCATTGAGACCTTATTAGAAAAGTAACGTTTCTCTACTAGATAAATAGAGGTACTAAGTATATCCTAGATTATGCTAGAAGCGTATTTCAGTTAACTGTAAAAAGAACAGGTTTATGTCGTCTTTTTTACTATTATAAGTTAATACATTTTATTTGAATTATTATAGAATGCAACGATATATTTTTGCAAGAAGATAAACTTCCATGTTGTTAGTCCTAATATAAAAAATACAGACGCGATTATCAAATAAGATGAAACCTATAGATTTATATTTATTTAAGGGAATTTCATTAAAATTGTCGGTCTATATTTAATCTCAAAACCGTACTGAATGAATTGATTTTTAGAAATAACACTGTATCCATGTAAACAAAAAAATATACCACGCATTTGACAATAAATGATTTTACTACTTTCAAACAATTGAGCGATGAATAGTTTAAACTATTTTATTAACTAAAATAACAATAAAGAACCATACTACTAAAACCTTGAACACATGCATGTATGCTATTTAAAAATGTCTAAACAAAAGGTTGGTTTACTTTCGGTTAGATCAGCTGTGGGAGACGCGCGCGCCGGACGTGCGTACGCTGTTCCGCTCAGTTATATATCGCGGCTACAATGCATTATCAATTCGTTTCCTATTAAAATATCAGTGTATAGTGTTTATAATTGTGTGTATTTTTCTATGAATTGTCAACTTATGTGCTCTATTTAGACTTGAGTGTCGTTTTGTTTTTTGTGATAATGAGTGACAATTCTTCGTTCACATACGAACAAGCTCCAGGTGATTGTTGTTTTTTTGTGTTAAATTTTCTCATATAAATGTAAATAATGATACTGTTGTTTACAATTTTGAGTTATTTTTGCTAATGAAAATGTTTTAAATAGGTACTGTTTTTATAACTATTTTGCACCTAATTTTTGTTACATTTTAATAATTTTGAAATTTCACTGTCAGTTTTAAAATAAATCATTGATGTTGAAGTAAATTTCACTCGAAGTATCTTTATATAATAATTATATTTCTAATATATTTAATAAATGTCATACATAATAAAATTTACATGTTTATTTATTAAATATAGTAAATTACGTAATTGAGTTCCTAAGACTTGTTTGATTTCACCATTAGAAAGTTTTTCTATGCGGTTTTATGCGATTTCTTGGTTTCTGCAACTCAAACTTGGCCACACGTCCATTAGGGGGAAATTATTGTTTTGATAGAGTGAAACTTTTGCATTGACTGGTGGTTTTAAACACAAAAGTGCAAGCGGTACTTAATTCGATTCTCTTTTCATATTTATAATTTTACAAAACATATATTCCCGCTGCGATCACAAAATTTGATCAAAACAATCGCAACAGTCAATCGCATAATTTTTTAAAAATAAGTTTAAGAAATTATAAAACCAGATATCTATAATCAATAATTTAATTATTTGTTCATTTGAGATGATAAATTACGACCATGATGATCATTCAATACTTCTCATACTTCATAAATTCGAGCTTGAGTAAAAACTTAATGCTACATAACCTAAGAGTAGGCCCCCGGGTGAGATCATCCGACCGATCCTTTTAAAGTCAATGATGCATATATTGTCATACTCTGTGGTCGTCAAACCTAATGTTACATTTTATATTAACATTGACATTCTATTAAGAATATTATCATCTTTATTTTATAAAAAATATATGCTATATAGATAGAATTATATTCGAAAGCTTTGTAGCCATATAGTCAATGTTGCAGGCCCTAGTTGTCAGATTAAAATATTCGAAATAAACTTTAGATTTATTAAGATCCTCTATATTGAAATCTTATTAATGCAACTTGTTTAAAATATTATCAGTAATTATAGCTCAGGTAGGGAATCTTTCAGAAAGTAAGAATTTTCTGGTTTTGATCTTGCTGCTTTACCGCTAAATGAAAGTAGTGACACAAGGTTCTTTATAAATCTTGCCGAGTCCAGTTATGTTATCCGGCATAATATCAATAAGATTGAATTGAATTTATGTATTTTACGTAATATAACATGCCTATTAATATATAATACATATTTTGGTTTGATTTTTATTTCATTTATAACAATTATTATTTATATCTGCTACTGTTGTATTCGTATTAGAAATATCAATGAAGGATAAGGTTGACATATAAATATAAATTTAAAAATAAATGTAAAATTTACCAAACCTCCCAACATTATTCTCCCTTATAATTAAATGTCGTACATAATATTATTGAGTAGATCTTTATAAGTAGAAGGTCGTCTGTTATCGTATCGATACTTTTAAAAATACGATAATAATTAATAACGAATATTTTTAAACAATTATTATGTTTAATACAACGGCTACTACACATCTCTGGCGCGGTAGTAAGCTGCAAATGGTATTTTAAATTAGTCAAATCATGTTCGCGAATTACCTGTTGAAACATTCATACGTGATGCAAAAGACAGTTAAGCTGAAGTGATTTCGAAAACTTTCCTCATTAGGGACTCATTATCTACATTGTATGATTGAGGAAAGAGGTAAAAATTAGTTGCGCAATAGTGACTGCATCATTGTCTAAAACTATCTCTTATTTTGTTAGATAATCATAGTAATAGCAGTACCTATTACGATCGCAAAATTATGATCGACTGATGTTATTATTACGAAAGTTGCTATCAAACCCATTATTTATATTTTTCGTATATGCTATGCTACATGTACGTTTGGATATAATCTCCATGAATGGTTACTCTCCCAATTATTACTTCTTTTTTGTGTATTATTTTGAATTGCAATAACGCTAAAGTATTTTTTGTGATAATTAGTTATTGTTCGATGCAGCTGTTAGTTAGTTAGGTCGATCCCTACGCTCATTTCAATGTTTCTTAGTACTTTTCACATATCCTTCACCTCTGAATTACGCTTGACTTCTTCTTTCTGTCCTTTCTCCAAAGTGTACATTCGAAGTCTTGTATTAGTTATTACATGTCAATTTATAAAAGTATTGACGCACCTTTCATTGCAGTTTTATCATGCAAATTATGTTCTTGGCCCCATTGAGATGTTTAGTGGGTTCGCCTACATTCGCTCAGCCCACACCTATTGACTGTCTGTCAACAATTTTATATCGAAAACATGTACCATACTATACTTAATTTAGTAGATATATTGCTGCTGCTACCTTCTAGGTGGAGAGATAATAATTTAATGTTTAAAATTTGCACCAGTGATTAATTCCATCTCATTTCGTTTCTTAATAGTTTAAATTCGTGAGTAGGTCATTCGGGTGTCGGACTACCGGTTTCTTTGGTCTCTGTTCCGATCATTATCTCCGAGACGAATGTTGCAATTCGTCTGCGAGCGTATTACACAAGTTAATTACGATGTTAACTGCGCGTTTTGTTGACAACCAAATGTGCGTCGTTAACTAAAGATATTTTTATTTGGGAGGGTTAAGTCATTATTACGTTTAGCATTCTTTTACTAAATAAATAAGTAATATTGGTGTGCGTCACCACAATCGCTTTTAATTTAATAGAAATATTGCATATAAATTCCGTAATATCGTAGGTATTGTATCTATTCTTTTTTTTATTCGTGTATTTTAATTAGTTAAATCAGCCTGTGTCACAATCGCGACGAAATAGCAAAGCTTTCGATTAAAATAATCAAAATAAACTCGATGGTAAGACATATAGAAGACTTAATTAAATCATTACGGTTAATCTCCATATATCACTATAAAAATAATCTATGTATACAGGTGCATCCGCCATCTTTTATTTTGTTTAATATTCATGTTACAAGTGCAAATGCAAGTGTGGATGGACTGTACGTACGTGTCAAGTATTTCAATTACAGGCAGTCCTCGGATTCACGTCGGAATAGTGACGTAACATGAAACGACGTAAAACGAATCTTATGCCGTTAAAACGAAGAATGGTGTCAAAATCTTGACTGCCGTAAACGAAACGCCGTAGTGGACTGCAACTTTTATCAAATTGCGCTGAGAATTGACTATTTTATTTCGCGACAAGGTTATTTCAATTTTATCTGCGACACATGATATATATAGCTGTATATTTTACATAGATAATTATATTATTGAGGTCACGATCCGTCTTCTTAACAAGAATCTACATTATGCGGTAGTGGCTATTATTACATTTGTTTGTCTCTCATTTACTGATTGGGATCTATTAGTTTCCTGTATTATTTATATTGAAACACACTCCTATAATAATAAATACATATATACTATATTATATACACATTACACACACATGCAATATCTTGACCTCAGGCAAGGATACCATGGTTATTCGAATAAGATCTAGATTCATAAATATTACTAATCAATATTTCTTGAAACCTGCGTAAGAATCTGCTTAGTTATTAAAAAATATTTTACAACATCAATAAATAAATAGGTCAATTTTCTAATTAATCATAATTTTAAGAAATTTATAATTTCTCATTAACTAAAATTATATAACTAGCAAAATAAAATAACTATGTTAAATTTGTATCTACTCAAAAATGCTCTACTAAACTAAATATTAATCTAACGCGTTCTAATTGGCGTAGTATATTTAGCAATATAAATAACGAGGTCACATTGCAAACCATTCAAGTGCATTGGTGCATTCAATTGCACTGTCGACCTTGTAGGCAAGACTATGTGAATGGCGATCGAGTTATTAACTTTATGATGGATTTATAAATACATACAATACACCCAGTCTCAGAACAAATAATCCTTTTCCATTGATTGATATTTACTTCGTTCTGGAATCGAATTTGATACCGCTAATTGCCTTCATTAGACATCTGGGGCCTTAATAAAATAAGAAGGACATTTAAAGGACATTTTATACTCAATGACAGCTTTCTCTTTTCAAAAGTCGATATGCGTCCATTAAAATGTCTGTCGGCGCATGATAATAACCAAATTATACAATTTCAACTTTCGCCGATGTTCCTTTCTCGTTTTTAAAGAAGGATTGATACTGTTAAATGCGTTTTATTTTTAATTTCGGTTCTTTTTGGAATAAGTAGACAAATGTTAGCGCGAAACAAATGCCAATTGTTTTTAATAATAGTATTTTTTAAATATATCAATAAATATTAATTTGTATACATATATCCGTAACCGTCTGCCACATTGCATACTAGTCATCAAGTTTTATATAAAAGTTTTCATTTTGATTAGAGAGTATCGTGGCTCTATTTGGTTTGTTTATTCAGTTAAAAAACACTTTTTCGTTTTTAGTACGTGCGTTTATTCTTCGTTGAAGTAACATAACAGATATCAAAATGTGACAATTATAGTCTTTATAAAAAGTAAAAAAACATGTATAAAAATAGTTCGTAACATCGCCCCTAAGCAACTTTTTAAAATTTGTTAATTGAGTGAAAGCGACAATTTAACAATAGCAGTTCCCACTATATTATTTTTAGTCGGTATTTAATTGTTATCTGGGGTCATTTGCAAACACGGTTTAATTAATCTAATTTAAAAAAACTATACCGTTTTAAAAGTAAACCTAATTTCAAGTGGCCCCTTTTATTTTTAGTTCAAACACTAACTAAATAATTTAGGCATCATATTGCGTGTTTCAAATTTAGAATACAATTTCCCGCAATTAACCGTTCCATTTCGCAAATCGTGGGATGCAGTAACTCAGTTTGAGTGACGTCTGTTTGCAAATTGGCTCGGCTTCCGTGTTGCGTGTTGCATTACGTGGAACGGAACGTATTACTTAACAAACAAAAGATGTGAACTTATATGTGAGTTAGATACTAGATTTAGTGCAGAGTTAGTTATTTTTGTATTTTCACTCTTAGACTAGTTTTGCTTACTTGTTTAGCTCGTGGTTGTCTCTTCCAGGGTAGACAGAGGCCATATAGGGAGACATTACAAACAAGTTTTTGTAATAGGCATGGTAGACAAAACATTATTCTAGTGTTGTTTTAAAACAAATGAATGTATACTATTAGTGACGAATTTATACATGTAGTTTCCATAAATGTATAAACATTATAAGAAAACGGAAAATATTTGTTTTGTGTCTAGGCATTTTATATGATTTTCTCATTTATTAATATTTACAATTTCTATCGCTAACAAATGTGGCAGAAACACAAGTTCATGAGCCCAGCGACATTTAAGAAGTTATTTTCGTAAGCTCCCTTCGCTCCAAATATATACCATCTATTGCAATTTATGATTATTATAAGTTCAAAGTACATTTTATTGCTTTAAAATGTACGTATTCTGTATTTAGTTCTTACTCGTTCCTTCGATTCCTTACTATCCATATTTAACTTTACTGTTAAATACCTAATTCTTTTATTATATATATTTTATTGGATAATTGAAACTGCTTGCTTGTGCGAATATAGCACGCACTTTGACGTGATTACTTTCTTCATAAAGTCTTTAGAATGATTAATAATTATTGTGTCTCGACATTGTTTTCATAGTTCAATCTTAAATGATCATGTTAAACTTTAATGCAATCGATAAGCGAAGAGACTCTACCATAGTATGCTGTATGTTAACAGACTAATCATTTAGTGATGTCATCTCACATATCATAATTAATAACGACTTCACTTTTTACATATTAGGTGTAATTCGCATTCATATATCCTGATGAACTATTCCCAAAATTAATTTCTATATTAAATCTATTGTTTTATTATCTTAAAAGAGAATTTTATAAACATTTTAAAAGTGTGTTTATATTTCGAATGATTTCGTGTTTTCAACATGGTAGTAGTAACATCCGCGTTTTTCAGTTATCTCCACTCGTTTAGTTTATTTTTTACTCACTAGAAATAACCGTGTCGTTCTTAATTTTTGAAGTTATGCAACTGGTTTTTCGTAATTTATTTTCTAAGAAAATGTTTAGTTTGTAATTTATTGTGTAATTTAGTATTTTGCCTTCTAGATTATTCTAGAATATCTGTGAAAAATTATAGACCTAAAGGGAGCTGAATAAATCCATAAGACCGTAAAAATTGACGATTTAATATAACTAAAGCCTTATGGACTTATGCCATGTCAGAATAGATTAGGTTCAATTAGATAAAAATATTTATGCCCAAAATTTTAAACGGAAGTGAGTTCTTAGAAATACTTATAAGAAATCCATGTGCTTACGTACACTCCAAATTAGGTTACAGTATCAGAATAATAATGTTATATAGTATATGTGTATATATCTGCCATTATTACATTCTTTTTATACCGGCAATCTAAAGATCGCGGTCTCTGTAGCCCTGGGCTAGCACACCAGTTTGTTACGTAGAAGTTCCGAGTACAATTCCCGGTCAAAATTATTCGCTCAGGGTATCCTAATTTTAGAGTCAAGTCATTGTATATACCAGGGGTAGCCAATCTCCTTGATAGTCCGAGCCATTTTTCAAAATTTGAAATTTTTCGCAAGCCGCAATTAAATACGTATTTAAAAGGTATGCTCAAAAGGTATTAAAAAAACGTTGCACTTAGTCTTTCATATATACTGTCAGTAATTTAAAAAACATTTTGAAACATATACAGAACGATAATATTTTTTTAAATTTAAGCACAAAAATGAAAAGCTAACTGGGTACATTTATCGAGATCCATAAATAATCTTTCAAAGAGCTGCAGGTTGACCTCCCCTGGTATATGTGTGGAGGCTGAGTTAATGATATAATGAGTATATAATTCGGCTTCAAAGCCACGAATTTATGTAATTTCTTATATATTACATATAGAACTCTCTAATTAAATAGTCACGTATATTAGCGTAATAAAAAACATAATTCTCACAAGAGCTGGTTTTATAAATAATATGTTTATAAATCGCAGAGGCCTGAGCGTTTGGCTGCATAATGTAGGTCATCTTAACAGATGCACTGGCAATGCCAACATCTCTGTATCTGGGTTACATTGTACCGTTAAGCATTTGTTCTAAATGATTGACTAATTGCAATCTTTTTATTAGTTTCACTCGTTTGATCTAAATAATGCTTATTTGCGGCTTTATTGTTAGGAACTTTTTTGTTGTGAAATTAGTTCTTCGACATTATTGTCTTTCGCTGGTTCTCTTTCGTTTCTAATTATAACGATATTTGTATTAGATGTTGTATTTATTATTCATTATTAACCTAATAGTGGTCTTAATGGGTCCTTAAGGACTTGTTTATTATAGGTACTTGAATTTTAATCTTGATTATGGAGTCCAAAGGGCGAACTTTTATTTTAGATTTAGTATGGATTTTAGAGTCTGTCGCCGCGTGGTTAGGTTTTTGTTTTAAATTTAAATGACGTCTGCTGCGAGTCGCTTTCCTTCATGTGAGGTTAGGTGCATTTTCAGCGCCCTCTCATGTGAGATAACCGTAACACTACAATAGGAATAGATTGCTTTGTTTTGTCTTTGTATAAAAGTTAAAATAGAAATAAAATACAAGTCTAAATTTAAATGGTCAAAATTAGCTTGAAAGTAGAGTATAACAAGAGAAAGCCGGCATAGCGGGAGCAACTGTTGATTTCTCTATGGTAATAGTTTCTTCCCTCGAGGCCCGCAGTTTAGCTTAACATCAGTCGGAGTGTGGTCGTATGATTAAAGCTATTTGTTTAATATTCTACATTTATTTATTTTTAACAGCTGTATCTGCAAGATGGTCAGCTCTACGTGCGGCAGCTTCACGTCGTGGTGGACTACGTCGACTCCGCCGTGAACTCACAGCTCTACGCGAGACTCTCGATGATATATGTGAACCTGGTGATATTCCTCCACAACCGCATACAAAGGCCCAGCTAAATAGGCGGATTGATGAGCTTAAGGTAATAATTATCCTCGAATAATCAGCACGACTTATAGTTACAATAAAGGTCAAAATCTGGTTGAAATCTGCTGAGTACACTCACGCCAATTTAACTCGTACAAGCGATGCCTTTTTACAATCATAAAAATGTTTTATGCTTTTGTTTACAGGAGCGTCTGTCTCGTCTACTGGATTGTAAGGTATCACTATTGAAGCTCACGGTGTCTGTTCGTCGTGCCCTCGGAGATGTGGAAATTGATGACAGTGGGCTGTCTACTGATGTCTCCGCTTTACTCACAGCTTGGGATTCTGCTCATCACTGGTTGGTTTCTTTTTTGCATCATAGACTCTCAAGCAAGGTCACCTTTAGTACTAGAATTCGGCGTCCAAGTAAATTTCTAATTGTTAAAAAATGTTCAAAACGGTTCCAAAAGTGTCTGACACATCCTTAAACTATATTTCATCTTTAATTCTCAGCACATCAAACGAGCTATTATCATTGGAAAAGACTCTAAGCACATGGGCGGAATGGGAAAGTGCACTCAGAGAGTTACAAGATGCATTGCGCGGTGATATTGCAACTTTGAACACTTTACGGGACCGCGGCATGATGGATTGTGACCAGACAGAACTGGCGCAAATAAAGCAATTGGCTTTGTCATTGGTGGATAAGAAGAAGGTAAGTTTTTTAACACAACCATGAACAATAACAAAATTTAGTTTGCTTCCTTAATCATTAAAATGCTGATATTGTAAAATACTACACTTACAATTGATTGACATTCGTGTCTTTTTACATTTATTTTATTTATTTATATAAGTACATGTCATGTATATATATATGTATCTTTACAAGATTGATTATAACATCTATGTTTATTTGCATTATAACCTAACATTAGACGTTCCGTAAAATTATTTTACGAGAACGTCTAATGTTTGGCCTTCTGAATACTGAACGGTTACATCATGTGAAGTCAATTTGTAACTGAATCTAAAGCTCATTTGCCACTGTATTTGACACGAAAACAAAAGACGGCTAATTGACAATACACTGAAAATCGACTGTCATTTTGTTTCTGCATTCATAACTATGACTAGCTTTTAAGTGACTTGTGTTAAATTAGGACTCCTAAAGCATTTAACTTATTTTTAATATCGCAAGTTGGTCTTCGAAAAAATGCCTCTTTGAATAGTGGACCTTATTTCATTTATTAGCATCTATTCTAATAACAAAAATATTTCAATCAAATCGCATGACGTCACATATTAGAATAAATATTTACGTAATAAATTTCAGTGTGGGTCGACGTGTGATTCGCTGTCGGATTCCGGCATTTCTGATGGAGACAGCGAGGGTGCTGGAACTCGCGCTAGGAGATTGGGGGCTTTGAGAGAATTAGCTCGACGTTTACAAGCTGTTTTAGCACCAAATTCGCCAGCTCATAAAGCTATTTCCAAGGTAAATAAAATACAATTACATCGATTTTTCTTTGAATATTTTTTCGTAAAATAATTTTTTTATGTTTCTACTTTTCAGCGTATGGAGCAAACTGAAAATGAAGTTAAAAATCTACAAGAATCTTGTCGAGCGCTCGTTGGGCACAATATACCCGATTTAGATGATAAGTAAGTATTATTTGGCAACAAATAACAAAAGGCCAAACCGGACGTGAATTCTGACTACAATAAATTTTAAAATTTATTATCGTTTCTATTCCCATGTTGGAAGTTTAATAATGTAAGATTATTTATTTTTGCAGGTCAAATAAAAACATAACTATAGCTGGAAGCAAGACGGATTCGGGTGACCCAGACTATACGCCAGGCAAAGGTTGGGTGTGGCGTGTGCTGCGTTCTTCCCTGCCAATACAATTGTGTTTAGTGGCTTTATTAGTCGCTGCGTGGTTAGTTGAAAGACCACGATGCTGTGACTCTTTGAACTCACTCGCACAAACATTTACGCCACAACTTCGATATGTCAGAGGACCACCCCCAATGTGAATTTGACAGTTGGCAGCAAGTTCAGAAATTTAACAATTTCCGGGCAATTTATGTTTTTTTTGCTCGTCGATATGTATGAAACGTTGTGACAGAGCTTGTAAATGTATGTGGGCCTTAATTTGTGAAGGGTTTAAATGGGATGTGCCTAAATGAATTTGGTTTAAGATTTTGATTACTTGAACCAAGTTGTTTATGAGACTTATTGAATATTGAACGGTTGGTGTCTATTAACGGGTTTGACCGATTTTAGATGATTATTTTATTGGATAGAAAATGGCTAGGACTTATTTTTAGATTAGGAGAGTAGTGTAGTCTTCCTCCTACCTAGCAGACATTTTCATGGATTGACATATCGAGTGAACACCATGTTAGCCTATCAACTCTAAACAATGAGTTGGAGTAAATTATAAATAAAATGATTTACCTATTTTATCAAACATACTCAGATTATTGGATAAAAACGTCAAAAACTAAATAATGTATGCCTAAAACAAAAGAATTTAAGGGTTATTTTATTAGAAATCATTAATAAATAACTCATTGTTTTCTTAGGAAAACACAGATAAATCAACGTAAATATAAAAAAATAAATTAACTAAAATAATCTGATTTCAAGTTTCTTCAAGAAAGTAAATATATATTCAAAATATATTAAAATTTAAGGCCTTTTTTTGCCTTTTTCAAATAAATAAATAAAAAACATATTTTAATTTCTAAATATTAAAATCAGTTTCGTTGAATTTTTATTTTAGGATAAATAAACCCTTTTTCATTAGGGCAATTTAACTCTAATATTTTTTATCTGTAGAATTTGCAGATTGTTCTGTAGCATATGTTAGTTTTTAATTTTTGATGTTATTAAATGATTTGTTCTTAATTTGAATAAGTTGGTGGAATGTACTACACTAGCGCTATTGTCACGTGATCCACTAATATCACGGTACTACGAAACGAATTGAATATTGAAATTTCGCTATAACATTAGAATCACTATTCCTATTGATAGTGTAATACATTCTAATATTTACAAGAATTAAAAAGGAAAAACATTTAATGCGGTATTACTAACGATTTGCTCACGAATGCTAAGAGAAATAGTTCAAATTTGTGTTCAAAAATTCGATCGTCTGTATCAGATGACTTTCATATTATATGAGTGTAATTGTAAGTAATAATACTAACAAAATGACGTAGGTTTTTAAGTAGAATTAAACGCATGCCTATTTTTAGTACAATTTAGGTGAGAATGCGCCGTTCAATAAACTCTTGTTCCTCTTATTATATTGTAATGGTATTTTCTCAATTATAGAACAACATCGGATTCTTTTTTTGAATTTGATTTCCGTTCGGTTTGAATTACCACCGCCGTTATATTAATTCTAAATTTGAATTAAAATCCGTTATTGTTCCATAATTGTGACAAATTAGTTTTATTCTTAATAGAATCACTGCCAACTTATAGAAATGCTCAAGTTTATTAACCAGTTTTATCAACTCGCTAGTAAAATGTAAGCGTAAAATTAAAAACCGCCATTTTAAAACGTACTACGTATTTTGTAGTCTTATTTTATCAGATTTTTTATCATCATTTTTAAACTGGAGATATGTCTAAAAGAATAGATTTTTTAAGACTGAAGTAATTTTGCTCCTACTTAATTAGGTGTTGCGTGTATTTTAATCTTTTCTACTTAGTAGACCTAAATATCTACATCATGGTTTTCGTATTAATTAATATACAACTAGTAATTTAGCAATTTAATGTTTTAATTTTCAATATTCTTGAAAAAAACTGAACTAGTCTGGTATAATATTGATTTTTATACTGATATTTTCATATAATGAAAAATATTAATAATGTATCTTTTATCAATTTTATTCCCATCAATAAATATATTGTTTGTTATTTGTTTTGATCTTAATTAAAATTGTCGATTTTCATTCAAAATATTTTTCTACGATTTTGTATTTATAATGACATCATGTCGCTGTTGTGCAACTGTTTAGTTAGTAAATTGTTATTAATATGTTTAATATTATGGCGCATTCTGAATAACAAAAACTATAATCAAATTCACTGTGGTTTGTTTTCGATAAAAAATATTCCGAGCTGAACAAATTCATAAAACAATAATATTATTGTAAACTGCATAAAAGATTACAAATAGCTCAAACCACGGTATAAGTATAAAGTGTGTCATATTTTTCATTTATTTTGATTTAATTTTAAGTTTGAATAAATTGTATTAAATAAAACTAAACAAGGTTAAGAATCGCATTTTACGTAATTCTCATATTGAGAGAATTACTACCATGAAAATGGTTCGCATAATGGCATGTTGGCTTTTTGAAATAAAAATATTTGAATGAATGTTTTGTCTTATTTATTTGCTTACTCGACAACTATAGTGATTAGTGACATTGTGTTGAAACGAACATTTGTCACAGTCCGACACTACGATTCACACAGGAAAAGAAATGAAACCTAAATAAAAGTGACTTAAAATCTTTATTTTTGGATGTAATGAGAATATTTCTCTACACTTATTTCTATTAAAAATTGAGTAGGTACCGAAGTAACATTACGTATTTTAGTTGTTTACTACTATAGTCAAACGATGGTTATTAGCCTATTTGCTGTCCTGAGGACCGCTTGGAAATTAGCCGTGTACGAGTGAAGCTTATCGAAACGGACAGCGCACGTTCGTTTCCACAAGCTGGCATAGCAGAAGCGATTGTTGCATACAA
This sequence comes from Tineola bisselliella, assembly GCA_028551675.1. Taxonomy (NCBI): domain Eukaryota; kingdom Metazoa; phylum Arthropoda; class Insecta; order Lepidoptera; family Tineidae; genus Tineola; species Tineola bisselliella. Next base: position 98,637 of record JAPWLS010002513.1, on the reverse strand, counting down.
ACATTTTTCTGTGGTAGCGGTCGTCTCTACGATATGATCACTGTCGGCTATAACAAAATCACAAGCTTACATACATCCCCGTAGCTGCGATAGTGTCTTTAGGAGAGGTGTTTCCCCAATTTAACAATTTTGGGTTGTCAATTTGATTCACTATAGTCACGTTTTCTTTGTATTTTTGGTGGGCACATGTGATATATTTATTTTATAAATGTTGTTTTTTTCTGTCTCGTGCTGAATCTAACTATTTATATACAACTATTTTTACCAATACCAAAATGTAGATCGAAAATATTTTTTTATTGTCGTGTATGTACTGTTTAATGTAATGCGTTAGTTTATATTTATGGCCACGCCGATCATAGACAAGGTTCCCGCATAAAATCATTTCCGATAAAGAGATAGCGTGTGGGGTGAGCGCGTCGCGTCTCATTTTTACGTCTTTGCGGGTTCGGTTTAATGTCGCACGTGCTGCGCGTATATAATATAATATAATTAATTTGTTATTCATTTTGCTATATTGGAAGTCTAGTTAAAACTTTGTAAAGGATACCGACGGTCTTTTCTGGTAAGTGACACCGGCAACCGCCATATTGTATATTATCCGTCCTCAGTGTTACTTCAACTTGTCTTTATTGTAGAAGTTATGATGAATGATCTACGTAAAATTCAGCATTTGATTACACGTAATATTGCACATTGTATGTGAGCTAAATTCGTACTTTGAATATTTTAAGATAATTGTTTCGATCTTGTCCGCCATGTTGGATGTGCCCACCGCATTTCCAATTATTACAAATCTATTAGCGCACGTGTGATTTTTGTTTAATTTATTACTTATTTATTGAAGCAAATATGTACTGAATTTGTCGGATGTTCTCGTCCTATTTCGATTATCATTAATTTATTGTACTTTTCCAATCATAACCTAAAATTTGTTAGCGTTTCGTTACCGCCACGCGCTTGTGATTGGCAGTTGGTAAATTTTAGTTTAGCCACGACGCAATCGTAAAATCAGCTTTTAAATAAATGAAATTTATTTTATAGAAAATGGTAGGCTCACGGGTGTATGTGGGTGGTCTACCCTTTGGTGTGCGTGACAGAGATTTAGAAAAATTCTTTAAAGGCTTCGGCAGAATAAGAGATATTTTGATCAAGAACGGATACGGGTTTGTGGTGAGTTCTTATATCTATTTAGCTTATCTTGTTTGTAGTCGCCCGACAGTTACATTATTACATTATATAATAATAACACGCCAAGCATGATTTTGATAATATAGATATAAAATTGCCTTGTCACATCCTCTTTATGATAGAAAAATATTTTTTTGTGCAAAATAAGCATATCTGTAAAAATAAGACTGCATTTTAATTTTTGAACCATGTAATGGAGTATTCATATACTATTTATTAGCTTCGATGCTTATAACATACTGTATTACAAAACTTGTGTCACTTGTTATGTGTAGAAAATGGTTTTAAAAAAACCTGAGGTTTTCATCAATCAAATGAATAATGTTTTTATAGGAGTTTGAAGATTATCGAGATGCAGATGATGCGGTCTACGAGTTAAATGGAAAAGAGCTACTTGGTGAACGGTAAGTTATAACGATAACGATCCATGCTAAAATGATTTCTTACAACAAAATTCGCTAATAGTATTAATAAAAATGAAATTTGTGAATTTGTATATTTTCTAAATTAAATTGTTTTTGTTGGCCGGCTCCACTAATTATGTTGAATATTGTGTGAAAGAATAAATAGAATGAGATGATCTGCATGCCTACACATATTTTGTGCGACTGTGCCAGCTTTTATGAAATGGTATTGTTTTATATTCATACTTTTTCCACTGTATTTGGTTGGTGGAACTTTTGTGTTACTATAGGCACCTATTGTAAGCGAGTGAGAAAATAATCAATAGTGCCAAACTATTTATTGGCTTTTATAATTTCTGATCTGCGACCTGGCTATAGTCTGTATGTGAGTGCAAGTCCAGAGTATGTGTAACGTGACGTGTGTGTACAGGGTGGTGGTGGAGCCGGCGCGAGGCATCGACCGCAGCGTGGATCGCTATCGTCGCGAGCGGTACTACGAACGGGACCGCGACCGCGGACGATCGCGTTACGAGTGAGTACTTTGTTGTAGGGTCACCGTGGAGAGGGCTAGGGGCACTCCGCGGGGCTCAGACCGCTGGCGAGGCAGAGACCAGCCTCCGCCGCACCCCAGACCTAAGCCGCCGCGACGAGACGCGTGTGTAACTCATACAATATACACTCTTAGGAGACTATTCCTGCAACACCATGACCCATGAGCACTAATAAACCCCCAATGTCAAGTTCAGTAGTTGATATTTGGCATCTGGAGTCACTCAGTTTATCAATGAGACTGTTCTATTTGTGGAGCATTTTAGCTGACAACTAATAGGTACATAAGTAATGGCTGTTATCAGTTATGTGTTCTACCAGTGATTAATACTTACAATACAATTCATGATAATAATACTAAAATTTGATGTTTCATTAGCAGTTATGATAACTATTATTGATATTAACATTAATATCAACACAATGTGTAAATTCTGAATTATTTTCCCTGATTTGAACAATCCAATAATAAAGCCACACACAAAAGAAAATATGGCAAATATTAAAATCAAAAATACTTGGGGAGAGTAATATAGTTGTGTTTATTTACAGTGAGTACAATTACAGATATGGACCACCGACGAGGACGGAGTTTCGACTGATTGTGGAAAATTTGTCCAGCCGCATCAGCTGGCAGGTAAGACATATGACTGGATGCTACATTTCCATCATACCATTGCATTACTCAGGGCGATTACGACCCATCTCGAGGAGGCAGACTCAGGGTGCACCTTATAGGACCTTAGTGGAGCATTTATATCGCAATACATGGATGAACATTGAAGAATATCTGGCTGAAGAAATATCACAATAGACTGGAGCATGGATGGCAAAACTATGACGACGATAGATACAATGCAAAATGACAAATGTCATGGAGGAAGACTTTAGGACAACGAGCATATTAATTAATTTACATTCAATGCAATAGTATTATTCATTCCTTTGTTAATTTCAATTTAAATTCACATGCAAAATCAATACCAATCTCAAATTGAGAGTTGTAAATTTGAATTAATTCATAATATACATATTTGCGTAATAGTAATTTTTAAACAAAACAGAAGGTGGCGTTTCGTGCCCTGTGAGTCAGTCCCCGATGTGTGTGAGATGTGGTCTGAGGATATTAGGACATTAACTGGAGCCCTACCCTTACCGGAGCCCCTCTAGCTAGCAGGAGGACATCGCGACACGTCCGCGTCAAGGTAAACAGGGGGCCTTCGTACTACCAGTCGTTACTACAAAACTATCCCCACATTTAGTTTCACATTCCTCATAAACGTTGTTCCTATATTCATTGCTAACATGTTCACAATAGATTTTATATTATTGCACATTGTATCATCAGATACAGTACAATAATAACATTGTCTATTATGAATAATTTAATATTTCCTCTCCACTGCGACATCCCAATATACTCATGGTGCTCTAACGGGTAGTTTCGAATATGGTTTGTAATGGTAAGCCTTAGGTTCTGAAAGTCGCACCTGGACGAACTTTACGCGTGAACTCGCCTATCAAACCAATTGGAAGTCAATATGCCAGAAAGCCAGATAAGACTGATACTTTGAGATGTTGTGCTCTCGAATATCCTGCCTCAATCCAGCCAGATACTAGACACTTGTATATCTACAGTGACGCTCAGATCGCAGACTGCTATTGACTATAATATGACATCCTGAACAGATGCTTTCGCAACAGTTAGGATACAGACAACCACATGATGCCCAGATAACCACAGGAAGAGGCCCGCCACGTGCCCAGAGAGCAAGCGGCTAACTAAGGATGCAATGTCCAGATAGAACGACCAATGACGATGGTGTCTGCCAACTGCAATAGAAGAACCCTATGCCCAGAGAGCTCATATTGATGCCAGATAATCTTGGATAGCGATGTCAGAAGTTACATAGCCAGAAAAGAGTTGCTGATGATAACAGGATTTTGTCAAATAACCATGTTTTGATGTTAACAATGAGCTAGGCGAAAGAGCCATCACCCATTTTCGAAATAATGGCTCCCATTGAGCACCATTTGAGTGATCCTTTTTGTTTTTATTTAATGTCAATTCTATCCATATCTGATAGGTTTTGGACGAGATTTGAAAGTTATGGTGCTGACAGAATGGAATAATTAAAAAGTAGTGAAACGCTTGTAGTTGTGTTCATTTAGTCTTATAGACTACTAATTATATTATTATTACTTTGGTATTAATTTCTTAACACAATAAAATCATTGTAATTTATTCTGGCAGCAATGATATTTAGTATTTTATAAATATTGTGACCGTAAATTAAACATGTATATTATAAAATATGATATTATGTACATTCTAATATATGCATTGTTTTACAGGACCTGAAAGATTATATGCGTCAAGCCGGCGAGGTGACCTATGCCGACGCTCATAAACAACATAGGAATGAAGGGTGAGTCTTCATTTTTGCCTTTTTTATTGGGTATTAACTGATGAACAAATATTTACAATATGTATAACATTGTTTCAGCGTGGTGGAGTTCGCTAGTCACTCGGACATGAGGGCTGCCATCGAGAAGTTGGACGGAACCGAGTTGAACGGCCGACGCATTCGCCTGGTTGAAGACCGACGCTCCAGTCGACGTCGCAGCCGCTCTTCTTCAAGCCGGTCCCGCTCGCGCTCACGCAACCGTCGTCGCTCGCGGTCCAGGTAACGACCCTTGTTGAGGGTTGAGGTCCCTTGTTAGAACAGATATTGTGATAATGAAACTTGCTGGTGTGAGCTCCAAGATGAGCAGAGTTTTATTCGCAATACGCTTTCCAATGAAGAAGCCAGTAAATAGGATTATATTAAATAATTCTGTGTTATTATGGTATTAACTTAAGTCGCGCTAATGAGCCGGATTAAGGATATTTTTTGGCATTTATTGGTTTACACGTTGCAAAAGATTCGATGCAAAGGTATATGTGAAACAAATATGATGAAACTTTTTATTTTAACCATCTTTCGGGGCTGAAAGCAGTGATGTTAACACTCAATCTGAATGTTGTACACTTTACCTTTTCATTGTAGTTAGTGTTTGTATAGTATTTAGTATAAAATCGCTGATTGTAGATCCCGGCGTTCTTCCCCCAGCCGTTCCCGTTCTAAATCGCGCCCGAAGAGCAAGAGTCCGGCCGGCAAATCCAGGTCTCGCTCTAAGTGAGTTATAGTTTTTACTATTTTAACATGCTATTCATGTCCTTTGGTTTGTATCATTTGTAAATAAGAATGTCTTTTACCAATATACTATGAAGATAATGCCAAAGAGTCGTAAGTTCAATAGAACAATATTGAGATCACCTTTAAAATGTTTAGGTTCATGAATTACATGTGCTTGCAACTTTTGAAATTGTTTTCTCTCCACCCGCCTACTAAGATGCATGATATGTTTTTTAATATTTTTGTTTAAATTAATTAAATAAACTTCTAACGAGCATGTTGTTTGGTTAGGTGCGTAATCTCATGCGCCGAACAAAATTTGACGTAAGTATGTCTCCAGAAATCACCCGAAACGTATGTAGCACACATGTACTCGAGGTGATTTTCAAATAGATACAGATGATGTAGGTATATAAGCGATAGAAAGAGAAACGATCGCGGTGTCGTGAACGACAAAGGAGATATCTGCATCCCTTTCACACATGCCTTAACTTCGACACAATAACAATATAGTTATCCCTTTTTAATGATTGTTTCTTCCAGTCCAAAGTCCATTCTGTATCAATTTGAAGATTGTCGACTGTACGGCGTGATACTTTTTTACTGATTTTATTTACCCTCTCTTTATGTTTACAAGTTATTTTCTACAATTTAATATGCAATTAAAAATAAACTTGTTTTCATAAATGCATTGTTTGCATGTAATAGTTTTTTTAAATACGTTTTAATTAACCATTGCATTGTTTTCATTGTATTTATCTGCTGTTTTATGCTTACTTTTATATGTTTAGTTTTTCATGACATATGTATTTATTAGTTAATATACGTTAATATGAGAGATCTGTGCATTTAAATTTCGGTGTAAAATGGGGTTAGCACCGACACTAGCCTCCGTAATGTGGCAATTAACACGTAGTAACTAAAACATCATTCTCACCCCCTCTACATATTAATACTGTTTAATGTGATTCTTCTCTTTTTAACTTCAAAATGATATCAGTCGGAGTGCAGTTTGGAAATATGGGAAGTTAGATACGTGATCTGAGTGCAGAATATACCATCTTCTAGTCTGTTGGTCCACTGATTGGAAATAATAAAGAACCGCTAAATTATTCTTTCATATAAACGTATTTAGCTATATTATATAGTTTTATTTATTGGTCGTAACATTAGGGTCCGCAGCCGCTCCCGGTCCGCCTCTAAGAAATCTGATCGTCACTCGGGCTCCAGAAGCAAGTCCAGGTCACCTAAAAGAGATTCCAAGTAAGTTTTGTTTTTTGTTTAATCTGTGGCGCGTAGTGGCGGTTTTTATATTAATATTTATTTTTTCATTGATATAATTAGCAGTTGTGTGAATACGTTTTTTATAATAGTATAAACTAGTTGTTCTTTTTTCTTTTATTAATGTTTTGTTGCTATTTTTTAAGCACGCTCATTTTTGCCACTCACTGAGCCACAGATTACATTTTATTATCAAGCTTGTGAGTCCAAACACTAACAATTGTCATATTTCTTGATTAAATATTGTTATTGTGTGAGACTCAGTATCCGTGTCAGTCATTCCGGCTAGATTGTAGCACAAAATGCAACTCTTGGTCTGGAAGGTGAGCAAATTGATATTTTTTTGACAGCTTTGTCATGGCTATACTATCTGTCCTCCGCTCTCTGTTTTTAGTTATTAGTATGTAGATTAATAGTATTTATTGTTGTTAGAAACTGTAATTAACAAACCAGCGAGTTTCCCTCAGGACATATGACGTGTTTGTGATCATGTTCTGAGTTAACACTCAGTTGTGTAGTTGTTGTAAGCTCATAATAAATATGATAAATTGAATTTCTTTCAGGGACAGAGCGTCTCGTTCTCGTAGCAAAGAGGCTTCTCCCAAGCGTGATGAGACTCGGCGGGCCAGCAAGTCCCACTCAAGGTCACGGTCCCGCTCCGCCCACTCGCGCTCTCGGTCTGGGTCGCGAGGACGGTCCCGCTCTGGCGACAGATCGCGCTCAGGTTCCCCGAGACAGAATGGCGACACTCAGAACAACGATCGTTCACCACGCAGCGGCGATTAGATGCGGGATGTGATTGTGTACATTAATTATAGGCATTTTATTTGTTAAGTCTTATGTGACGTGTAGGTACTTGTATGTTCGCTCATGTACCTTTTTTCACAATTATTTCATGTATCGTCTGGTTATATGGTTTTGTTTAGTTTCTTATCAACAGCACTCAGTAATTATTGTGAACCACAAGCAGCATTTTGCATATTAATCAATATAATTGCCTTTTGGGTAATCTTTGTCATAGTGTCTACCGTCAACGGCTCTACTCAAAAAACCACTCAAGGTTGTTTGTGTGGGGTAAATCATTTGTATACTCTATTATTACCATTTTTGACCTCCATGACCTTAACAGTGACGCCAGCAGTGGTGACTAATCCAACGTCTATAATAAATATAACCAGTAGGATTTTTTCATCTAAGAATTTAATTATGTCGTGGATTAATAATAAGTTCATCTAATAATTAATAAATATTGACGGAATTATATTGTTTTATTTTGAGGACCTTTGATTCCCACCTATATGGGTTTTATCTGGCAGCGTTTTGGGGACTCTGATTTCTTCATACAGTTATCGTAGCTTTATGTAACATTACGCTACTATTATTCCAACATAGAATTTTGATTACTGACATCTGGGCAAGGATGTGTAACCCAGATTCATTCGCGTGTGAAGATCATGTCAACAATAGTAAAGTTAAAATGCTATGGTACGTAGTATAGACGCATGGTTACTGCTACAAAAGCAGACTTCAACTAATAAAATCATTTTAACAGCGTCAGTTTTAGTTCTAAATATAGTTGTGATTTCTATAATCAGGTCCTTATCGAGAGTTCGATTATTGAGAAATTAAATATAGAAAGCTCTTCATATTCATTCATCTTCTTTAATTAAGTTTTAGTCTATTTAATTACAAATCTGGTTTGTCTTTTTGTAGTCGTGCTCTGCTTCCAAATTGGTGATTTTCAATTTAATATATCGGGATAACTCAGTGAAAAAAAAAACAATATATAATCTTTTGTAAACAATTGTTTATTAACATTTTATTTCTTGTTGCATTACTGCAAAATTATTTATACATCTCAACCATTATCTGGCAAAATATTAATCACTAGTAATATATGACTTTATTCTTGTATCGGAATTTTTGGGATTTTGTTGGAAAGCTTTCATTTTTCTTTTTAAACATTAAATAGTGTAATACAAAAAGTAGAAAACATTCTTATAAAAATATAAGAATAAATAATAATAATAATTGCTTATGCATGCAAAAAAAAGAAGGAATAATAAAAATATATAAAAGCCTAAAAGATGGAATGATTTAAATCAAGCATTCTTACACAAAATGTACAATCACTCATAATTTTTCATAATATGTATATCAATTTAAAATCTAAAAATAAAATACAGTCGTCACTTGTAAAGTACTAAAAAAATATTTTAAAAATTCAATTGGAAATTATCATAAAAAAGCACAATAAAATTCTCAAAAAGAAAAATGAAAGTTGTAAAAATTTAATTATAATAATCACCTATTATTTTATTTAAGTACAAAAGTTACCATTATATAAATAAATTCATTACAATTGTTTATTTATGTTTTATGAATTTACTTTTCATATAATTTAAAAGACTTACATATTTGTCATCTTAAAAAAATTAAAAATACCATGAATATTATCAGTGATCATCAGTCTATAATAGCTTGATATACATTTTACAATTCTGTCGATTCAACCATAAATCTAAATTAGTATAAAGGCAACATAAGAATCGAACGCACTACTTATAAGTAATATCTACATTTTTTACAATAAAACATCGCAAAAATTGATCACAAATTCCATTAATCCATAAAGGGGAATATGTGAGCAATTTTTAATCATCAACACGACTCCTATAATACTTTTCCAAATATATAATAAATAAATTAATATTAATAAAAAGCAGTTGTCGCATGCAGTCTTATGTTGCCTAAACACTGCAATATATTGTCACAGTATCTTAATTTATAATGGAGAATAACTTAACTAACATTTTATACACAATGACTTAGGTTTCAACATTTTGTTTCTTATATATATTCGAGCAGATATCCTAAAGACTAATTATACATGAGATGATGTAGCGAAGTGGAAGTTCGAGCCGCAATTCTAATCAGAACGGCGGAACGAAGTAGTCACGGCATTCGATATGAAAGGAAGTCGAATGAAAAAATCTATGCCGATTTTAAAGAAAATCAGATTAAGATTTTTGATAAAAGAAAAGATTTCACTAATCATCATAATCATAGGAACAAATGACAATAATTAGTCAATCACAAACAAAAAATTATTATACATGTATATCGTAATTAAAATTGTGATGTCGCATTCTTTTGTAGATTATTACAAATTGTATCTTATTATTAACGCACGGTTTGGCTTTCATACTGGTGCGAGTCTAGAATGGGACAGCGTTACATTTGGTGCGTATACTTCACGCAGACGAGGGCTTCTCGCGGAAGCCGTCGATGGCGCGAAATGTTCGTAGCCGCGACGGACCGAGTGCGGGTACGCTGACTGACACCTTCCTAAAGAGATCGCTTACGATGAACGACAGTCCACCTGTTGGCCCTTCGACGAGACCGGCCCACTCTCGCCGAATGCGTCCCGGCCGCTTCTATATGTACAATGGCGGCAATCATATCAATAAATATATCTAGCCGTCTATTCACAGTGGTCATTTTACAACATTATGCTATATTTACACGCGGCGCACAGCCTGGTTCGCACGAGCGTTCGTACTCAATAAATAAGTTAACAGTCTCTGGCTGATTATATCACTACACTTGCGTCGCGAACGTTGGCGGCAGGCAGTGGTCGTCTAACACATACACTCCTCCGCCTTCTAGCGCACGTTTCACTAGCGAAGTATCACTGAAACAATAGAAAAATATACGTTAATGACCATCACGGGCGTCCTTTCGCAATATTAATCACAGAAACATAACGAAGGTATGACAAGTAAATATGTTATTTTTCATAATGAATGCTCACCTGTTAGCGCAGTAGGCGGAGTCCGCAGATAGTGTAGAGAGTCGCGGATCGAGCGCCGCTAACAGTCTGGCAGCGCTTTCTGTGTTGAGTGTTTTGCGTTTGCATTCTTCCGCCGCCGCATTATGGGCGTTCTGACATTGAGCGTCAGGCTGATGATCACATTTGCCCCACGTGTTTCGTATCACCCTGCCCGCGTTCCCCGCGTTGGCGGCGTTCTGCGCGCGAGCTTCTTCGTCCGCCGCACGTCGCGCTCTCTCTCGCCGTCGCCTTACGCACGCGACCGCTGCTGCTGCTGCTAGTGCCGCCCCTGGTACCGCTGCTGCCAAAGCTGCGATGAGTGCAGCGTGCCGCGCAGATAGTCGTTCCCCTTCCGCCCCTGCCCTTCTTGCAGCCGGTCCTCGGGCCAGTTCCTCTAGCGAGAAGGCGCAAGTCCTACCTCCCCACCCGGCGGCGCAGGCGCATTGGAAGCCAGCGACACGATCCCGGCAAGTACCTCCGTTCCGACAGGGGGCGGACGCGCACTCGTCGACATCTACACTGCAGTCCTTGCCAGTGAATCCCGGACGGCATCGACATTCGTAGTCATTGTCAAGAACGAGACACTCTCCTCCGTTGGCGCATGGCTTGGCCAGACATAGGTCAACTCTGGTCTCACATCGCGGTCCAAGAAATCCAGGAGCACAGTGACATCGTTGTCCATTGACGAGGTCGATACAGGTCCCTCCGTGTTCGCAGACCACTCCGGCGCAGTCGTCAACGTCCACCTCGCATCGGCTTCCTCGGTAACCGTCTTTGCAGACACACTTGTAACCGTCGCCGGCTCTGGTGCAGGTAGCGCCGTTCTTGCATGGTCCAGTGGCGCATGGGTCTGCCTCTCGTCCACAGTCTATTCCAGCGAATCCCGGTGGACACGTGCATACGAAACCGTTCGGTTTGTCCTCGCACGAGCCGCCATTGACACACGGACTGTCATCGCATGTGATCCTCCTGGTCTCGCAGCTGGCTCCTTCATATCCAGCGGGACAGGCGCACACATTTTCCCCCCCTTCAGTAACGCACGCCCCTCCGTTGAGACAGGGGCGCACGGTGCACGAGTGCAGTGACTTCCCGCAATCCTGTCCGGTGTATTCGGGTGGACACACACAAGTGTAGGAGCCCTGGCCCGTGTTGTGACAGGTCCCACCGTTTCTGCACGGTCGATGGTTAGTGCAATAGTTGAGGTCCTGGTTGCAGAACAATCCTCCCCAGCCCTCTTCGCAGATGCAGTCCCAGGGCCTAGAGCAGGTGCCATGCACGCAGCCGGGATGTCGCTCGCACTGATCGCATAATTCGCCTACCCAGCCCGATTTACAACTGTAGATCAAAAAGATTTATGTTAATATAACATTCAATAGTATAATAATACATAAATAATGTATAATTTCAATAAAATAATGTTTAACTTACTTGCACTCGTCGGGCTTCGAACAGGAGCCGTGTTCGGGGTGGCAGCCGGGCAGACATCTCGCTGTAACAATAGAGAATTCATATTAAAACACATCCGTTTGCAAGAATCACAAATAATTCCATAGTTACTTCAAGGACGGGCACGTATGCCTTCATCCTTTCACACTCGAGTAGAGCGTGCTCTATGTCGTGGGGGGAAATGAATAAGTAATAGCATCCTATAGTACAAAACAAGTGTTTTCGACAAAAAGAGCTTGTTAGTGCACAATAGCACAGATAAACAACATAAACTACAGGAAATTTGTATGTATACTATAGTACTTCCACATATTACTTCCATACATTCTGATGAAGGAATACTTGTATATGAATGTATGCACACAGACATTACATTGCTAGTTTATCGCTATTCTATATCTTAAAGGAATATTAATAAAGTTTGAAAGTAAAATATTTTAGTCCGTCATGATGTATGGCCAGCGTAATATGCGCGCATCGTTAACCGTGTGATTTACCTTCGTGCCGTGCGCTGGGGAACGAACCTTCTTACCCTGTCTTACCACTTATCTCAGATCGTCGAATAAAGAGCCACATCAGTAAAATGCAGTCCATTGCCGCATACAACCATTGGTAGCATTCGTAACTTGGCGGTCATTCCGTAATGTATGTTAAGTAAGCGTAAAAGTTGAAGTTTTGAAATAAGAACATCGTCGTCGTGTCGGTCGGGTGCGCACGCGCAAGTTATCGGAGCGAATACGAGGGGGGCGTGCAGATAGCGCGGGGACCAACCGTCGTTCGACCGTTACTATAACTACGTCTATTCGAACAACTTACTAGAAAATTGTAATTTTAAATTTACATATGAGTATACAATAATCATTTAGTTAAGCTGTGCATTTGATGTTAAAATACCAGTATTATTGTTGGCTTTGGCACAAATCGGGTCGATTCAAAACAATTTTGAATCGTTAGATCACAACGGATATCTCGGCTCAGACGGAATTGGTGAGCAAAGTAAAATAGATTAATTTCACCGCGCAGAATATACAGAGAACTCTAGACCGTAAATAGGTTTAACTCGGTCGGGCGAGCGCACACAAAAGCCCCCGAAACTGGCAGTTCCCGAGCGGGAAGCGGAAACTTGCAAAGAGGATTAATCTTAAGCTGTCTGTGGATTCAGCCACTGAGCTCAGATAAATAATAGTATCTTTAAAACAATTGCCAATTTGTAACATTCATACGGAGATTTGTGAGCGAGAAGGGCACCTCTGTGCGGTGTATCAAAGGTATATTAATATATTCAAGTGCCACCGCTTGTGGCTTATTACTCATTACGATTCTCCCACTTGAATCTTATCATGGACTTAAAACAGTAGGTAAAACGGGAGTCGTAAAAATTACACTTCAAAAACAATTTTAGGGCGTAAGTGGTCTAAAAACATAGAGTGATCGCTGCAGGGAGGCTGTTTTTTTTCGAAACCCACCGATGGGCTATTAATTATGTCTCGATATGGCCACGGACGTCGCTATCGATTTCTAATGAAAGGGTATGGAGTACCGCAATGCGTCCATATACCCAAGGCTATTTACTTGTTTACCAATTGTTGAAAAATTAGGGTAAAAGAATTAGAGATACTAAAGGATAAAGGCATCAATTAAGGAGACGCAAGCGCGGCGCTCGCTCGACAAAAAGAAGAACGGCCTTCCCCGAGGTGCTATCGACGGACCCACGTGTTCGTCCCGACACAAATTGTTCAGTTTGTGTCCTCGACATCTGTTTTACTATTTGAGGAGCGGAAACGTACAGATTCGCAACTTATTCGTACAATAATATTCGTGAGAACGCAACGTTGAAAATAATTAGATGAAATTAACTACTCTTAAAGGTTTCGCGTAATGGGACGTTTACCGTATTATTAAGGTGGAGAACGGTAGGGGAATATGGTCTCCTCTTTCACGGAGGCTGTTCTCTTAATATGATTGGAACATGCAAATCTGTTTTGGGTATAAGCGTTCCCAGAAGGGAAGATACCGTTGTCGAGGGGAGGCAGATGTTCGTTCAGATTTTCGTGACACGGTCAGGTAAGTTCATTTCGCGCGTCTCGGGATGAAATTCAAGGTGTTTTTGACCCGGTTTAAGGTATCTGTGTGTTACATTCGCCGTGCGTTGCTGTGTGCGTGAGTTTATGCGTTGTTTTCATTTCATTATAGCCGCTTCTCTCGCTTTTACATTTTCGTAATCGCCGATACAACTTTGCGATGCAGGGTTGTCTAAATACTAACTTATATTTTTAAACGCTATTTATTGTTTACATAGAAATAACAACTATTGTATTTATCTAAGTTCTAATTGTGTATTCAGTATTGATTAACAAAAAATTGTGAAACAAACTTGTTAGCAAAATGTCTTAACAGATGAATGAGTAATAGGGTTGTCTACTCTTATTATAAAAACAATATTACACAATATTTAATACCAATAACACATGACAATAACCGTGTAAGCAGGATTAATTAAAAAAAAACCTTGACATATAAAAATTTAAACTTTAAATTCCTTTACGATCGCGGAGGCTTTACAACCCTGAGTGGAAAGGAGACAGGGCGATGTCTGTCTAGCGTCTCTCTCAGACGTTGTTTTTTGCTGCGCCGGAGTGTGGGAACTGAGCGGCAGGTGGGGCTGCAGAGATTGCGATGCGACATCCGTTCTACCACAATTCACCATCTTAGTAAACCTCTTTTGTTTTACAAATACCGCGCACGTCTGACCAATAGTTTTGTTTAACCGAGATTTTTATTATCTTATACAATTACAATATTATATTTATTATTACAATTAGATAATATGTTTAGAAGTTTTTTTTATGTAAATGTTCGGTTTTTTTTATTCTGTTAAAAAATACTACAAACAAACAAAACTTTCGTCAAATAACAACACTATTTAGCATGTCAATAAATCGTGTTTTCATGATTTTTTACTTCATTCAACTACGAATGGCCATAAACATTTAGATGTTAATACTTATTAGACTCTCCGCATGAGTTTACAAATTACCACTTCTATTGTATCATGCAAATTATAAACAAACGAAGTAAGTATTATCCTTTCTAAATAAACAAACTCAATCATTCATATTTAATACGACTAGTTTTGCATTTATCGTCTACTAGTTTCTTCGACAGATTTAACAAAATGTGGATTTAATAAAACCTTTATAATTAAATATTGATTTCTAAATGTGCTAGTGGGCCACGTAGTAATTTCAAATTAAGTAATTCATGATGGCGAAGAATTTAAGACAACATGTAAATTGTGTCTGTGGTCTATATATGTATTCATTTATTATATATTAAATATACTATTGTCAATAAAAGTAAAATATATTTATTTATGTAAATTAAAGTTTGAAATACATAATTAAGGTTATTGCAATAAAAAATATATAATTTGAAATTTTTTAAACAATTTAAAGTAGGTGAATTACCAATTCTTTATTCGCCAAGCAATTTAGTTTTAATTATTATAACGTCTAAGTGTTAATTATAAACATTAAGATTTAAAAAGAACCTAATTTAATTTTTATGAGTGCTTTATAATAAATAAATATTTGAGTAAATGTTTGTAAAACTGTGTTCAAACTCTCACATGCACCTTTTGAGAAGTTGAAGGATTTTCGTTAAAAATGAATTGTAATGCTGACTCAGTAATAAAACAAGAAAGTTATGGGGCGTTAAAAAGGAATTACATAATTATGATAGTTCCCATGGCTAGTGAGGCCTACAAGCCCAGTCAGTCAATAACAATTATTATGAAAAAAGGAAGTATAATGGCGAGAACTAAAAACCGTCATTCCGTAACCCGTTTTAATGAGGAAGAGGGAATTGGTCGAGGCCGCTCCATATTTTAATAACCCATTTGCACTAATTAAATACCCGAATTGTTACATTTTTTGGGATATACCTACACACTTGACAGGTTATTTCAATTATATTTACCTTTGGAACAGTAATCTCCAGTCCATCCAGGCAGACAAACTTTCTCTCCCGCCGCTGAACAGGTGTAGTGTCCAAAATTATCGTCTCTCGGTCTGCAGAAGTCTTCACATCCAGCACCATAATAGTGAGGGGCGCAGGTGACACGATATGATAACCTCAAATGAGCACCACCGGGGCCGCCCCACCGCTGATCCTCATCAACCCAAGGCCCTCCGACGTCTGCTATACTCTGCTTTGTCATGCGCGCGATTAATGAGTCTGGAATAATAAAATGATATGTTAATAAACTAAATAAGACATAAGTTTGTCAATATTTTGTTTATAATCGTGGGAAAAGTTTTTAGAAGTAAATTGACCTGTTAGTATATCGACCGTTTGACGCCCGCATTCGAGCGTGAGATTTCATTGTTCGACGTGATTCACTGTTTTGATTCCGTCCTATTGTCTTATTAACAATTTTAACTATGCCTTAACGAGATTTAAGTCAGTGTGGGAGCTGTTCGCGAATTACAACAGGAGTTAGAATTGTATCGGAGTCATGAATAGTGATGGCACGTCTAGAAGGAAAAAGTGGTCAGACCAGAGCGAGGAAGTCTCGCTTATTGCATTACATAACTGCGACGCAAAAAGTAGTCCGTGAAAACTACCCGCGACTCGCACGGATTTATAAAAAAAGCCACATGTCCATTCATCAAAGAGTGGAATAAGTGGTGAGTCCGGAGGCATGCTGAGAAACCTCAACCGCGACCAGTTCCCTCTGCCTTTATTTATTTCTCGTCGTGTATGGTGCCTTTTTACTCTTATTGGTGCGCGGACGCCGGTACATTCCTAAGCGCCCGTAATCTCAACAGATAAAATTAAACCAGACGCGAAACAAAATTAAAAGGGATATAAAAACAATCGATCCGACTAATTTGGTGGCGTATGGTATTCGAATGCATCTCTTTGTTTTCTGTCAGAGATAAAGCACGTCTACGTCGATGAGGCGCGGGCAGTCGACGGTAACGTTCGCGAGGGTTGTGCGCTGGATTCCTGTATAAGATTTACCGGTTACACGGCGATCGTATCTGTCCAATAAGTCTATTAGATACCATATGCGGCTCGACCGCCGCCTGTCCATCGAAAATGCTATCGACCGACAATAAATTTCAATTTATTTCAACCTGCCAGTTATCAAGTACCAGTAGACGTGCTTATAGGGCGAATAAAAAAAATTGTGATCTACAACCATTAATAGAAGCGAAACAATGAATGCAAGAGTGTCGACCGTGCTTCTCGATAAATATCCAGTTAAAACAATAAAAGCTTATCGGATTCGCTTCCAACATAAATAGCAATTTATATGAGAGGCGAGGGTAATCGAATGCAGCAGTAAGTTCAAAGAAGCGTTATTAAAGAGAACTGCAACACTCGGTTCGGAGGAAATTAGAAAAATGATGTGTGGGAACGCGGTCCGCTCGCCGATGTGCAATTTACTCGAATGTGCGCCCGAGAATTATGGCAACCGTGCACTTGGTGATTCAGTAAGCCGCTAGGGCTGCCAGTGCCAGTGCCGCCTCGATCACAAAACGTAATAAATATTACATACATATAAATAGTGTTTTGTTATTTAATAATAATGAGATAAATAATATTAAATAAACAAATTAAAATACTTCTACCAACTTGTGCGTGCAGAGGGTTTAAAGTGACAACCCTAATGATTCATTTTGCGGATGCAATTTGTAAGAAAATTGCATACGTCTTAAGACGTTTTTGTGTTTGAGTTTCAACATTCGACAAATATAAACAGTACCGACGCAATAGTCTCAAAAGGACCCGCACAAATTACACCCATCATCCTAATTCAGATTCGAATTGTAACGATATTAAATGAAGGTGTACCCAATCGTCTATCGGGCCTATTAATATAATTCCAATTCACAAATAAATAACACATTTAAATAAGTCTGAGGCGAGCTCCGTACGTGCCTCGCCGACCCGCCACGCCGTCAGATAACATGTAATTACGGACTCAGAGGTCACTACAAATAAAACGGACTGAACAAATCCGTACAACAAACGCCGATCAAGAAAAACAAAAGAAAGCAAAATAACCGATAATTTAGGTACAAGATTTGCTACGAACGCTATCGATACTCGTCAATTTGGATGCGATTTTAAGGAACCGATCTGCCGAACAGCCTCCCCACAAGCGTCACGCGAGCGTCTACCGCGGGGAGAGGAACTTCCGTTGCGATGATCGATCGATCAATAAATAAGGCCACCGGATGCGCACTCGCCGCTCTCCTTCATTAGGTACGACGATATGCGAACTGGACGTGAGCTTTGCAGTAGCATAGATTATCTAATTAGTGATGTTTGCAATTTTCAGTAAATGAAATTGAAACGTGGTGGAGCCGTGAATCGTTTGTTAAAGTTGATAGGTAGTTGGTTCGACGACCGATTTGCAGCCGCTCATCATTAAGTAAGAGACGCACCTGCCAGCAGCCACGACGCAATGTGAGAGAAGGAATTTGTTGAATGGACTGTGTACACAAATCGTCGCGCTCTCGTCTCTGTTTATAAAACTGTCCACTCTAAAGCGCTCTTGAGGTGAAGCCGTCCGTTCCGATGGCCCATTCGTATTCAAATTCGAGTGGCCCGTGAGGGGCTTTGACTTCTCCATGGAAGCGGACTAGATAAATAACTCTTCCACTTCAGAACCAACAAGCATACTTATGTTCGTTTAGAAGTATAAATGTTATTAAAACATAGGATTAAGACTTCAATGGGGTTGTACATACATTTTGCATGAAAAATATCATACAATAGCATTACATATAATCAATAATTACGAAAGTTAATAATCAGTTCTGCTTACCGCCCTCGTCATTTTAGGCGTGAGTGTCATTCACAACAATAATGGGAACACGAGAAAACCTATTAAGCGCATCAAAGACACTTTCAATCGCTTATCTATTAGAAGGTATAAACGAATCAATAGTAGGTTATATACCGGCAACGAGATAAGCATAGCCGTCACAACATAACTGTATCGCTAATCGCATCGGAGTCGTGTAATGTCAAACAAAGCGTCGACGCGGTGCGGTAGCGGGCCCCGCGGCGGACTGGTTCCTTCGCCGGCAGGTTCGCGTAATTGCCACACACTACTCTGAATAAAATCTTTTATCACCGCTTTTCACACGCTCGTCTTCCAGCTTCTCAATGAGTTAGGCGAGACGTCGGAACTCAGGCTAGAACGACACGTGTGATCTGTGTTCTCGCGCCCGGACAGTAAACAATCACGACAGCGATGGCCGAAGTGTGCTCTCCTATTATCTGGAGAGCATGTGCTTAGCATCTGTCGACGATCGTATCCTGTGAACACTATAGTCGCCTGTTATATCATAAATTCAACCTTCCGGAGTACCTTCCGTGATTTTTTATTGAGTTCAAGCCCTACGACGTCGAAAGACGAAGTGTAAACTAAGAAAAAAGTGTTTCCCTCCGAGCTAAGCTTATTTTTTAGCTGCGAGTAAACAAGGCTCGGCCCGTTAGCTTACACCAGGTGCGGGACGATCGCCTCGGGGTTCCTCACAAAGGATTCGGGAAAGGAGCTGCGTACGACAAGACGAGAATTGTTTACCGGCTAAGAAACCATTGTCAACGGTGATACATTATTTGTTCAAATTCCTTTATGCTTTTTGAAGCCGTGAGCGAGCGCTATTCACAACACCACAATTGAATGTTTATCTATGATATATTGAACTTGCGCTTGCCATTATACTTGGAGACATTCGTCTTATTATTTCAGAGAATGACATGCATAAAAATTGTATGGTGTCTTTTATGCGCAAATCGTTTGGAATTAGAATTATTTACTGTTGAGACAGTAAGCGTTAATAGTATACGCTTATATGTCGCCGCATCTGCTTCCGAGTATGTGGGACGAAAACAGTTCGTGATTTAATTAAGCATTAGGGCAATGCTGGGTGGATAGTGAACACAACCAGCGTACCTATGTGCGTGTAACCTGTTATTATCGTTGATTAGATTTCTGTTGGAAACATTTCTCAGTAGTGGCGGGACGGTGGCGCCGCCCATCGCTCCCGACCAGTATTAAAAATATACCCGCATCTTGTGCTATCGCCAGGGAGGCTAATGATTTTCGGTAAACCGGCTTCCAGACACACCTTATCCTATCTTAATAAATCTCTTTTAGTAAATCACCGGAATTTTTTTTATTATTCGGTCAGGAGTTAGTAATTAAGTCGGTCAGAGGGCAACGGATATGAAAATCTAATTAAATGGTAGGTGGGGCAGTGTTTTCGTGGCCGTGAATGTATAATCTATATCATATGTTAATGCAGTGTCTGTATGTCAACAGGGACAAGCGAAGGAGTTGGTACGGAGAGAATTATCGTGATGATGTATTTACGGGCGCGGGCCGGGCACGGAACAATTCATTGGGAATCGTTTTTTCAGTCACGCCATGTCGCATGTACGAGTGGGCCGGATGGTTTATTGGCGTTTAGCCTCTGCATGGTATCGACAAGTCGAAATGAGCCAAACTTATCGATCTGATCGTTGTATATTAAAATGATAAATATCTCTAAATTTATTTGTGCACATGTCAACCCTAACCACCATATATCAATTCGTTTGCTGGTCGTTATATGTTCTTTCGATACAGATTCTTACTTTCCTTGTAAAAGTTTAGGCAGTGAGAATGTCGCGACGAGGCGGCGGAGTTCAGCGTGTTCGGTCAACGGCCATCGGAATACATTACAACATTTCTACTAAATTTTCGTCCTACAGAAGGCTGTGTTTATTAGAATACGAGGAGCATTGCGAAGCTGCTCACGCGCGGTGCGGCGTGCTCAGAACGCTAAGCGCCGACGCCATGGGAACATTTTTGTCTTCCACGATATGATAATATGAGCATTCAAATATACATACCGTCCGTTAAATGCACGATAAACACCCAGAATTACAGAGAAACCTCAATGCGAGCGAGTCGTGGGCTGACTTCGAACGTGATTAGAATTTTACCACATTTGTAAATTTTCTTATGTTTGACAGTTTAAATACATTTAGTGTAAAATATTAAACAATAACTCACCATCAGATCTTGACGTGTCGTTAGTGTCGTGCCATGCTTCGACAATGAGCGAGAAAGTCCCCTGAAACACAAACAATGAAATGAATTAAACGCGAAATTTGAAAAATGATAAATTCTAAGTAAACAGGAAATATTTAAGTAATTATTAAAATCATTACGTGCCCGGCCAGTTAGGTGTGATGAATGGAATGTTAAAGACAAGTGTAAATGAGCAGGATGATCGACAGGTGAACGCGGGAGCCATCTGCCCCAGTAGTACGAGCCGGCCGCGGCCATAGCAAAAATTGTTTTATACCGGCTAAAAATAAAATATACGAATGTATAATAAGGCTACGGCATCATAAATACGCTTATCGAGCGCCCAATATGGGATAGTGGAATGGTTTCATTGCTTCATAAAAAATAGGTACGGGTAAATGCATATCAGATAGGCCGAGCTATCGACATTTGTCGCTGTTTACACAAGAAGCCGAAACGGCAATCGATTATGATGATAACAAACAGTCAACACCGGTCGGGGAGCACTATCGATGAATGTCATACTGCTCCGCGAAAACCTCCGTCGAGAGGAGAATACACTTTATGAAATTTCTCCCAGCGGCGAGGCAGCCGAGTTCAACGGGAACCGGTTATTTCTGGCCATAAAACACAGATCGAGGTTGCATCGCGACCCGCAGCCACCCGAAGTCGCCGCTGCACCTAAGCACCGTAACTGCTGACGAAAACTAATTATATTCCGACCTTTACAGTTCAGTAATCGAACTTTAATTACACATCCATGCTCAGGCGCAACAAGTCGCTCATTGTAATACAATTACGTGGCTAAAGAGATAAATAATTATTTCCTTTATTTTTTATGTTAGCAGAACTGTCCGCCTAAAAGGATTAGCTGTCGCGGTGTCAATTAAAATCGGCGGGAGATCCGAATTGCGCTCAGAAACATTATTGATGGTAATGTTCTTGCAGTCTGGAATTCTTTTGGCAGAACCTGTGTGATGTTAATTTGATGTATGGAAAGTATTAATGACCCTTCAAAAGGACTTGTTTAATCATAATGGGCATGCAGCGAGTGACACGTCGTGCGATGGCAGCTGCGTACAACGGATACGGAGGGGTCACAATTATAATTCTACCATTTGATCGTATGTAGTCAAGGAGTGATTCAATTTTCTGACATCTGTCTTTCTTAATTAAGTAAAAGTTTATTTGCATCTTCATCTTTCATTTGTAATCAAGCTTAGAACAATGATTATTGTAGAAACTAGTGCGAAAATTCATTCGCTATATCAATCAATAGAAACGAGATGAAAAAGCTTATTAGTTAACAATATGATGTTAATTGAATGAAAACAATTGTTTGCATAAACGAAACGTAATTTAAGTAAACGAGGCTACCGTAATGTGCAAATTTGAATTAAAATAACAATAATAAATGTGTAAAGGACGCGATTAGCTTAAGTTTTGATGAATTATAATGTAATGCTATTCATTAAACATGTATGTACATGGCAAAGAACGGACGTGTTACTATCAATACATGAATACAAATTAACTAACGAAACTCGATTAAACAATCTTGATATTTGAATTCCAGTTTATAGTGAAAATTGGTATGTAGTTTTGGATTAAAAAGTCGAGTTTTAATATCAAATATAGTTGGTCTTACTATTCGTATTGATTTGTTAATCAGGTATGGAGAACGCATTTCGGTCAGCTGTAGTCTGCGTTTCCCACGACAGTGACTCGACTTCAGCCCATAAAAAGTATGATACGTAAGCAAGTGTACGTGTGCAGATAACTTTTATGTTTGTACGTCGACAAGGCAATGCCAATCATGAAATGAATAGAACTAATAAGGCTTACAAATTATATCTCTATTTTAAACATAAACATGTTCGGTAATTTATAAATTGTTTATATTTCTCTTTCGACGTATGCGTTGTTATTGTGAAAGTAGAGAGACATTATTTCTTTTGTGAAATATCAAGAAATGTTTTTAAATACTTGAGACGATAATGTTATTATTATTGTGACTTACATTTCATCTTTTCTAATACTACCTACACCCCCCTAGCCCGTCTAACTCCCATTTGAATTAAATTCAAGTATTAAGAAGGGAAAGAAGTAAATCCGAAGCAATAGAATGATATAATATACATACAAATGCCGGTGGAATCATTTGATAATCGTTTTATGAGGGTTTCCAAAGAGGCTACTACCATATCGGTACGGGTCGTGATGTTATTAATTACAAATTCCAGTTTAAGGATACGTGGGAACTTCTCTCGCATAAAAAGATTTAAATTTAAGCACAAAAAGAATTATTAGGTTTTTAAAGAGAATTTGTTGACACGTGTTTAGGCCCTATTGTTGTATTCGAAGAATTTTCTTTAAAAAAAAATTTAAGCCAGATGTCTTAAAGTAATTGTTTATTATTATTGACTTCCGATGGTCAAAAAGAAAGTTTAAAATATTTATATTAAAATATTAAATATTTTTAAACAGTGACTAATAATAAAAACTCTTATAGGCATGTAATCGTATATAAAAATATATTTAAATAGTGTAAACTGGGTGGGATTCAAAAATAGAACAAGGTCGGTTAATTTAACGTTCGAAAACATGAATCTGATTACGCGGTCAATACAATAACGCAAAGATTCACAATTTAAAAAAAATCTATGAGCCGCTTTCCAGTTTCGAAATATTTGGAACGCAAACACCCGGACAAGTGGAGGAGTCGTGATTTCATATTTCACACTTAGTTAGTGTGGTCTTATTTCCTTTGAACAGGTTCTCTTCACTCAGGCACGGCTTTCGATGTCGACAGCCGTACTCGATTGAAAAAACTCTTACGAATACGTCAAATTAAAAGATATGCAAATTTGTATATGTCTGGTGATAAGACGACGAGCGCGGAACGTGTTTCTCGCTTTATTAAAGCGTTTCGAGAGCGTTTAATTCGGATTATTAATGCGTTTAATTAAATTTATCTTCTATTTTGAAGTTTCTGATCGTTGACCCGAGTATGATTCACGACTGGATTACCGCACTAAATATTCCTTCACGGGCGACACGTTTGGTATATTAACACCGTGCGAACCGAGGATTTCCTGTAACTATTCTCTCACAAAAAGTATCCAGGCCAACGTTGGCGATGAGGTACGCGTGTTCAGATAGAATGCTAAGCAGCTCCGAGCGAAGCGCAGCACGTAGTGAGCGGTACTATATGCACTATTCACTCGCAAAACGACAAAGTTCAAAGGCACATAATACCAGTTTAAGCGCTATATAACTTGCTATACTTTACAAAATGTTCGGTTATCTGACAGTAAGTACGGACTCGATAAGTAAAGACAAATGAGATGTACCAAAAGCAAATGTGACCTCGCGACTTGTATGTAGGCATTCTTCGAAACTATGTCATTCCAAATTCAAACATATCGGTTGTTTGAAATAATGTACCTAATTGGTTTAAAAAATGTTTACAGAATACATTAAATGAATACTCTGATGGTAATAAGCTGATTATAAAACATACGAAACGAACGCGAGTGCACCGTGTATTAACAAAATCAAGTAAGAGCCATTATCTACGTAGACATCTACATTTTAAAAAGTTGAAAAGCAAGCTGTCGGCATGAAATATAATATCTGTGCTGACGATTAGTTTAGGCAACACTAGAACATTAAAACTCGCGTATAACCACTTTTTACCACTAACGACTCCGTTCACCAGAAACCAGATACGAAATAAGTCGGACATTAACAATTTATTACCCTCAATTACAATCATCGCGAAAAAACGGACTGCACCTCCGGAATTCGGGACTTTTAAATCGCCTCGAAAGCGAAAAACAACGATAATGCGGACCTTTAATTTCACGAGGAAAGGCATCGTAGGCATTCTGCTCCGGACGGACGACTTCGCCCAACAGAGCGACCCGTCTTACCACCAAGAATTCCAAACATGAAAATGTTGGCTATAAACAACGCAACGATTTGAATGAAGTATAGGAATTAAAAAATAAAACGAGTCTGAGATAACAAATTTTGGGTGATGTCCGCGCAGTCCCCTCCTCCGTAGATCGGAGTCCGGATAAACCTGAGAAGGGTTAAGCGATGAAATCGAAACCGACGAACAAATAAACATTCTAATGATCTCTTCGTTTAATGCAAGAATGATACAAACGGATTATGCTGAAGACAGACTTTATACAAGTTTTGACAGGATTCATCGGCGCGATACATTCTCTCAAATCTTATTTGCATACGCGAGCAGCAAACTAGGCACTTGCCGCAAAGGTGAGTAATTCTTGAAAAGTGTCATGTTTATATTCTAATCACGAGATGGCCGCTAGGAATGGAAATAAACTAAAAACGTTTTATACGCTCAACCGGAGCGATAACCCTCTAATCTTCAACATCAATAGAGCGGTCAACGAAAGCATTGTTCTATGTATGCAACCGTTTGAATCTTCAATAGTTACTTACTACATGTGAACAAATCATACACAAAATTCAAATTACAATGTTTACATACAATTTCTCGTTTTTTATCATTCGCATTTGACGCATCGATTAATTCAAAGAAAAAGGCATGTACGTAAATAGTACCTTCATCCATAATAAATAATAGCAAGGATTTATTTTGCGGTTGTGGGTACAAGCTGCACTGTTCGCAGTAAGAAGATTCTTAGAAACTGAATGGTGAATAAAGCCAGAAACGTAAGGAATTTCATCATTGTAGATTTGAGACCGAACCGCGCACCTCTCTTTGACAATACGTGAGAACCCACCGCTATTGGACTCGTAAACTAATAAAAATGGAACGCAGTCATTTAAATCGGTGGCCCATACATTTTTGGAACGCGGGGAACCTAGACCGAAATGGTATAGCTTTTTAATTAAATATGATTGACACGCCTGTCGAATCGGACAAAGCTTTTAATCCGCGCACTAAAATCCTGCAATGTAAAAAATGCGCTATAGCAAATTACTTTTCGTCTATTATAAATCGGGTTCTTTGAACATTTTTATTAGAAGTCGTAAATGTTAAGAGAGACGTAGTTAAAACGTCAATATACGACTGTAAATGTTTGGAGTGGAAGAAGGAGTGTTTTCTTAAGTGAGGACTGCTACGGAATAACCAGTGCGGTCAACTTTATTGTCTATTCACGCTGATGAGCTTATTTTCTTTATCTTCCCTGTCTCCATGTAATCACTATTTATGATCTTCCAATTTCGTCGAGCGATTGTTATTTTAGCACCCGTGACGAGACACCTTTCGAAATAATTGGATTGTGCTTTCGTCATATTTATTTAGGAGCGAAATTTTGCAAAAAAAATAATAATATTTTAATTAATAGGTTGCCGTTTAAATTCTTGTGCATTCGTTTCGAACAATGCAGAAGCAATTATAGTCAGTATTATTAAGTTTGATACTTATGAAATGAATTGTATAGTTTGATGTAAGCGCGTCCTTACTTTTACGAAGTCGTTGTTGTTTTTTTATTTAATTACTAACGTGGAAGGCACGATATAAAGACGGATTGGAGAGGAAACAAGCCGCCGAATGAGGCATTCCTTAGCTTCGGTAGACTTTATTAAAAGAAGCGGATGCAGGGGTAAGTATTTTAAGATGCTGCGCGCTAGTGGATTGAGATAAAGGAAATTATTAAGAGCTCTTTCTCTTGATAAAAAAATTTCGGAGACGGAAGTGCTAGGTGAATATTGAAGGAGGATAAGTGTTAATATTGGATTACTCCTTTGTAATGTTTTAAGTGGTTTAATGTAGAATCCGGATTTGATTGTAATATTATGCAATTTATGTACATGCCTATATTAAACGGTGCCCAGTCATTGTTAAACATAGGTAATTGATATTAAAGTTTCCTTAATTGAAATAAGTATGGTTACAATAATCGTGGCATCAGAACGTACACGGAATAGTAATGGGTGAGCGTGTAACCGATTACATTTCGATCGTAATTACGGACAATGTGGACAAGAGCTCCCGTGAGTTTCGTGAGGACAAACTGTGGATTTGTACAGAAAACTGTACGTGATATGTATTCTTAATTACTTTCTAATGGAGAGCCGCTACGTTAGGGTTAACAAGAACATACGCTTCTTTCACACGCTGTGACAATGGGTGACGAACGGGCGACTATATCACTTAGATATTATGATAATGAAACTAATATATGTATCAGATATGGAAGCTTAACAATCAATAAATAATTTGATCCTTAACCGTCAGTAAGCCTTATATAATTGTAAAATTAGAATTTCGCTATGTAGATACAAAAATCATAGATTAAGAAATGACGATCAGATAATGATATATGCCGAAATAGCAACATTGAATAAACTAAATTTCTATATGTAATATGCAAAGTTGATCCATGTAGAGCGTGAAACGATTTACGAAACATGCAAAATAAGTTACAATCTAGTGAATTGGTTACGCTTTTGTACGTTCTATGAGTTTCTTCATTTTATCCGTTTAAGATGAAAATACAATAATCATAATCACTGTAAATTACTGTAAATAAGTCTTAAGCTTTAGCAACTTATAATAAGTTAATTAAACAAGTTACAATATATTTAAGGTAAGTTTAATATATCTTAATTACGTGCGCAACATAACGAAGTTACCGTTAACACCCTTTTAAGCAGTTACTTAAAATTAATTAGTGAAAACTTCAATGGCACGTTCTCACGAAATCATTCGTGAATATCCCTAACTGGCGTTGTAAAATCGACAAAGAAATCTTTGTTCGTTTTGTCTAACCTTCTACAAGAATATACCCCCCACTGTGATTTGAACTCACTTCACGGCTCGTAGGAACAGAACGGCTACATTAAGAGTTAAATAAAAATGACCATAACATTAAAAATTTTGTGATTTAATTAACCTTAATTAAAATGTTGGAAAGTCACACGGTTAATATATTATTATTAGTATTACAATTGTTTTGGTTGTAGCGAGAGAAATGCAAGCTTTCGTTTCTTGCATACTACCGCGGAGTACCGTTAATCGTGTTTAAAAAGAAAGCGTGCTTTGTAATCGAAATTGTTTAATGGAAACGATGATATTAAAGAAAATAATTGGGTAACTCGATTATCCTTTGTCTGTTAACAAGATGCTCTATAGATGGACGATTTATCAAGATAAGTTCACAATAACAGATGAGTAATGCCACTCTAAGTACCAGGATCCATAGAATCTATAAAAACTTTTAAAGTTCACGGTCAATATTGGCCGAATCACATGGAATCCAGAACAGAAACATCTCGAATATTAGTTTTAAGTAAACATTGACGACTGTATTTTGTTTTATTTGTTAAAGATGATACAAAAGCAGCGATGTATGTTGAAATATTTATAATGGTTTAAGAGGAGGGTACGGCCGCGGAAGTACATTTTGACATTTTCGCGGGCTCTTACCGCGGGCAGGTGTATTCAACCATCTTATTTATTAAAAGACTCAATTACATAAGTTCATTTTTTATAGCAGGATATGAAGGGCGGGTATAACGGTCTAGGAAGACCCACTCTTGAATGGGACCGTTCTTTCGCGTAAATATCGTGTACAAGTGGCCAATTAGTTATTATTAATGTACTTTTCTTAAGACAACTGTAATATGACATTAAGAATAATATAAAATTTAACAGAAGTTAAATATGGAATTATAATAGTATATTAAAATCAAATTTTAAGGCCTACAAATCTTGCGTTTTATATAGGCGTTATCAGTAATAATAATTAAATAAATAAAAATATCAGTATCGGCCATAGTTTAGCACCTGATTTTAAATCTGAGTTGAGTAACCGGCCCTA
The DNA here is from genome assembly GCA_028551675.1 of Tineola bisselliella. Taxonomy (NCBI): domain Eukaryota; kingdom Metazoa; phylum Arthropoda; class Insecta; order Lepidoptera; family Tineidae; genus Tineola; species Tineola bisselliella. The sequence continues at coordinate 69,826 of JAPWLS010002513.1, read as the reverse complement.
CTAAACACCGACGTTCTCTTTAATATATCTAGTTGCGTTATAATCCGTCTTTTAGTCTTTGTGACATCCGTAAAGCTATTCATTACACTATTAAAGTTCTGATGAAGAAATACAAATTGTTTTGAGAGATTATAAATGAAGAACGACCGCGTACGAACAACTCTGAATACATAATTTAGAGTGAGCCATCTTTTTAAATATAAGATGATAAATTGTTTCTATGCATCGTTAGCGCCGAGACGCTGCGTACATTTCTAAAGATATTAAGATGTGTACGTACATTTATTTACTATACTTTTATAGCTGGAAAAACATGTTTCTAAATTGACACACAGAGTTTCAATATTGACTTCTATAAATTAGATAGTAGGTGACTTATTGGTTGTCTTTCTTTAGTTTTGAAATACTAATAGATTTTTTAACCTTTATCACATCTTTAGATAAAAAAATATTTTTTAATATTACACGTACGTTACCGATGTAATGCTGGGAAATTGGTAGCTTTTCGACAATATTAAAATTAATTTGTCTGCTTATTTACTATAAGTTCTTCGTTATGCAGTTGTTTTATCTGAAAACTGTAATTACGTGTATATTTTATACGCGAACTTAACTCCCTTTCAATTTAGATTACAAATATTAACCATTGTAGAAAATTAAGTACATATCGATATGCGTGCTTTAAAAATAATAGAACATTAATACGCTTGTGACCTTATTATCATCAGGTTAAATCTCTAGTCTAGTACCGATTTATTCATGGCCGCGGATCAGATAAAATAACGTTTTCAAAATATATCAGTGGGTAATGTAACGTATGAATAGCTAGTTAGGTGTAACTGCCATCAAAACTATCTTAGAATCTTTTTCATTTAACACTAATGGGTGTTTAGGCGTGTTGAAATTTTCTTGTGTAAAACTTTAATGGTAGATATGTTATAGATATATATTTTCTAAATTAACTATTATATATGGCTTACGATCAGGTTTACTTTCGAATCGACTATGATGATGGTTGAAAAGCTTCCAAAATGTCAGAAAATAATTTTAAATATCGAATAAAACGTTTCTAGAAAATTACACTAAATAACAAAAACGACGAAATTATGTCAAAATCTAATACTTAGCAACTTAAAAGTACTTTATTATGTAAAGCACTGCCTATACCAAGATATAGTTATATGTGAGTATAGAAGAATATTATGTATACAGGTGTAGCAACGGGTGTGTGTGAAACAGTTATCCAACCGCGAGATGGGACCGGAGACGATCGAGTTTCAAAATATTGTGATACGGAACGATTGAACGCGTTCGACGTCACGACGACTAAATTAAATGTCAATTTTGAATTTCGAAAATCGTTTTACCTTTTTAAAGCGATACTCGAACACGTTCACCTGCTTCGAAGTCACGAAAGTGTATCGAATGGAAAGCGTACACTCATCGCAATAATTTTGAAATTACTTTGTAGATATTGATAGTTTTTTTTAAATATTACTGATAAGTCTGGAGTTTCCCCCAATAGTTGTGCTTATTTAATATCTAAATAAAATAATAAAATTAAATATTGCATCAAAAATTTGATAACATATGGGGTAAATATGGAAACCGTGGGGAATTTAGTAAAATGTCAAAGAAATTGGATTAAACGTCACTCATGCCCAATTGATCATATATGACAACACATGGTTGAAGAGGAAAATAAAAAAAAATTGATACGGAAGCGTAAATTCAGTGCCAACTCGTTCGGAACAAAGTTCGAGATGCCGGACGTTTAGAAACTCCCATATGTTAGTTTAAAAATTCCTCTCAGAACTTTGTACGTTTCACCCGTTCTACCTGACTCGTTTTCGTTCACCAAATGTCACGTTTTTCTACAGATGGTCCGAGTTCTCTTGTGCAAGCTCAGTCTGTTTGCTCAAACATTACGAGACGGCTCGACATTTGAAGCGGGCCGCTAAATAATATACAAACAAACCTCGAAATCTCGTGTCCACAATCGAGGGCTCGTGAAAATTACACCTACGATTGTTCAAAGACAAATGCCTGCGAAATAACAGTAACTCACAACCAATTAAGACGCTATCCTTGTCTATTCCAATTGAGTGAATAACTAAATAAATAACATGTAATTACAATATCGAATCACGATCCCGGCCGGCCTCCACGCTCTAATCGCTGCGATGAAGATGAGAACGGAGACCAACGAAGGTTGCCCTCCTAATAATATATATCGATGCTCAGACGTAACTTCGAAATTAATAAAAAATGAACCGACCATTGAGATGCAGTAATCGTCCCACGCGGACCGCTCGTTAAATCGTCAAGTATTCTTATCGTCGTCGCTTCTGTCAAATTTGAATATAGAATCTTTAATTTGTTTCTCTATTATTTACGGCGACCGAGATGCCCTCGTCGGCGTGGATTATTGGAATGTTGGTAACACTGACAGGAGCATTGATTTATTGATGTAGGGCAGCTACTTAATGGTTCTTTTACGACGTATTGATTTTAACATTGCCTACTTTAAGAAAATAAACGGCGTGTTTATTATGTTTAAAAGTATAAAGACACTCACCGTCCACCTGAAGTCGAATGGGAAGAGTATCGGGTTGGTGAATCCTTCCACGTTGAGGTTCGGCACGTCGAGCGAGTTGCCACCCAACACTGGGGTGGTGATGTCCCCAAAGGTGCATGGTGACTTGGTATCGATATTAGCTTGATATATTTTGAGGCACACGCGGAGTTTAGTCCTGCACGGCGCTATACAAGGCGCATCACTATTTGAACCATCACAGCACTGGCCACTACTTAACCTACCCAAAGAGTTCGTGAAACTTTTTATCCTAAGTTCGAACGATCCTGACGTCAGCACCTGCAAACGAGAAACGTATGTTTATTCATTTATAATACAAAATATTTATAATTCAGTGTATTTGTTTATTTTTTATTTCAAATAAAAACATTCGCATTCATGCATAATAAATGTTACCCAAGTGAGTTAAGGTAAATTAATTAACTCCTACATGTTGATTACATTGTTTTTAACAGAAAGACGTTTAATTAAGTAATCTTCAGAAGGTTATATATAAAACAATTTATCTTCATTTTACCTAAACTACATTAGCAATATATCTTTTCAAAATAAATAAACTTAACATTTTTTACGAATGCCTGAGGTTATTCACAAATATGATTTACTTAACTAAATTTTTTAAATGTGCAGACGCCAAAATACAAAAATAATGTTCTGTCTTATTTGAACATATCTCTTCACTATCAACCCATCTCTTTTATACGAAAAAACAACAGAAAACAATCAATAACATAATTAATCAAAGTATTAAAAAATCCAAACAAACATTTACTTAAAACATTAGGTGTTAGAATATATATCAAGTTTCAGTGACGTCTCCTCGATCACTCAAATACATAAAAGTATTTGCACAACTGTTTAATATTGTCCGGGTGATATATTGATTCATAAAGCAACAACTAACGGTTTTACTGGACAAACTTTATGTAGGTTACAAAAATGGGGTTGTGAGCTCATGTGGGGTGACTGCATGACTCCCCTGGCCTTAAATCGAATGTCGAACCCCGACATGACAACTCGACGTTCAAAATTTCATCAAACAACACCACCCGCATTGTTTTGAGCGATTTCTTTTTTTATTTAACAACTTTTCACTTAAGAAAAATAGGAACGATTTAGTCCGACTGATGTTGATAGATAAGATGCCTTCTAAATTTGAATTCCCTTGTGTTTTTTTTCTATGAATAATAATAGCGGGTGCCCTCAATGTAACCCTTATTAAAGAACGCGTATGCAGTTGGTCGATGGCCTAGCATTACGTGGGGTCGACTTGCTTTAAGCTACATTATCAAGGGAAATGTGCAAATGTTTTTTTCAATTCGCTATTTTAATAATAGATTCTAGAGGAATGTAAAGATAGAAAAGGGTAGAAGTTATAGCCGGTTTTTACGCTTTGTATAAAATTAGCATATTTTGTAGTGGAGGTGTCGGTGATATTTATATGGCATCGGAAGGAAGTGGTGCGGAGTATGGCGATGGGTGTTAGCAAATCATTACCGGAGGAACACGGTCGATGTTGCTTTATAATAAAAATGTCATTTCCTGCTTCAAATTTGAGTAATTAATTATTACTTGTGATCGATAAATTAAGTTGAAAATAAAATTTTATTGTCGTTAAATATACGTGAATCGGATACACAATTAGATCAAAAGTTTTTTTAATTATATGTCGTAATTCGTAATTAAATTGTACAGATATAACTATTGAAGAAGGATTCGCTTGTAAGCATTTCTATTGTCAAGCCGGCATAGCGAAGGCGCCTTGTATGTGATAACTACTATATCTCCGCCTAGAACTATAAAGAAACATACTTAAAATTGAATATGTTTTCTTTATAAATGTCAAGTAGACGACCGGTCTAGCAATATCACAAAAACCACCCCAAAATTAAACAATTGCATTGGAATAAAAAATTCAACCAGATTTCAAGGAACTTCCTGTGCTGTCTTCAATACTTCTGTGAGGGGACGTATGCTGTACCTTTATGACAGTAAGTAAACCCGCAAAAGTATTTCACACCTCTCTTTCATATACAACCCGAAAGACAGAGACATAGCATTTGTTTCTGTTCACACATCCACGTGGTTATCAGGTAGAAGAAGCGGATTCAAAAAAATCGTTCCAAAAAAGATACGGGTACTCTAAACATCCCCTTTTTTGTGGCAAATGAGTTGAACTATTGTTTATAAAATGAGTTATAGTAGCAACGATGTCATGTTTTTTTATGTAAATCTCGATTCCAATTCGAACTCGAAATAAAATGAAACAAAACGCAATCGACAGTAACCGCACGCAATCCTTAAGTACATACGCATGAATGGAAATTCAAATGAGGTAAATTATGATATTTATTATGTTAAAAACATCTAAAACTGGCCGCCTTGGGTCGGGATGCGCGAGGTGCTCGACCTCCTAGCCGCAGGCGCAACACAACCGACAATTAAATAATCTTTACCGGCTACTGAAAAAGTATAAGTTATATTGTGTCTTTAGGCGATTTGACGCGTTGCCTGCGTGATTGATGCCGTCTTTAATGTCATTTGAAAGGGTTAATGTTGTGGTTACATAAAAGGAAAAAAGGTTTATAACATTACTTGTCGATTTACCGGTCCGAATCGTGCGCATCAATATTCTGTTAGTTTCCTTTTAGTTTTTTACATTAGAAGAAAGCGAACAGCACGTAACACACGAGACCGTCCGTCCAAATTGATTTGAGTAATCACCAATCTCGCAATATCAGTCCAGTTATATATCGACTACATTAATTCTTTTTTCACTTAATTGCAGCGCCGTATGGTCACGATCTTTAGAAATATTTTAAAGTAAATTGCCGTGTCAAAATGATTTAATAAACCGATGTATCAGTGAGGAAGGGAGAAAGGTTATATCGGTGTCGATCGCCTCTGATGATGGGTATCAACGATCTATTGTATTATAAGTAAGCCAAGAGTGTAAACAGTGTTCCAGCCGACAGGTTCGGCACTATATATAGTTTCTCAATACAGGGGAGTGTTTTTTAACTCAATCATTATACACACGCAAAATGTGTTAAAATAAACAAGTAACAAATCTTTTAATAGCCCGACGTTTGTGGCCGAAATTAAATGTTCATCTGCAACGTTATTATTTGCAGCGACACGCCGCGCCGCATGATTTATTTTTTTATCGGATGAATTTATGTTGCGCGAATAAACGTGTACATTTTTAAAAATAATTTTATACTATATTAGTGATTGAAATTAAAATTATGAATAAGAGTTCCGTTAACAATAGTTTCTCGACATTGTGACCTTTCAAAAAGATTAAGTTAAACCGTGAATAGTTAGTTGTGTGTTGCCACGTGCACAAAGGGAGTCTTATTTCAAAGCAAGACGACACAAATAAAGGATCTTCTTTGAAGGAGAACAAAACACGCATTTTGGCCGACGAACGACAAAAGTTGCAGTAGTCTTTGTGTTTCAGAAAGTTAATTTTAAAGCAAATGCAGCTGCTAAAAATGTCCCATTTGCGCTAACGGTGGTTTTATATTGCGCTAAACACAAACTTGTATGGTTATGTTAGGTATTTTAGATTGAGTTAAATGTATCAGAGGTGACACGATGAAGGAAATCCGTGCGAAAGTCAATGTAACATATCGACCTGTATCACTATATTTTCTTATAGAATAAAGCGTATACCAATGATACCTAATATGTCTTTTAATATAAATAAATCCATATACTATAGATATTTAATTTCCTTACCTCAAACTAGGATATCTAACCCGATTCGAAAACCTTTCTGATCTATTTTTAATTTGTTAATACCGAAAACCTTTGCACAACAGACTAATCATAAAAATAATCGGATAAAATCATAAATATTTAACTATAACATGTGTAAACACAGGCCCGTGGACCAATCCACGTAGCATAACTTTGTACCAGCGTCTTCGTAAGTATGTTAAACTCCGTGAAATTTTGTTATTTAACCGTGTTGCTCAAGTGAATCGATATTTCGTGCAGAGGAAAGCTCTCTCGTAGTTTATTGCAATCTAGATACGTGAACATATCAAATATTATTAAGTACAGTACATAACTGCGCATGTTATGAGAAAATAAGAGAAAATGTCCCATGGGTGTCGTACGTAGCGGCTAAGGGATTATGGGGCTCTTACATCTGTGATAATAGAAACCAACTGTTCAATTTTAATAACAAATATACATATATATAAATTTTAATGAAAAAGGCAAATCAAAAAAATAATATTTATTTACTATTAAGATAGACAGATACTGTAAGAATGTGTTATGTATTTACATATTGCTGATTTTAATTTCACAATTCTGTAGCATTACGACATATTTATTATAATTTAAAAAGAAAAAGAAAGATATTATTATTTTTTATTCCGGTTGGAATATTAACCGTTGTTCTTTCTTTCGTTAGTCTTATATATAAAATATGTTGTCTTAGGTTGATTAATTAATCGAATTAATTAGCAATTGAGACATCCATAATTTGTAATAAAATAAATAATAAGACAAGGTGTCCTAGAAAAAGTAGTTTCATATTTAACTTGTTAAATACAAGCTTACATTGTAAAAATGATAATTCTTCATAATGATATTTATAAATAATACATAAATAATAATTTCAATACATTTCCTTGTTAGGTTGGTACTTAGGACATTTCTAGAATTTTATAAGTTTTTATAGCAGTATTATTTATATGAATAATTGTTAAGTTTTTTAAAACAAAAAAGCTGGACAGAATTGTAACATAGTTTCAAAGGTATAAAGCATAAGCGTGGGCGTCTCATATGTGTTTTGATGTGTTCACCCCACAACAAACGATTATTAAAAATGAATAAGATTAAGTGGGATGCCATTAATAAAACTTTTAACACCTACTTTAAACTACTGAAGTTTTGTTAGTTAATTATTTGTAAAGTATTTCGCGCATTCATTGCTGTCATGACCTTTAATTTCAGCCCACAACACTGGGTAAGTCTCATCCGTCACAAATACTAACCCCACCTACATTATTGCAAACATGACACATTTACCCAATTTGGAATTTAATAATTCTATTCAAAACAATGGAATCTTAAATTAGAAGGTACAAACGTCATTTCGAAATTCAAATTACAACATTTATGAATTCGATAAGTGATGCGATTCAATGTTTATTATTCGAATGCATCGATTGATTTTTCACCGACACTCATTGTAGTGATTTAAAAAGGGCTCACATTAATGGTATCATTAATAATGTATTGAGTGGTCGCATCCAGTTCGGCGACATTGCGTAATCTGATCAATGATCCTGGCGAACATGTTGCGTTTTTCTGCGTCCGGGCACCGAGAGAGAATCAATTAAATGTCGCCGTGTACACTGAATCGATAGCAAACAAAAACAAAGTTAAACAAACCTTTTAAACAGGTAATGAAAGAACTCTTGCGCAGCCGCAAACAATGGGCCTGAACAACATCGAACGGGGCCATAATGAATTCGTCATTTGTCAAAGTTGTCACAGATGTAAGTGGCGATAGTGTAGTATCCGATGCGTGGGCCACAATCGACCATTACTACGCGGGGGTCGCACACAATGAGACGAAAAACTTTAAATTTCACATAGTTAAGCTGTTTAAAAACCAACGATTATGTTGGATTTTTAGCGGAGGCCCCGCTCATAATTGAGTCGGTTCACATAGAACAAAACCTTCTCGGACAATAGACAAAATTATAACAGGGTTAAAAAGACCGTTAAAGAGTTTCACATACTTATGCTTATTTTGTACTCGCATGACATACGACGATTAATTGTCGGCATTTTGAAATGTGTGCGACTTTTTGGCAAAACGCCCCATTCAATGACCGTCACGGCCGCTTTGACAAGATAACGCTAATTTACTTAAATAGAGAAATCTGCATTCACATTGTGTTTGACATGATGTCTGCAAAATTGTTACACAACACGTCCATAACAGATGGAGAGCGTTTTGAATCACCAAATCACCCACTTGTGCGTTAACAATTAGAATTAGTGTGCATACGAGTACGTCAATTACAAAAAAGCAGATGTTAAGTTGTTTAAAACTTGCCATTATAGTACATACAGCACCTGCTGAGATGCAATGTGGGCCGACACACACATACACACGCACGCACACACACATACGAACTAAAACACGATCAACAAATACACAAACATTCCAACTATTATCGATTATATCATAACGCAATCGGACACATGTTGCCCAGCCCTATCTAGCCATGCGAACTATGACAGCCAAGTTATGTCCTAGATCAAACTACACATTGAATAACAGCAATGTCGCCTGAGAATTCTTTTATAATAAAAAACATATTTATTAGAAACAGCAAATACGCGAGTGTTGCGAGGTAATATATTTTTAACTGACGATATCCTCAATTAAAGTAATTTCTTGGGATGTCGGAGGCGAGAGAGGCCTTCAGCGATTATTTATAGGTTATAAAATTGTAAATAATTCGATTGCGGTTTTGGGCAGACGTGTTTCCGATACGGCTTCCGACTGCGAATCGATCACGCAACACTCAACAAACGAATAACATTTAATTCCATATCAATTTAACATATTATCGCAAGTTTTTTCTGCAAAAAGCGCAACATATCGGTTAATCGATTCATCATCTATTATCACCGATCCATCTTCATCATACGGTTCAAATCTTGTACGTTTTAACTGTAACTCGAATGGCACACATCGGCCGGTGAACGTGAGATATCAGTAATTTACCTAATTTACTTTTCAATATTATCAATTACCGGTGCAATGATACGCTCGGAACTACGTAACTTTATTGGTATGATAAAGTAGATTTCAATGTTTATTATGAGATATTGGTAAGTTCCGATACGTAAGTTAAATTATTTGTATTGACATGCAACAATTAGGGTACATCAATGCAGCACAGCCGTCACGTAGTCACCGGAGGGCAAGACAAACCAGTCCACTGCAAAATACCGTTTTTTTATAAAACAACGAGACTTCATTCATAATGTATAAAGTGCCTTGAAAACAACGCAGACATACAAACATTATAGCAAATAAACAGAGGGCGCATGTGTGTGAGCGCCGCACGCACTCTGCGCAATATATAATTTAACCAGTATCCCAGCGCTAGTCTACCAAAAACAATTAAAACGAGCCAATTATCGACAAAAAGTCCACGAAATCACACAGATCTCGACACACACTTGTTTAATATCCTCTCACACATATAATAAAAACTTTGTAGAAACTAGTGTCAGTATAATAACGGTACTCGTATGTCAACATTAAAATATAGTGCGCACACGCATATACCCAAATGACAAGTTCTCCCCCTTCAATGAAACTGATCAAACTGGTCCAACGTTAGTATCGATTTTTTTTACCGCCTAATGACATTTGGGGATGAAAACTGGCTTTATTTTTTATCTTTTATTTTCTGTTTAATGTTAGGTATTGACAATCGAATATTGCGTATTTTTGTACGGATGAGAAAAACATTCGATTTGAGAATCGAGATAGGGTGAATCATATTATACAAGTATTCACGACTCTGTGTGCTCTTTACATGAGCCCGTTTTGAAATGGAATAAATCAATGAAGTTGCTAATAAATAAACGAAGACAGGTTCGTAAATCTGGATTAGCTAAGTTGATAAGGTGCGAATCAGTGTTGGTGAAAATCACTTACATGCCTACTCGTATGTAATTCGGCATGTTAGTGATTACTGAAGTAAGGTCAAACGATTCAGATAGTAAAACGGAAATGGGAGTTTACACATATTGTCGGTGATTAAAGAATACTGTATTTGGGTAAACGTTAAGTTATTCATTTATGTGTATGTTTAACTAGTTACATATATAATGTAATGTAATAAATTCGGCCTATACCTAGATCGAAGGGTGCGAAGCCTTGAACGGATCGCGGGCCGATGACCGCATCATCCTTTTGCACATCTGATATCTTTGTTACAATAACCGATATATGTTTATGACACGCCACTGAACTAGATCGAACTACTAACCCTGCCAGAAATAGCCGGCGGCTGGAGCGCCGTCAGCGAACAAGTTATTTATGTGGTAGTGTCGCGGACTCTTATAGGGAATTAAGTCTCGCCCGTGTCGGGAAAGGCTCGAGGAATGCATCTAATTTTAACCGGAGAGGCTAGCGCGACCCACCTGACCTCGCGCGCCGCACCGAGCGCTATTAAAACTTGAACTTTCTTTATAACTAAGTACCTAACTATGTTTGCTCGGTATCGAGGAGGACAGGTTCGCCGGCGTCTTCTGCCGAGTTTACTCGGGGTAAACAGGCGGACCGGTCACGATGCCGTTCTAGCCGGGCTCCTGGGCCCGACAGACGACCGTGTCGTGGGAAAGTGATGATCGTGTCATGCAGAACGGACCATCATAGACCTAAATCGGCCTTTCGCCGACGGCGCTCGAGTTACGGGATTCATGGTTTTCATGAGACAGTACCTGGGGTAGAAACCCTAAAAGGGCCAGGAGCACCGCGTGGGCGCGCATGGTGGCGCCGGCTCATATAATCCAACGGTTTCTGCAGCGACCGCGTCTTGGCCGGTGTCCGGCTCGCGGTCGTCAGCACAAGAAGACACACAATTCACAGGATCCGCAGTAATCCATCACTCGCACATCATAATGTGAATGCACTTTTCAGTTTAACACAGCACTCGAGAACGTAACGTCACTGGGAATCATCGGCCAAAGGAACCGGTCGCGATCGTGTACTTCGCGTTCGTAACGTGCGCATCGATATGCAATACGTCTCGTCGGTACGGCGCACGGCGGCGGACTGCGGGCGGGAGCGGCACCACCACGCACCTGGCGGACGACGGCGTGCCCACGAGATGGCGCCCGCATCTGCCGCTGGTGGCTAGCGGAGCAGAAAACACGGGAAAACAGACGCCGACTATATGATACTGGTGAACACGTGCTCTACAGTCTACACAAAACTTACAAGGAAAACTCGCGGCAACACCATATGATACTTTTTGAAAGTTTGTTAGCGCCGCTTTTGTATGCGTAATAATAATAAAATGTCTATATACTTATTTAATATTTATTTTTCGTATTAAATATATTACTTAATTATTTATTTATTTAAACGTATTTAAATAGTTTATATGCACTGTTTCGTTTACAAAATTTAGTCATATAACATTTAATGTGGAATAAAAAATATTTTTTTATTCTTTTGATACAAACATATAAAATACACAAGTGTACTTACTGATTTCATTTATTAGAAATGTTGACATGTGTATGATAAGCCTGCTTACCTCAAAAAAGATGACTCATTATTGTTATTTTAACTAGGTCATAAACGTCATGTCTAGACTCCCTCGGTACTAGGAGTGGTGTTAGCGAACAAGGTTTCACTTAATTAGTTTTTATCCAATGTATAATACAAAGATTTCGTTACCGCGTAAGTGAAAAATTCAATTTTTTTAGAATTAATTATTAATTAATATTTAAAATGCCGAATTCTTAAATTTTACTTGCAAACATTAAAAATAAAAATTAAATTGTTTTAAATATTAATAAGATAAAACTAAATAAAGATACGGTGTAAAATTTCTAAATAAAATATTAACTTGCTTAGTTATCTTTCTAAGTCCATGTTTTTTTCTTTTATATTATGTTGCATGATTGTAAGCGATTTCAGTCAGAGCACGCGGGATTTACATTTTAAAAATGCCCTATTAATTGAGGTTATTGTTCGATTTGTTTATTTAATCGAAACAATATATCAAACGGAAATGTAGTCAATTTTCTACATATATTCAATTTTTAATACGTAATGATAACACGTAAACTAATCGGGACACAGTGGTGTAAAACTTACATACATTATTAGACAATTAAAAATAATATTTATTTGCAATATTTTATGGTAAACACCTGGATAATAATGATTAACATCCACTCTGTTATAATTAATTCAACTTACAAAGCGAAAATTAAATTATTAATAATAATTAAAAAAATAATATTCCTTTTTTACATGTTAATTACATATTTACAATAATTTTATAATTGATATTCTACATTTATTTAAATAAATCAATAATAATATATAGTAATAATAATATCGTTCATAATCATTATATACCTACATATAACATAACATTTTATCCTTTTCTATTTATGTGTTCTTTAAATATGAAAATAAAGCTATTTGTAATGATTTTATTCGAAAGAAAAAAACATCATTCAATCATCTGCCGTCAGTTAAATACGGTTGACAGTATCAGCGAGTTAATTGGAATACATCAGACGATGGGACTGATAAAGCTCGCTCTCACGGGTTCTAAGTATCAGAGATCATTCATCAGCTAAACTTACTGCCGTGTTCACATTCAATATTGCTTCGGCCAGATTAGATTTTTAAATACATATTATGAAATAACGACCTGCATTTAAAATGCATGGGCGTACGTAGTTTTTGACGTAAAAAAATTGAGCTATAATGAAGTTATTATAAAAAGGATTAATTAATTAATTGAAAGATAAACAAATGAATAAACTATTACAATATGTTTAAAAAACAATAATTTATTCAATATTTAATATAATTATTTTACCTTCATTACCTTTTTTCCATTCTATGTACATAGTTGATCTGTGTAGATGTGTAACAGATTTGATATAAAAATTAAGCTCAATATTATTTTCATATTAAAATTTTAATTGTTATTTTTATCATTTCAATAAGTAAATATGATATTATATCTCTAGGAAAACTAACTATATATAAATATGCGTAAATAAATAACTAACTAAATATAAATATATAAAAATATATAAATGTCAAATGAAGTCGAACGTGGAGTGATCCGTAATCCCCTTGTGTGAACCAGTTGACATTCCTACAGATTGGTGGCGAGTAAAATTATGTTATAATGTTATCTTCTGATGTTGAAGCTTATGACACACTTATTTTTAGAACAACTAGCTTTGGTCTGCAGCTTCACTCGATATCAAACCCATATCAAAATTGCTACGTACATATTATGGTTTATTTATTAATTAGAATTATTTTATTTCTGAATAAGATATAGACTAACATATCTATAGGTTATCTTCCTCAAGAAATTTGAAATAAATATAACCCATAAAATAAAAACAAGTTTTCAAATCCAAATAGTATTATTTAAGATTAGCGCGTTTAATATTGTACGTAGAGTTTACCTGTTAAAATGTAAAAAATAAATCACTCTCATATAATTATTCATATTAGCCAATGAAATTGTTGAAATACTAAATTTTGTAACAACATTAAATATTTACTCCGCAATTGTTACTCAGAAATGTAAAATATTTCACTCTATTGTTTGTGTGATGAACACGTCACACTGACGTCGTTTTCTATGTATATGACGGTTATCATTTTCCACATTAAAGATCATTATTCACAGAGGCAATAAAAGAAAGAGAAAATACTTTTAATATTTATTTTATGGAGACGTCCCTCAGTGACTACATAAATTGAAAGACGCGCGTTGATTATTTTAATCCGACATTTCAGAAGCTTTGTAGCTATTGTAGTCACGGAGTTCCTTTTTGAAATATTTCGTTAAAGCAATAAAAATAATTATAATAGTGTATTATATTGACCAGTCTCTGTATTAACAATTTGTCATCGGTTGAAGCCAAGACGTGTGGATAGATAGTGCAATAGTAGGCCCCATTCTCTCCACAATTCAATAGCAATACATCCTGTATGTGCGCTTGCGTGGTTATTAATGAAATTTGGTATATGACTAATTAGTTTATACAAAATATATAAAAATACATTAAACATTTATCTAGAGATAATGGTAGTCTAAGACCTAGAAAATATCTAGATTTCACTCGTATATCACCTACGTTGACCTCAGAAGATGCGTCCAGTACCACTTTCAATGTTCCCTTCGTCATTAATTACTTGGTGACGCGGCGGATGACTGTCTATAGAAAGCTATGACCTAAGGTCAGCTTTAGGACATTGGCGTTGAAGATAATCTAGAATGGACCTTTTTAGTTAACATAATAGGTATTATGTAATGTATATGTGAATTTAAAAAAAAAAACATATAATATTGTTTAAAAATGATAGGTAGGCAATATTTATAGAAAATCTAATAAAAATATTTATTTTGCATATTACAAAACAATAATCTATGTTATCACAAAGGATGTTCCAATTTCCACCAACATCATAATTATTCGCAATTATTTTTAAATAGGTCAGATATAAATACTAGAGTCCGTATTGTTGCAAATCATAATAAAAAATAATCTATGAATATGTGAAAATAAAATAAAAACGAAATACAATAAAATAACCTTATCTAAACAGATTGAAGAGTCTATGCAATTGATATGTCGTTTGAAGAGTCCACTAACGACACCGGTTTCAAACACCACATAAATACACACAACTTTAGACACTATAAACAATCACATAGACGCCCATTTCCTATAGCTATAAACTTAATTAAACTTCACGACTTTTGTAAACAGGCGTTCGAATGTTCAGATTTTTGTTTGATAAGTAACATTCATTTGTTTTTTAATTTATAATCTAATGTTATTTTTAATGGAGTAAATTCCAGTACTCGGTATCCTGTTATTTATTCGAATTAGGTAATAATGGGGATTACTGATGTACCCAACTACCTATACCTAATTACCACCTTTTATACACCCCATATATGTATGTATATATATGCGTAAAAGATATACATACAACTGTCAATTTTATGAGTTCTATTATTTTAAATGACACGAAGATAATAAAGATAATCAATTGACAATCATTGATGGAACCAATTGATTGATTTAATCATTGACAATTGCGATGGATCGCCTTTAGGTTACGGTAACATGTACTCAAAGTGATCTTTTACAACACGTGCGTGTAAATCAAAGCGTGATAACATTTCTCTAAAATCGATTCGATATGAATAATAAAAAACATTTATTTCTAAACAACGGATTGGCTTTAGGGTTCGTGCCCAGTCCGCTAACCAAATTGTAACAATCACGCGAAGCTACATTTGGTTTTAGTCTATTAAAATATTATATATAGTGATAATAAATTGATACAGCTACACATACGTGTGGTCATCATATTGTACGTTTAGATAGAAATAATTCTTTAAAAACAATGTATTTATTTATTTATACGACGAAAAGTCGTGGAAAGATTGAGCTCTCAGATATAATTAAAAAATATATATATATAAAGTCGGATTTGATAGTTTCTCGGATTCGGAATATCCGCTCGTATATGATTGGGCGTTAGTTTTATATTAACAAAACAATGTTCGCGAATAGCCGAGCATGAGTAATATGAACGAAAATATTTGTTAGTAAATAAAAAGCGGTGCATTTAGCAACATTCCTCTACGAAGATCCTCGCTGATATCATGAAGAATGCAACATTATGCAACAGTGAACGTGTATTTGCAACTATCAACTATAATATGAGGTATAATACTAAAGCGTTAGCGATTAGCGTTTACTATTAGAACTTATTTTATTAACTTTTGTTAGATAAGAGACAAATTTGCTTATTTTGATGGTTTTTATAGACCAGGTTCTATTTCCTTACGAAACAATTTTCTTTATATACAAATATAATGTAATTGTCCAAATAGTAGGTCTAGTACGTTCAACTCCAGATTATATGGAGCAAACACTTGCTGATGCCCATACTAATATTGGAGTCCCTAGTTAAAACATTATTTATTCTAAACACTTATGACCATATAGTATACGCTACATCCTATAGTTGCGTGTAAATAAAAGTTATCGAACAACTCGTCTGCTTTTGTAATTAAATGAAATTGGTTTAGCTATTTTATATATAACCTATACAGGTCTACATAATTTAATAATGTTTTGGTTTTGCTATGTGAATTTACTGTTTAAATCTCTAAAAGATATGGATAGATTAATTTATGTAAATATATAACAATATTAAGTAGAGTGATATTGAAATAGACACGCGAGTTATCAATCACACTGTTATTGCACATTTAAATAATATATATATATATATATATATTATATACCATTTTAATAACTGACCTCAAAAAGTATAATTACATAATAGAAGATTTTAGGTGAAACCTGACTAATTCAATAAAACAGGTCTATATTTCATTGCGAAAGTGATCTATTGGTCGTGTAGCTAGGAGGCCTAAAATGGATACTTCAATATAAACAATTTTTACTTCAAAAATAGAACGTTGAATAATTAATATCAAATTTATAAATAGAATCAAAAACGTTCTTTATTTAAACTTGACAGTTACGTGTCGTTCAATATTTAATGAGAAGGGTAACGAAACTATTAATTCCATTAGAGTTATTAATAACTATTTATAGAAATAGAATTGTTTTTTTTTTATTTTGGAACAAGAGCTGCGTACGTGTTTTAAGTATTTTATATACATTTTATATAATGTATTGCGACTATAATGCCTACATTTTTTTTTCAAAACGTCAGATAAGCCGCATAAAGTTTTTTCTAACTTTTACATCATCAAATCGTTACATGTCATTATTTACTGATTATTTTCAATACAATACACGAATTCATTAAGCATATATTAATTAATTCTGAATTATATTATTTGATCTATTTTAGAGGCTCCAGTTCAAACTCCCTTTTCAATTGATTGATGCATTCGACATTAATTAGTACTCTCTTTGTTCATACCGACTACTATTTCATTATTTAAGTACTTCAGTGGTTTCCAACTATTTTTCGTATAATAATAAATATTTAATTTAAGTTAATATTGCATATACTTTAATCATTTTTAGTTGAAGAGAGACATGTTCGCGAGTAACAAAGAACACAATAATAAAGATTAGAAAATTGTTAGAATAAAAGTCATTTAAAAACACACTATGTGGTTACATATTATTTGTTAGTAATTAAAATAGATCTAATCAATATAAATGGATAGAAACGATATTAATTTATTGGCCAAAATCTTCGAAACACGTTAATGTAATTAAATAAAACTTAATTAGGCAATTAAGAGTTTTATTCCGCAAATTGAACGTAGATTTTATTCTAAATTTTAATGAATAAATTACATTTCATTAATTTATAGTTTATACTAACGTTAATTGTTAAAATATTGATTTGTATAGATTATATTTACCTTTGTTTTTACTATTTTGTTCTTAAATAATCTGTAAATTGACAAGTAGTGTATAAATAAAATTAAAATATACTTTCAGAAAGAAAAACTATTATTTTCACTAATATTTTTTTCACCCCATTAGATCTTCATGTTCATATGAAATGTAAATTTCTGTGGGATTGATCGAGGGCATGTTCTTACTAATCCCAGAAAACACCACATAATATTCCCATACGTAAGTCATGCGTATTTGGCCGCGCACGTTTTTCACGTAAGAGATAAGAAAAACAAATAGATTACCTAACCGTTACTGTTTCATTTGATGTTACTGGTTATTTTTTCTTGTCATATATATTATTAGCGTTCCGAAATATATATTTATTATAATTTGTAAATGCATAAAAAAAAGAGTCTTAAAAATGTTGACGTACGATCGTGGCCTGTGGAAGCGTTTCGTTACATCAAAGTAGTTTATTAATAATACCGAACGTTTCTTAATTATTATAGTAACAATATCGATTTAAAACGTTTGGTTTATGCAACATTGTGTCCATCTATTTGTCTTCTTACAAGTTTCTTGCGACATAAACAATTGATTCGAATATTTTTATTTGTTAATCATCATTAGCTAATATTAATTGAACTATTTGTTTTTATTTGATTACTTCATAAATAACTCAACTTAATAAAAATAATAGTTTTGACACGGATCATTTATTTTATTGAGTTTGTATGTGGAAATCGAAAGGTATCGTGGAGTCAATTGCTGTCGTCAAAAGTTAAGGATTTCATCTCGTAACATAGAAAGGTTACAACTATATTAAGATATAATTCAAACAGCGTTTAGTACAGAATATCGTTTTATAGGCAATATCATTTATTTCAACGCCTAAAGTTCATAAAAACATTGAGTTATGCATACATATTTATGAAGAAAAGTTATAAGTTAATTAAATAAATAGTTGAATTAAGAGATATTTTGCTTTAAGGTAAAACTTTGGTCAGAAGTCTTTTAAAAATATGATATGATGGAGCCTGTCTGATGCTACCAGCATGTTCCATTGGCGGGCTGCAGATATGGTGTAGGAGTTTGAAAGCCTAATAAATATATTATGCGTATTGTAGTATTTCGAGTAAAATGTAAAAACATGTAATATTTGTGTATTGAATCAAAAATTGGACTACTTCTAAGAAACGTCTAATTTCTATTATAAATAATGTTTGATTAATTTTATGTCATAAAGATAAAATATTTTATCTTAAGTTGAATTTAAAATATAAAATAACATGTAGTAATACAGGTCAGAATCTAATTCAGCATTACTATTTATTAAAAAAAAAGTCATTTTAAATTTATTGATCCAGATTTTATTTAAAAAGTAATTTAATAATTAATTATCTCGAATAAAAAAAACAGAGTTGTGTCCAGTTTTTTGGCGAGTCGTTTTAAACGTTCAAACTAAATTAATCCTAATGTAACAGTGATATGGGACAAAATTGCTTGAATTAAAATTTCAAATCCATTCCTGACTTTTTAGACGAATTTAGTTTTTATACTAAACAGTTTTAAGTGTTATATTTGCGTGCTTATAAAGGGTTATGTGATTGAAGCGAACAGGTGTCGAATGCAACAGGTGACTCTTTGAACCTGCTTTTTATCAAAACTTAAAGCAAATAATATGAGAAATATATATCTTGATACGCAAAAATTAGAGATGATATAAAAATCTCGTTGTTAGTTACAACACAACAGTAAATTATATTATAAAACAGTACACACGGCGATTTTCAAATGGATACAGTTTTTGTAGGTATATAAGCTATGGAAAAAGAAACAATCGCGATGTCGTGAACGGCAAAGGAGATATCTGCATCCTGCTCACACATGCCTCAACTTCGACAAATGAACGCGGGCGATGCAACAAGAATATAGTTATCCCTTTCTAATGATTGTTTCTTTCGTCCAAAGTACAATCTGTATCCATTTGAAGATTATTGTTTGTACTTTAGAAAATATTATATAAATAAACTAATTTTAAGTTTAGTTTATTGAAGAAGGTGATAGGTAAGAGATAACGAAATTCTTTTACAGAAAGCATGATTTTAAAGTTGGGTAAAATTGCGAAAAAAAAGATTATTGAAAAATAAAAATTCTTGAATATTCTAACCTGAAGTTTCGAAAACTTTACAGGCATCGTCTCAGTCTTATCGCGAAAAAAAAGAACAAAATATTGGACTAAAAGAATCAAAAGTAAACAAGACAATAAGCCGCATAAAGACTTTTAAATTAGTACCCGTATTATAATTTGTTAACAGAAAATAAAAAGCTAAATCAAATTAATTATACCTTATATTTATTACTACAATTATTATTTATAATTATCCAATTAAGTTTTCGTATTTGCAAAGAAAATAATCTTTAAAAAATTAACCCGAAATTTTTTTAGTATTTAATTAAGTAATAAAACATAAATTTTATTGTAACGTAACAAAACGACCATTTCATTTCGAATTATATTCGAGAGAACTGTAATCAAGGGAAACCTCGAAACAAAAATAAACAGTTCTAAATAAAATCTCATGCAATCCATCAAATTTGTACTTGGTTAATTAACCTCAATCGTATGTGGTCTGCTTTCAAACCGCGATTTTTTAGGGTTCTTTATTTGAAATTTTATGAATATATATACCAAAAGTGTAGGAACCCACTCTTAACTTTTGCATGTTCCAAATTCAATCAACAATACATATTATCATTAGTCATTTGTTTAATATACCTAGAGAAGTTATGTGAAGAGAATGCGCAAGTCACTGCCCTATGACCTATTTTACTCATGAAATAATTTCAAGCTAAAAACAAATGAACTAATTTCAAAATTTCATATTAACTTAAATAGTATCACAGAGAGCAATAATGACTTAACCTCATCAACTCGCAACAACATTGTCACTGGTGTATTTTCTAGTATATTATTTCGTGACGTCACTCGACTCTCCTCATGTATTTCATGTGCCATGGTAGACTTTGAAAGACTAAGACGTCAAGAGATCTCTTAAGCGAATACCAGGCAGTATAATATTATTGGATTATTCGTTTGGCCGTACATGACGCTGTTTTTTTTTTTGGAGCGGTAGCCGGTATAACAATGATCTGGCACGGTATTCTACGGATGCGTAAAGGGGTTAAGAAGCGATTTAATATTATATTATTTTTATACAATGATTAATTGAAACTCTAAGAAGAAAGATTGTACCTTCAAAACAATTGTTTTCGCTAAAACGATCGCATACGAAACTAATTAATAACATTTATTCGCGCGAATACCCGTGATGTGCGACCAATGTATTTGAGCCCGGCGATGCGCACGCGCCGATGTCAAAGATTAAGCTATGTTGAAAGGATAGGTTAATGAAGAATTTGTAAAGCGATTGCGTGTAATAATTTATAATTTTTAAACATTCATATAATGATTATGGAGGGTTTTTAATCGTTTATAAGCTGGTTCTAATCCGGGCTTTAGCATTAATGTTAGGAAAAGAGAACTGAAGGGAGAGAGAGGCTAAGATGACTTAGAATAAGAGAACTAAAACATTTTGAAAGCCACCAGGTTTAAAGATTATCATAAGGCTTATTTATTGTGTAAACTTTTATTTCATTATTAATTTCGCAATGCAAAAGAAAATATGCATGTTGACAATGTTTTTTTAACGGAATCATTATTCAATTTTTAACGTATATAAAATTATTACAATTTATTGCCTTTACATTAACAATAAAATTCACACAAAACCCTTAATAGCTTATGGATCTATCAAATATCATAACAAAACTGTAGGTTTCGAACTAGCAAAGCTTATAAAATATTTATAGTATATAATATTTCTTGATTATTCGCATCACAATTTATTACTAAGAAGATTTATTATTATTATTAAAATCTTCTTGGAGATTAGTCGTTAAGGTACGCGACCTTAGTATATGAACATTGATGATGTATATATATGCATATGTATAGCAGTGTATACATGTATATTTTGTAGTTTTGTCAGTGTGCAATGTCGACCTTTGCGGCGCATGGCCTGCGACCTAGAGCTCGCGGGTGGGACTTACCTATCATTATACCTATTCACTTAAAAACATGAAGTTAGGAATAATACATTTAATTTTAATACAAATAAAACATATGAACAAATTGATAACAAAACATTTGAATTATTTTTAAACAAAACACTAAACACGGAATAGTTATTTGAAATTGCGACGTAAATCATAATCTATATCTATACTAACGTATGTATACTAATATTATAAAGAGGAAAGATTTGTATTTATGTATGTTTGTAACGAATTGGCTCAAAAACTACTGAACCGATTTTAAAAATTCTTTCACCATTTGAATGCTACATTATCACTGATCAATATAGACTATATAAATTATAAGAAAAAAATAAGAATCCTTACTAAAACTACAATAATGGTTACCCCGAGGTTGCCAAAAATTGCCATAAAAGGCAGCCGTCGTTGAAATATGGAACATAAACTTCATAGTACTTTATATCTTCATTACTACGCGAAAGAAGTCGCGGGCAACAGCTATTATTATATAAGATGAATAAATAGTTTGACGTTTCTTAATACTATGAGCAATTTTCAAACTCGATAAATTTATACGTATAACTTAATTATCCAATAAAACCTTGTCCAAGTATTACATGTGAATGGTATTAAACATTGATCAGTCCGGTGCCAAGTTAAGGAATGCCGCAGCCAACGTGCAACGGAAAGTAGCGGTGTCATCATTATTTGAAAGCGTTTTCTTTCTATGCTTTGAGTAATGAAAATATTATTCATATTTATATTTGAACTATTAATTTGTTTGTAAAGACTTTAGTATCAATCAATTACTCTTTCAGACAAACCATTGCTTACATTGTTTAGTTTAAGATTTTATTTATTTATATCTTATATTCTTTATAGTAGTCTTACAGCCTATGAAACAACTGCTACATAGTGATATATCATCTCGATTATTCTAGAACGTCACTTCACTTTCCGAAACTTAACAAGTGATCACACCAATTCGGGGCGGCATACTGGACTAATTACTATCATTAGGACAATAGGTTACTCTATGTACAGGATGGGGCGCGGGAATCTCCTCGAATTCAAAAAATCGGAAGTGACTTTAATACAATTTTGTCTTGGGTGTGCAAATTCAGAGCAACAATATCTACACTAAATGTGATTGTACAGTGTACATACTACATAGCCATTCTGGTAAATATTTTTTTTTATATCTCATATAGTTTTCTTTTACCAGCCTTTTCAAATGTGGGAGGTTCCCGTGCCCCACCTTTTATAGTTCATGTGCATTATTTATGATCTTCAATGATGTCCTCTCATTTTCATACACAGACATTATATTTTTCACATAAATAATATTAGTTGCAAAAACTCAGACTAGTTATAAAGTTTGTTTTGTTAGTTTCCAGAATTACTTTAGATCACTGGTGGCAGAAGACCAGATAAGATGAAAAGACGACAATGAGTCACCAGGTAATGTTCCCATGACGTGAGTCAGATGTGATTGGTATGAGTCAATAATTCTAATGCTCGTGAGCTCGTGAACTTAATGTTCGTGAATCCAAGATGTTTAGTAGGCGGATTGCCTTCTAGGATCTGTGTACTTGAGTTACAATTATTTAAAACTAATACTTTCGTCATTGCTTTGTCTGAAGTTTGTGTGACGTCATATCCGTTAGTTAAAACATACTATAAACGAGGTTAAATATATGAGCTTCAAACAAACAATATTAATAGCAACTTTTAAATTTTAATAAGTTATTTGCGGGTAGTTCTGATATCTTACTAAAATAATTTTTTTCATTGATAGTTGATATAAATTGGGGGTTTGTGTTACTATGTTAGTGAGCTAATTATTTTCTCCTGTCTTTTGTTTTAGTGTTAATTTGAGTTAAAAAAATTGACACTTTTAAAGCAATTTTTAGAATGTTATACATATACCAACTTTAGTAACATTTATTAATCTTTAAAAATTAAAACAAAAGAAAAACAGATTTCAACAGCTAAAATGTCTATTGTATTGACAAAAGTATACACAATGAGTGTAAGTTTCTACTCCAATACAAACGAAGGCTAATCCCTTTTAAAAAGTGATAAACAAAAGAATAAACAGTCTGGAACCAGTAAGTTGAACATCTGCATACAAAACAGATAAAGATGTTTGGTTAAATCAAGTTGTAACAAGAATAAATATTTGGTGCTGATTGTGCCTTCAATTTTACCCTTTTTAAGAATGGTTTGGGGAAATATGTATCATAGGAATTGTGGATGTACCTGTTAAAGTTTAGGAATGACTGTGGTCTATAATATTGGAAATGGGTAATTATTTTTTTATTAGAAAATCAAACGAGGCATACAATGTCAATATATTTAATACTAAAATCGTAGTACCTAGTAGTTTGTCTCCGCTTTCGTCCTCAGGCTTAACATCAGGTAGAGTGTTCTCATATGTCAGATGTCTATAAAGAAAAAAAATCGGGTTAAAAAATATAGGTCTAACGGAACTTTTTCTAAAACATTTGGCGAGTAAAACAAAACTTTCTGTCTAGCTGGTGGTCTATTCGCAGATTGCAGGTGTCCAGACTTTAATAACATCTTTTGTTGCTCCGGACACGTGCAAATGATTTAGGTAATTCCGATGTTTCATAGAAATTGAGCTTATTTTCTTTAATTGCCAAAACACGTGCAGTACTTCTGCTCCCATGTTTTTTATTACTGTTATTGTTTGTTGCACATCTGTGGCGCTAGCGTTTTCGTTTGTAATCTGTACTTTTTGGTAAACAATTCACTTTAAAGGGATAATTCGATTTTCTTTGTAGATTTTTTTTATTGTTCTTTTACAGGTGTGACGGATATGACCTTAAAGTTTCGTGTTTGAGAGAAACACACTACATTAAATTACTAAATTAAATTGTTTTAAGTCCATTGATAATCGTACAATTCCTATCTCATTTAAACTTGACAACTAGTGTTTTACCAATAAATCGACAATTTTTTTTTTCTTCAGAAATATAGGTACGTACGTTTAAGAAAATTAATTTGCATATAATCATATAAATAATGTTTTAAATATCAACCTTCTGTTTTAACCCCAATATATAATATAGCTTAAGTTCAACATAAAGATCGTCATATATTTATCTTATATCATATCATCTTTCTGTAAACGTGACATTCAATAATGCTACCAAATCCTATATTTATATTGTAATAACTATATGTATGTATTTAGCGCACAATTTATTTTGCGAGGGATAATATCATTGCAAACGTGACTTTAGGAACGCAGCCACGACTAACGGTGTTTAAAAAATAATTAAACAAAATAAATTTATGTATGAAATTTATATACCTATTACATTTAAAATTTATAAATAATAATTGTTAATTCTTTAAGAACATTACTAACTTTATTAATCTTACATTCCTGCCCTTTTTCCTAGGCAGTCATGGAGCTTAATTAATTTTTCTTTGTACATGCCACATTTACTAATTACTAATACAGCTCAATACGCCAAATCTTCTACATACACTACTTCTCTAAAACATATACTTCAAACAAGGACGCTTATTATAACAATAATTTTTATTTATGATTATTGATCATTTATATTTATTTTACTCAGCACGTTCTATCAATTCCCTTTTGGTTCTGCCGCGATGTCTTTTGCTGTCTAGAGTAGTGAACAGTGGGCTTATCACGAATTTAGTCTGGCTTTCGAACCGAGTTCGCTTCAAGCGTTTTGTATGGAAATTTGAGCAGCGCCACCGAGTGCGGATTTGGAACTACAATATTTTAGATACTTTTTGTTAATTTTCGAACGTCTCGATCTTTCGTTCATTTGATAGATTGCTGGTGCTCGTTAGTCGTTAGTAAAAATTCATGATCCCGATTGCTAACGGATCCGTTTTACCTGTGACAGCTCGATTCGAAAGCCAGACTAAATTCGTGATAAGCCCACAGTAGATGGTAGACTTCACCCATAATGAGTCAACTAAACGCGTCATGCGATCAACCTTATATACTTGCCTTATACCTTGATATATTTGCGTTTTATTATTAGGCTTTGAATTCATAGGTAGGTAATAATTTTGCTACGTAGCTTATAATAGTTTTATCTCGATCAAAAGTAGATAAAAAAATTACTTCTTAATAACCTAGCTAAGTCCTTACATGATATTTTACTTCATTCAGTATATTACCCTGATAGTTGAAGATGTCTTCCTGGATCCACAGCTTAGTGTGACCTTTACATCATCATCTGATATTGTAGAGTATCCTTTTACCTATTACTTAAGGCTATATTTAACGTAAATTTATCTATAACAATGCGTTATTATTGAGCAATTAATTTCATTGTATTTGATTTTATTGGTTGTCAAGTTTGTAAAGAATTTTTTTTTTTGTATTTATAATTTTAATGTCATATTTATTGTAATGGACTAATGATAAATAATTAATTATTGCAAAAATTGGTTTAACGATAAAAAAAGGATATTTTATAAACATATTATTTTAACATCTCGCCCTTAAATAAGATCGAGTTCTATTGATTTAGTATAAAACATTTAGTATGAAACTTCTACAACGTATTATAAACACATATTATAAAACTAGACTTTTATATATGTTTAGAGGTACTGATCGAAAAGATAATTATCACACAAAGTGAACAATCAAAGGAGAAGAAAAACAAGAAAGATGATAGTGACGGAACAAACGTTAAAACCTAAAATCTTCTTATATAAGTATTTTCAGCATTTAGTACTATATTATTTAGTATTTATACTTCCATATGTATAAGTTTGATAATATCAACAATTAGGTTGGAAGATTTTGCGAGAATATTTAAAAAGAAATAGTTGAATCACGATATACAGAGTGTGAGTGTGTAAATTTTAAAACGCATGTGCATATATTTTATTATTATTTCACGAAACAAATGTCTTTAATAATTAATAAAAAAACATAAGCGTGAGTATAATAAAAATTGTGTAATGGTGCTCGTAATCGATTCCAAATCAATTAGTATGTATTCGTGCATAGAGAAAGGAAAACTGAATTCCGTGTTTGGGTTATTTGTAGTTGCTTTGTATCATCCATATTGGGTTATACCGTTAAATGTAGCCGAGATAACTTAAGTTATTGCTTTGTTAACATTAACTGTTTTAGATAAATATCTCTTGTTCGCTAATTAAAACGTTATTATGAATTATTATAAAAAAAATTGTAGTCATTTTTAGTACAAGATATTGAAGCTTTAAAAAATTACAATATCATTCGAGTAAGCATATTGTTTCGTCATCTGCACAGCATCAAAAGCCTCCAGATGTCTTCTAATTGTTAAAAAGGCTTCCCAAGACAAAGCAGATGCTATGAAGAAGATTTATATGAAGGTATCGAACATCTGGTAATACGGTAATGTGAAATCTACCTGAGGCCGGACCTGCCTACCTAGCAATGCATTGTGTATACTGCGAGATCCTTTGCATGTGGGTGTGAATTGTTATAAGATAAACTTATATATATATAAAATCATATACGTTATAGTTGATTATTAATTGAAATAAATTTTATTATAGTAAAATTTTAAGTAAATAAACACTCGATGTAAACAAATGCGATTTTTGTTTGATGTTTTGGTAGTAACTAATTAAAAATAATTATATATGAGCCTAGTCGCGAATGTGATTTAACTAATTTAAACGTCTTAATGCGGGTTACTAAACGACATATTTAGATTTATTTAATATGATGTTTGGAAACCTTTGCAGCTATCGTGTAGTGTCGCTCGGGCTATAATAAAAAGTTCATTAAAACTAAATAACACCACGTGCCGGTTTTGCATATTATGTAACAAAACATATAGAGTTAATATTATTATAAAATTTCTGTTTTTTTTAATCGTTTTAAAACATTCGGACACTTTTATGTCATCGTCTTGATAATCTGCTCAAAGAATACGTTATAGGCTGTACTATAAAAAAGTGTGCGAGATTTCTTATAAGGTAATTAATAACAATGTTTATAATGAGTTACTATTGCGTTATTTTGACCTCGAGTGTAATAGTTACAAAATAAATAAAATAAAAAAATATAGTAAGTTGCATAGAGTCTTTTAAATTCGTTATCATAAATGTAGTTTAATTAAATATTATTCAATCAAAATCGTTCACTCAAATAAGTCGTATGAATAACTTCAACCGATTGCATCGCGACACATGACGCTCGGCCCATGCTTTAATTAAAAAAAAGCTCAAGATATCACCTGCCGACCAAGGTGTAGGCAGATTGACATCATATAACCTTAAAATTCCGTCGCTATCAAACCGATTTCGGGGATTTTATATGCCTATACTGCTTCAATGGATTTTTCCTCTGTGACAAAATATATTCCAGTAAATATCTAAAAATATATATCAAGAAAATCTTTAAAGTACATATCTCCAAATGTCTAATAAGAATCTTATGCAATGCTCAGTAAGTAATTATCCAAGTCTACTATAATAACATCCTTTTTATATTTTCGTTAGTCTAGCAAACGAATCGCTATTTCCTTGATAATTTTGTAAAATTAAGTTTGATAATAATTATAAACTTACAGGAATTATAGCATATTACAGGAAATGGGATTAAATCAAAAGTAATTTTAATTACTTGATAGTTAGATCAACGTTGTTCATAAATTAACGAAAATTCTCAGATAATCATTAGATAAAATTATTATGACGTTTAATTTGTTTTAGTTGAATTTATTATGTTTTAAGTAATTTATTTTGTATGATTGTTATCTGTTAATTTTAATATTATTTTTATTTACTTAGTATTTATAGATTGTCAACAAGTGACATATGTATGGAATTCCGCTCAGAAACTCAATTTTATGGTCAATTTTACCTGAAATTATTTCTAAGGCCTGTGAAAAATATGGCTTGTCTTTTTTAAACTATTATACTTGTTTTCAATATCTCTGCGTATTCTTAACTGATGTTATATTTTACACACACTGAGAATCAACTTGCAACAAAAAGACATCTAACGGAATAAAAATTAGCACATCTGCGATTACCGACTAAAGGATTGTATACCTACACAATACAACGACAAGTTGCTTTATAATTTTCAACTTTAAAACGCTTGTAGTAAGAGTAAAAACATAATACTATTGCAATGTATAACCAATTATGTGGGGAAATAAAACTCAAGGTGTGCTATATTATTTTTGTTCCGGTAAAGACAAGGTGTACTAAGGAAATACAAGTACATGAAAGGGTTGTTCATTCGATTCCCGTCGACATGTGGGGATCATCTCAGAACAGGTCGAATTGCAAAATCAAGTGTTGTACCAGAACGTATTTGTTATACGTTATGACTGTCCACTACCAGTGTATTGGTGTTGGCGAAATATAATAATAATAAAAAATTAATTTATCCAGTGTATATAGTATTACTATATTATGTATAATGTCTAGCTCAAATGGTATACTATGGTTAACATATTTAACTTCCAATAAGAATTATTTATCTTCTTCTATCTTATGTTTTTAGAAAGAGATAGAATACACCGTCAATTAGTAAAAATATTAACTCTTTAAATAAAAGATAGGTACATATATAGTTATAAATAAATATTAGCACAAAAGCTTCTTATTAAATACATCTTATAAATAAATAACGGTTGAAAGAAGGTGATAATTAATTTCATATCAATATTAATGATAGAAGAATGAACAAATAAGCCCACGTCTCTATGTGTGTACATCTGCCAAAACTATAAAAAAATGATTGATAAATCACTTATAAATTGTATGTCAAAATAATAAACAAAAATTATATATGAGTACAAAGGCCCACTGTCCACAGAAGCCTCTTACATAGATTACGGTACGAGTGTGTGCCGACTTTTTTCCGTAAGATAAGAATGTTACTATAGAGCTAAATGTATGTTAAACGAAATTTGTGCAAAAAATAATGTCCGTGTTTGCAGAACAATGCGTAATCTAGATTATTGTTGATGGGACACGAATTAATTATATTATATTTGTAAATATCGGACCACTGGACCAATCCTCGTATAATAACAACTTAGTTTCTAGCACTTCTCTAGTGTATTCAACTAAACGTGTAATCCTCTTTAATTTGATGATAAAGACGGTACCATAATTACAATAAAATATAACTTGCGTTATTTTAAAAGTTTTAACCAGTGTCTTACGATGCTGATATTATTTGTGTATATCAAATCAAAATTTTAGAAGAAACGGCACTCAGAAATAACACTTGAGCGTAGTTTGATCTGTGATTAGGTGAATCAGTATTCAAATACATTTTATTTCATTTTAGGCAGTGAACATTATTTACTAATAAATAATAAATCTTTAAATACGGCAACCAATAGGCAGTAATCAAAGTAAAATAGTAATATGTGCATATACTTATATATCAAACATCCAATTTAAACATTAATTCGCATGTTTCCTTTCTGTTATTTATATATAAGTAACTATTAAAACGATTTATAAACAGAACATAATGACAGCTAGGTGACAATAGACAGTTGCAATGGACTATTATCATTGGTCAAGAATCACGTCAACAAATTTTCAAGCATGTGATTGGTCTATTTTCGTACGACTGAGTGACATTTGAATCTGAGTAACGTTTTGATAATCTCTTTTGAGCGTAATTTCTGAATATTGGCCTATGTTTTAGTCAACACATTTGTTATTAGTCATCGCTTCGCTTTCTCCAGTACTTACAGTTTCTTAAATGCAAATAATAGCCTCACACGCGCTTTGGGTTGCTGCAATTTTTATTCCACTCTGCCTATAGTCATAACCTGAAACGTTATATAGGAGACGTATGACAGAGTTGAGTGTCTCAGTTCCACTTCAAGTCGGCCTTATTGACAACGTCGGCAATTTGGATATTGACGAGCGGTATAAGTTTTTGTGCAAGCGAAGTAAAAAATGATTGATAAATTACTAACAAATGACATGTCAAAATAAAAAAACAACACTAATCATTCGACGCTGATTTTTAAGAAACGGATGTATCAACTAAATTTAAAACGGAAATTGGCAGTGAGAACTAAAAATAATAATTTAAAAAAAGTTTAAGATGATTTTTAAACATTTTTGTAGGTCAATTTTTTGTTATTTTATTATGCAGATGCTAAGTTCAAAACACAAGCGTTTCCGAGTTAAGGCAGATGTCTTCAAATTTTTCTTTTTAAAAAATGGTAGCACCTTTCGAGGGCCCTTGTAGATTTTTTAATCACCTCCGTAACACACTTAATTAAGAAACCACAGCTTTACTTTGTATACACTATCTGGTTTAAAGAAGGAATTACGAATTAGGATTTCAAATGTGCTCAGGTCAAAGACGTCATGTTAATTGTTATTAAAAATTATAGTGATACATAAAACATTACAATTTACGTGTTCACATTAAAAGAAGTTAATGACTCGAAACTTATGTTACAATTAAATCAACAACTAACTCACAGAATAATTAGAAAAGGAGATAACAAAATTATTACTTAATAAATATTACAAAAAGTGCAAACAAAAATAAAAAACGGAAACTCCCATAATAATAAAATGTCATAAACATAAAACTGAATTATGTTTTAAACGAGCGCTTTTCCGTACAATAACCTCAATGACAATAATCTTGTTAAAACTAAAACACACGTATAAATGAATACGTTAATAAACGACCTCGAATTAAACTTAAGTGACGCCATTTTCCCTTCGGCCAAAATTATATGACATGCGCACGCGCATCAGCACGGAGATGCCCGACAGAAGCCGAAGATTGTTGCAAATTTGCTTCTCAATTTGGGCGCAATTTATTTTGAATTAAATGTTTTATACGATAAGGTATATTTTTCGTTGACGTATCTACTAAGCGTGTCAAAAAAGGTTTTGTGGAGAGCAGATGTCTTCTGTAAGCTGTTTTGAAGTTACTTTTGTGTTTTTTTCTTAAGAAAGACACCGTACATTCAGGAAGAAAGATGTTCAGGTAAACAAGGATTTGGATCTCAGCAGATGGTTTCACACGTCGCCTAAGAGGACCATGTTGAATTATATCACTTCCGGTCAGACAAGTCTAGATTATTTAAAAGTAATTTTAATTTGAAGTGGGAATCTATTATAACCGTGTCGGTTAACGTCGGCGACGTCCGTTTTCTTATCTTGATTTACTTTTTAACTTCTCAGAGAATCGCTTTTGCAGTTTTAATGATAGGAGATGTTTTAATTGCCATGCATTTCTTCGTAAACGGTAAAATTGTATTTCAATCGACGTTATCTACGAGTATTACATATTTGGGTGGATAATTGTTTTTGTTAAGTGCCTGGGGGAAGAGTTTAATAACATTTGTATAATTTCAGAATATACATAGCTTTGTCCATATCCTTTAATCTTTATTGTTTGCATTTAGTAGTCTGCAATTGAATTTTTTTATATGTATATTATTGTATACAGGAAAATATTATAATAAATATAAATTGTAAATAAAACATATCTGAAAGATATGGTATGATATTAAATTAAAAACTTTAACAATATAATTAAACTATAGACAAAATTAAAGAACTCAAAGACGATCCATTGTTACTCGGTTGCTAATGCTTTTGTAAAGTATCAATTGACTATATCAATCGGGCAACAATTGACAATCGCAATTGATCGTCTTCGAACCATTTTATAAACGTTGCGAAGTTTGCTTAAAAGTTGTTTAACATAGCATTGATATTCCACGGACGATCTTAAATTAGTTTCGTCTGCATTTAGTGTTATTTATTGACTTTGTACGACCTAAATAACTTATTCATGGTCATTTTACCTTAATAAAGTAAGATGATTAATTTATTTATTTTTATTTACGACAGTCGCAATTATTTTAAATATAATTTATGCTATTAAAATATGATTTGGATTTCCTCTTTTAAAAAAAGTCTTAGTTAAAGGTAAATTATATAATAGTAAAGTACCTAAATATAAGATCTAACTAGAAAAAAATAATCATTCGTGGTTGAATTGGAATCACATACAAACATCTACATTGATATGTATATACAATATACATAGGTATGTCTATGATACAACTATGAAACATATCATAAGTAAAAGATTGCACCAAAAACTTATTTTAAGTAAAAAATTTTTCGCTTGCATAGAAACCATTCGTCTTATGTTTTTTTTTTTGACTTGGCACGTACCAAACCAAATGTTGTATGACAGCAGCTGCTCCTGCGCATCTTTTAAGATCATTTCGCGAAATTTCGAGTTTCACAATACCATATGCTCTTCAATGCAGTTTAGCACGTGTTGCAAGTGCCTGACACAAAATAGCTACTATGTCGCTGTAATTTATACAAAGCAAGTCCACTTTAATGATTATACATAATTAGCGAATGTACAATTCAGTACAAAGTATGGTAAATTAAATGAATGTAATTCATTTAATACTCGTAGTATGCAGAAATATATGTAGGTGTGCGGTACAACTTTAACAGGCTTCGTGAAGAAATAATATGAAAGAAACAATTAATTTAATGACACTTTGTAGTGATGTCTTAGGCCCGTATTTAACGTTTGAGCGTAGTTCAATCTGTCACTACACACAATCACTACTTAAATGCATTTTATTCCATTTTATGCAGCAACAATTATTTACTAATAAATAATAAATCTTCCAACACTGCAACTATCAGACAGTAATCAAAATAAAATAGATTTGGTTACTACATATTTGGTTACATATATCTCTTCTTTAGTCTAGCATATGTAAATCAATGATCTTAATGTATTCTTGTTCACTTTATTTATAAGATAATAGATGTGTTAAAAAAAATTGATGTTAAAAAATTACTAGACAAATAACGTCATAGCGCTTTCTTTAAAATTCAACTCAGATAATTTAATATGCAGTTTTAGCAAATTGCTCTCAATATTTTGCAGTCATCGTATCATTAATGACTTACTTACCGTACATCAAGTCACATAATCTAATTAAAATTAAATAATGTCAATTTTGTATCAATTTAAGTCTTGTTTACACGCTTCAAGTGATTCAATTGTACAAGTATTGTGTTGAAAAAACAAAACACTATTGAAAATATTTTTGAATATGCGACTATTATTTAGATGACAATAGTCGCTTAGCAAAGAAACGTTCTATTAAATTGAACAAAATAAACGTAATAGTAAGCTGTATAGAGTCCTTTAAATTAAGGATATTTTATTTTACTTCGATATAATTATTGCAATCACCAAAGGCTTGGTAACTAAACTGATGTAAGCTGGCACTAAAGATTGGACATCGATGGCGCCCGCATAGTAGGATATATAAATCACAAGCTATAATTGATTTTTATGTGTTAGCAATGCCCAAGTTGTTATTCCCACAGAGATTTCCGCAATAAGACATTCGCCATGGATGTTATTATATCACTGGATCGTGTGAGTTTAATAAATACTGCAGTATTACATGTCAACATAGACAATTGCATTTACTCGAGTCGGAATTAAAGAGAGATTGTTGTCCGTACATTTTTATCTTTGGTAGCAGAGATCGCTTTAAATACAATAATGTAACTATTTAATAAGACGTATCTATAGTACTTCTTTTACAATGACATTTATAGTTTGAATTATGAGAGACATTATTGTAATCTATATAAAATAAATCCTAATTTAAGAATTAAAATCGATTAAAGAAAGTTTTACTATACATTCCAATTGGTATAATAGTTATGAAGTCCATGTTGCAGTCCACAGCATCATTGCACATAACATTTTTTTGTTCTGACCATACTTGCTCATTAGATACACACAGGTCTCTAAACTTTAAGTTTTCTTTGTCTTGATCGTGCAGATGAGTCAGCTTCTCTTTTTAAATTAATGTTAGTTTTGAAATAATATTACAATAAACTAAGTGTATTATTATTTATTTTTTTCGTGTATTTTTTTCATATTATTTTATCGCCTTCCATTCGGAATAAAATTGCTATCAGTGTATCTATTCACTATATTTCTAATATGATAAGACGCAATTCGTAATATATGTATATTAGACATGTATAAATACAACAACAATATAATTCTGAAACAAAGTTATGTGTTTCTATGATAAGTTATTGGAGAGAAAAAACCAAATAAATAGCCGCCTGTGTGTAGTCACTTCTAAGATATATATTTTTATAATAACATTTCCTGGCCTTCGAGCTTCAAGCGACGAGTAAATATTGTCACTTCGTACGATACCTCGTAACGACAATTTTTCAAATGTCTATCTGTTGTATAACATACATTTTAATATTAGAAGTTACATTTTATTCTGTCACTATTTATTTATATACATGCTATAAATGATAATAATATATGTATAAAATTCATATAATAATTGTATACATTACATTGTAATTCTCGACTCCTATTTATCTTATAAATACATATATATTTAACAGCTACTTTAAAAGCTTATTACCTATCGCATTGGTCATTGTTACGAATAACTAATAAAAATAATTGTACCCAGATGTGATGTTATATCGTTGTCACTGCTCGACGCTCATATAAGCATCAGCTCTGTGCTTGTCTTATAAACTGTGGGCTTATTACGAATTTTAGTCTGGTTTTCGAACCGAGTTCGCTTCAAGCGATTTGCATGGAAATTTGAGCAGCGCCACCGCGTGCGGATTTGGAACTACAATATTTTAGATACTTTTTGTTAATTTTCGAACGTCTTGATCTTTCGTTCATTTGATAGATTGCTGGTGCTCGTTGGTCGTTAGTAAAAATTCATGATTCCGATTGCTAACGGATCCGTTTTACTTGTGACAGCTCGATTCGAAAGCCAGACTAAATTCGTGATAAACCCACTGTTATAATTGACTCTAGTTCTATTACAATAAAAACAATAAACAAAGCACATGGGCTAGATTGACTCGTTTCATATCTCTGGGTTTTCTAAGAGTTTTGAAGTGAAGTAAATTATGAGAGATAGAAGGATATTTAAGAGGGGATAAAACAAAACTAAATAATAGTTATTTTTTTAAATTCCGGAAGTCCGTATAGATATATCCAATTCAACCATGATTACTCATCTCATAATAATATTCATTATTTATACAATTAATATAAATAATAAATGTATTTAAAATCGTGTTCAGACATCGGCAAAAAGGCGGTTTGGCTTTATAAAAAGCTCTGAGCTTTCGTCGACTAATTTAATTTCCGACTCCTAGCTGATTGATGAACAAAAAACGCGTAAAGTTCAAATGCTATTTATTCTTTGTCTATTTGTTTTTTATAGTTTAATTTAGAGGTCACGTGCGGTTCTCTGAGCTTGTCTAAACGTTGTTCATATTTGAAACGTTACATTGACGCATTGACTAAATAGATTATTCAATGTGTATATAAATAATATTTACTTTTAATAGTTATAAATATCCTTAAAATCTAATTTTAAGAATACTAGGAAATCCAATACTAATAATCAGTTTTCCGTCCCGGGGTAGAGCAACCACATCGAAGCAGTTGGATATAACGAAAAGAGTGTGATGGAGATAGTCCAGTGGGCTTATCACGAATTAAGTCTGGCTTTCGAATCGAGCTGTCACAAGTAAAACGGATCCGTTAGCAATCGGATCATGAATTTTTACTAACGACCAACGAGCACCAGCAATCTATCAAATGAACGAAAGATCGAGACGTTCGAAAATTAACAAAAAGTATCTAAAATATTGTAGTTCCAAATCCGCACACGGTGGTGCTGCTCAAATTTCCATACAAATCGCTTGAAGCGAACTGGGTTCGAAAGCCAGTCTAAAATTCGTGATAAGCCCACAGTTTTCCGTCCCGGGGTAGAGCAACCACATTGAAGCAGTTGGATATAACGAAAAGAGTGTGATGAAGATAGTCCTATTGTTGTTATCTCATACATATTTAATTAGAAAAGGTGTCATAAACAATCAAATTTAAAATATGCTGAATGTTTAGACTGAGGGTTATTTAAAATTTATTATAGGCGTTTATTAATTAATGATACAGTGATTTAAGGCACTCCTCCACATTGTTGAATCATTCAGAGATACTCAGACAAATTCCTAGCACGTCAATGTAACTTTAAGTATATATGTGCATATAACGGGTTTGTTTTTGTTTTACTAGTATTTCTATGATCTCTATTCTGTTGTTTAATAAAAGTCTATCATAAATGTATACCGTATGATTCAAGATAAATTAATAATATATTAAAATTTAAAAAAAAAACAGTTAAAAAAAACAAGTTTTCCCAGACACTCGAGTCCCACAAAATGTGACGTCCAAGACATATATTTGCACGAAATTATATTCATGTACAAACAGGTGCTTAACTAAGTTTACTGACATCCGACCTTTACCACTGAACGCTCTGACCTCTTTTCCACAGCCAAAATTAAGAAATAATACTTATCCATTAACGCTTCTCTTTATAGTAACTTTATATGACGTTGAAGAATGGCTGAGATGTATTTCTTCTATATCAAAATGTTATTAGATGTAAATGATCATGTTTAAGGATGTAGTGTAAAGATTAGTCTATGTGTGTGTTGTTGCGCAAGCGCATGAGATGAATGAGTCACAGCTTAAAAGCTTCAAAGTTTTGTTTTACTGTGTAATCTTTTAGATGTTGCATTTAACATTGCTTTTTTACACAATGACATATAGTAAGTACATACCGTTTATTGTTTAAATTTATTGATTATTATTTCATTATTTATCAATTATATTTTAATATTATTATTATTT
This sequence comes from Tineola bisselliella, assembly GCA_028551675.1. NCBI lineage: Eukaryota > Metazoa > Arthropoda > Insecta > Lepidoptera > Tineidae > Tineola > Tineola bisselliella. The sequence continues at coordinate 32,153 of JAPWLS010002513.1, read as the reverse complement.
ATTCATTAAACTTAGCCTATTACAATATAAACACTATAAAGTAATAAACAATATTTAAAGAACCATCATAACATCAATATTGATTTGTTATGACAATTAAAATTATAATAAATGAAAAAGAGTTAAAATTTGTATTAAAAATTTTAATTTTCAGTTATACATATGATTCAGTAATGACTTACAACGACATAATAGGAGTTAAATAATTTAACGTTGATTTGTTAAAGCATAAATGTTGTTTTATAATAACTTAATATTAAATCATATAATATTGTAAACTCATCAAAATACAGAAACACGTTCTCGTTTCACAGTAAAATATCTGTAAGTAAAAGCCCGCAAAATTGGACTATTGCAGTCGAGATACGTTCCGACGGACGATTATAGCTCGCATAACCAACATCGTTCCCACGGCGAACACATACAAACAAGTCATCATTAACTTCAATTCTACCTCCACGCCATAACCATCTTTATATAAACACACACCAAAGACTATAATCCCAGAACGATAATCCGTGTGTGCTTGGATTCAGTTTAAGTAATTCTGTATTTTAAACGGCAACATCGCAGAATTCAAATTTCAAAAACAATATTTAGAATGTTGTTAAACTTACCGTGTTAGTTTGCCAATACAACTTTGCACTCTCGAATTTAATATACAAAGATTAGATTAGTTTGAATGAATGCATTTTTTTTATAATCGAGCATTTATGTAGTAACAGAATTAATTTGTCCGGACTATATAATTTTGATCTTTTTAAAGTTTTGTGCTGTTTCTAAAAGAATCGTTTTCTTAGTGTAAATAATAACTGTCATTTCATTTCCCAACGCTAATAATTATTTAGTATTACGATAATTTGTTGATTATGACCAATATAACTGGTTGTCTGATTTTGGTCATCGGTACGATTCCCATGAATTTCGATTTTCACTTTCTTTTTGAAATAAACTGCAACGATTTATTATTTTATTAAGACTACACTTCCGATTTAATATTAATTAATTAATTATTAATATCATTTGTCTACTGCATTTTATACGTGCGTAATTTGTTTTTTATTATATAGTTATCCAGTATATGACTGTAGAAATTAGCATTTATAAATATTTAGTAATCACTATGCCGGCTTGATGAGAAACGCGACATATAGAACATAAAAAGATATCTATTATTATGTAAATAGTGCCCTTAATTAAAACTATTGAACTTGTAGAATACAAATTTAAAAAAGTAGGTATAAACATTAAAAAATATAATTAACTATTTTTAAATTTTATTGTTCTAAATGATATTGTAATTAAATTATTCTGTCTACAGCCAGTTGATTTTTAAAGATGTATTACTGTGAGTTGATAATGGAACTAGTTTGCCTTGAATGGACGTGCTATAAGGACCAATACACATCTTGAAACTTTGTAAGTAAGATGATATAAGGTCATGAATTGTATATTGGATTTTAGTTTCATTTACAAAGTGTATGTTAGGGTTTAGTTCAATAATAGACGGCTATTTTGCATGGTGTATGGAGATATATGTATTATTGTAATTTTTGTAAATATTAAAGTGACCCGAGTTAATCCGGGTTAATTGGTGGGCATACACAATTAGTACATTGCTCTCATAAGAATTATTTTGTTTTTAAAATTCGTCAAAACAAATGATATATTTATATAGAGTGATTTTTAAGGAGAAATTAAAAAATACATATACTTACGTATATGACCTTTTGACCTTGAATTAGGATAACCTTGTCCTACGGTCAACAGAACAAGGATTATACAAAGATAATAAAACCCAGACCCGAGACAAATGTCAAATTGACAATCTCTGTGGCGCAACGGTTAACGGTGGGCTTATCACGAATTTAGTCTGGCTTTCGAATCGAGCTGTCACAAGTAAAACGGATCCGTTAGCAATAGGGATCATGAATTTTTACTAACGACTAACGAGCACCAGCAATCTATCAAATGAACGAAAGATCGAGACGTTCGAAAATTAACAAAATGTATCTAAAATATTGTAGTTCCAAATCCGCACGCGGTGGCGCTGCTCAAATTTCCATACAAATCGCTTGAAGCGAGCTCGGTTCGAAAGCCAGACTAAAATTCGTGATAAGCCCACGGGTGTTAGATCCCGGGTATAAAAGGTGTATATATTTATAAATATATAAAATAAATTCAAATACATACAATCCTCTGACTTATACTAGGATAATACAATCAATCAATAATACTAATCAAATCCGGGAATCTCACAACAGACTGATATGAATAATGTTCCAAAAAAACTATCAAATATCATGACATCATAAATGTTATATAGGTACCTATAGATAAGCGATTTATTCAATATAAAAATTAAAGAATCCAGTTTTTTTTTAACTTAAACACACCGAACATGGCTCCTTTACAATTGGCGTGACTCAAGCCGTAGAAAGTACAAGAAGGAATCATAATCATTTTATAGTAGTCAAGCAAAAATAAAAATAGTTGTACTTAGGTCTACTAGATAAATTGAAAGGATCTATAATAATCTAGAACATGTACAAAACAACGTCTAAAAGCAATTAACATATAAAATTCTATTAATAATCGGAGCGTGTACAGCAGTCACGATGCAGCAACAGACGGGCATATGCAATGAAAAACTTCGATTAAAACATCACATAACAATTCTGATATAATTATAATAGATACCAAATATACTTTAGAATAATGTAAATACGTTATTAGAAATGCAACCATAGAAAAATGTTAATGAACCAATAGTCCATCCATTTGGGAAGGTTATGCCTTATAAAATATGATTTTCCTAGTGGGTCAGTGTGTGTGTCAGTGTCAATATACGTCTTGCACACATACTTCTTGACGATCATAAACAACAGTGGCGCCATCTGTCTGAATAATAAAATACTATGACACTACTGAACAATGACTTAGAAGAAATCCTGATCTAAGTTCTTCCATTGAAAATTTTCTTTTTAAAGTTAGGAACAATTGCATTGCTAATATTTTAGTATGTTAGTAACGATTTCATAATAGAAATTGAAACTACGTAAGGGAAGTAAATGCAGCTCTTTTGAAAGCTGTGGTTTATGCTCTTCAGCATACCCTTAGTTATAAAATCGTGAGTTATACAACTGTATTTCGTGATAAAAACATCCTTCATGTTCAGTGATGTATTATTTTAAAGCCTCATTAATTTATGCTAATTAATAAACAGCTAAGGAAAACTGCAGGATGTATGCAAAGGTCAATTTTATATTAAACCATTTATTACTTAATTTGCCTTATAAAATATTATTTATTTTGTTATTGCTATGATTGTGTCTAATAGGAGTTCTAAGGTCCACTATCCACTGATATGTCTCTTTATAGTTGACGGCCAATAGCTGACCTAACATAACACAGCATTACATCCTACCTAAATTTTGCTGAAAAACATATAATTATTCCTAAATTATTTCTTAACCTTTGACATTGCCAAATTATTATTATTATTTATTTATTTACTTTTAGCAAATTTGCTCCAATAGAGCGCTTTTACTCGTCAATACATATACAAATATAAATGAAATAAATTTATTAATTTAATAATTATCAATTTGATTTAGCTGCTGTATACTGACTGGCATTGTCTACTTACATACTAATAATATATAATAAATCGATGTAGAAGAATAGCTGCTGTATAGGGGCATTGTCATCCTATTGTATACCTAAGGGTAAACATAAAATGACATGGATTATGTCCAAGCTTTTTTATCAGTAAGATATTCATCTAACGTCTAACGGAACGTCTTAAGTTTAACATCAAAAAATATAAATCCTTAATAATAAGAACATTCCCTATTCCAATCTGTAATTAATACTGTAACTCTACACGTAGATATATTATAGAAAAATCAGGTGTGTTATGTATGTAGTTAAATATCACCTTGATATGAACAGTTATATTTCATTGTGTTGGCAGGATATGTACCGCATAAGGATCGTGGGAGCGCAGCACAACTGTACATTCACTCTAAGTATTAAACACTTTCTTTTATAAAAACATACAGGTGAAATTTATTTGGCATTTTTTACTGCTATTTTGTTGTATTTTGTAACGGGAACACTAGTTTCGCAGATATTGGGAATTAGTCTTACTAAAGATCGGACTCCTATACTCCTTTCGCGATCACTATTTATAAAATTAAAAATCTATATTTCGTATAGGCCCTTTAAGCTCTTACTTATAGTCAGAATCTACATTTCGGAAAGGTATATGAAAAGAATAAATCACAAGAAACTCGCCAATTATGATTGCCATGTACCACATAAAGTTAGTCCATATTAGTAAGTACATTTTTGCTTAATAACTGTAAATTTTATACAATAAATGTAAATAAAGTTAGTACCTAAGTCTCGATCATACTAGGTTGGCATCAAGATAGTAATTTATTTTATAATAACCGTTTGTTTAATACGCTTCTCAAATAAAGGCATAAGTATAGCTCAATTTCAGTTCAATTTACGAATCACACCTAGCATAAAACAAAAGTGGCATACCTATTGTGAAACATCAGATAAAACAAAAGAAGCCAAACACTAGATATTATCATACGTGTTTAAGAACACAATTACATAACATATCCTGTCATTACAACCCCTAAACAACCATATGAAAACCCTTTATGTGGTCACGCAGCACGTGCGATTATCGCGAATTTATTCGAGTGCCCTAATAAAGTGGTTCGGTGAATTTTCACGATGTCAATTACTACTTAGGCGAACACTTTATCACGCGCTTTTAGTTTTCTAGAAAGTTTTTATTATTATGAAAGAAAAAAATAATGCCATTCTTAATGAATGATTGATAATACGCTGATAAAATTATGCAGATTTTTTTGAACTCTAAAAAGCGATATTATTCGATATTGAATTCTATAGTTTAATATTTTCTTCACTCGTTTACATTTGTTAAGAAATATATACGATATATTAATTAGCTCAGTTAATTTTGACCTCATGGAACCTTGTTACACTTAATTACAAATTAATGTCAAAGGAAGTTTGAGTCTATAAAATAATTATGCGCGTTTTATATTAATGTAACAAAGTTCTAATTAATTTTAAACGTAAACGTAAATGTCAATATTTGTTAAAAAAAACAAATTCAATAATTTGTATTACACTTTACGTAATCTTTAGACAAAAGTTACAACACTAAAGCAAATCGAATGTTCTATTTTATTAATGAAACTAGTTTTATTTCTGTAATAATGGTAATAAAACAACCGATTAAAGTGTAACGAATCAGCCATTATCGTCAAAACAATACTTTTAAATTAAGATAATAATATTGTACCACATATACCATTTATACATTATACCATACCATCAACGCTAAATCCTAACACCATGATAGTACTATTTGCTACTGATGGAGACAGCGGTCCATCCACTATACCACTTCAGTCCCCTATGTCAACTTTCCTTATTTTCAGCTAACACGACTAAATCACTTCATAGAAGAATTTGAAGTGATCGTACTGTCCCGGGATGTTAATTACCATAATCCAAAGTAGGAACTACACTTATTGCGTATGTGCGAATTCAATTATAGAATTAGTTATTGCAGACCATTTTAAAACAAATAGTTTGAAAGCTTAAATAGACAATGTAATTTTTAATTACTCTTCTAATTCCAAAGATCCGTTTAACGTTCTTATCATTACAAACTATCTGTACAAAGAATGTACGTAGTTATTTGGCTTGTAAAAGGAAATCGCCTATTGCTTCAAACAATGTACGGAGCCAGCTGTTGAGATAATAATCTTGATCGCGTTTGTCTGGCATGTGATTTGTTAGGGTTTTTGCGACAATGTTGTGATCACCTGCTTTTTTAAACAGAATTATAAAACATTTTATGGTTTTCTTTACTAATGAACTACACATAATGTTAATCAATGTTTACTACGCACTGTAATAATTAAAGCTACGCATACTAGGCTCATAGTTAGTGGTTTAGTGACTATTGGCCGAATCTGAGTCGTAAGCAGCCAATTAGACTGCAAACGAGTAAGCGGTTCACCACAGTCAGCAATTTGACTTACTGTAGATACTCTACTATTTAAATTAGTTGACATATGCACACATAACGGGAGGAATGCATTCTGCTACGGTCTACATACCTTTCCTCCAGCCGGCATAACTGATTTCCAACTATTTTTTTGTTGCTGCACACTTTTAACGATTTCAAAATTTGGCGGAAACGAAGAAAAAGATAAGTTTAAATTTTTTAAAATTATATTATTTAATAATATTAACATTATTATAATATTTCTAAAATTCGGCGGCACACAGATTTTCGTGGCACAGTGGTTGAGAATCACTGCTATAGACATTTCTAGACGGATGAAGTTAAATCAGAACCTTGTTTTATAAGGTCACTGTCGATGGAGTAGCCGCAATCTGTCTGATTATCATATAACTACTTAGCCATAAAACAAAAACCCCCTGCTGCGTCTGTCTGATAGTTTGCGGTTGTCTCAGAAATTAATGAAAGGGGTTTCGTACGGTTTTCATCAAGAGTTTTGTGTAAGTTTATTATATTGAAATGAAAATCGTTCATTAGCATAGGCACAATCAAAGCCTGTATATGAAACAATTAACAAAAAAAACTGAATTTTAATTCAGAGAAAAAAAAGTAAATAACAATCTTTATATAAAAAAATCAAAGTGTTCCAAAGTGAAAATAAAAAATAAACCGTAGTAGCAACAGTTGTTTTTATACTAATATTTTTCGGCAAAAGGAACTGTTACTTGCTTTTATATGATGGGACGAACTTAACGTTAGTATCGTAAGACATAAAGTAAGGTAAGTGACGCCCTTGGTAGCAGTCAGATAAAATTTAAGATTGCAATAAAGAAGAAAACAGTTGCATGTTATAGAAGAGTAAATAAAAATCTCTAAAAAAACATTAAAATTCAAGAAAAAAAGCAATAAAATAAAAACTTTCTCTAAAATAGGTAAAAGTAATCAGTCGGCCGATAAAAGGCCATAAGCACATCCAACTAGAAATAAAATTATAATATTTAATTGGTCACGATGGTTAGGCATGAGTACGGAGGGTGTTAGCCCTCGTGATGCGCGTGGCGATCGTGCGCTTGCGCATGTGCCTCTTATAATGATAACAATACTATTATTTTATTGTATTCCGATAGTTTTATACTTGATTTTTACTATTTTCATTGTTGGGAGATGCTTAATTCGAGTCTATTGTAGTGTAAGTACATTAAACTTTAATTTCAACTATAAGCCCTTTAAACGACACCTGTATTTTTTCCTAATAATGCAATAATCACTACTATCACGTTTCATGATGGCTGCACTATTGTCGAATTGTCAAACTAAAATAATTAAAATAATCGTGATGGGATGGCAAGCCGCAAAAAGTAACGTTCTAAGACACTAATCTGTAAGACACTAATCCCATACAAAAATAATAACAAATTAAATTAAATAGGGAGTAGGGTCTACTTGTCCCTAAATATGAAGTAACACCGCTACTCGTAACCTAATATCGTTTGACCGCAAAGTCCACGTGTAAGGCGTGTCATCGTGCACGCGTTGGGAGGGGGACAGAGAGCGTGACGTGTGCGGTGTTCCGAAGACTGGATACACAACAGACTTTTGCACTTGTATTAAACACTAAAACCTAAGTCTATTATTATACAGGAAGTTCAGAAATATTCATATTCTTCTGTGACGTAGTGGTAAGCGCTTTAGACTAGGTACTATTTAGATTGCCTGTGGTCTTACTTATAATACAGGATTATTTTTATTATTATTATGTTCATAACCACTTTCATTGGGAAAATAGAACAATGATGATAAATATATGTAGGTTCTACGTTTTTTAATAAACTAAATAATGAAATAATAAAAAAATGTTCACACAATAATTTCACTTTTAATTATGTAAATGCATGCTAAATTTTAAATACTGTGGGAGATAATGCAATGGAAAATCATAAAAGTCCTTTCTCCGCCGTTTAAATAATAATTTTTGTTAATAAATTTAGATTCTAGATCTTTACGATTCACTCATTTATAGAGCTTCCTTGTTATCTTTCAAAATATCTAATTAAAAAGCCACTAGTTATCGTGTGACCCACAGACCGAGTAGTTTAATTAAAAACTTTTGCATATTCATAACAAAAAAGGTTTCACTTTAGGGGCTGAAACAGATGAATAAATTATGTTTTATTAAAATAATAATTAGTAATTATGGTTATCATAGTCTGGAAACAGTCAGGTTTTTAGACACACAAGTTGGAGTTTTAATTGGAACAAACTTTTCAGCACTTAGTGGACCAGAAGGAATTGGAATTGGAATTTCCCCATGTAAAAAAGTTTCATTCACTTTTCCTCTTTTCTCTGTCAACAATGAACAACAAGAAAAATATGTGTTCTAAGAATTTTAAATATAGCCTCCTCGTGTTAATGTTACAAAGTATACTCTATTTTTGTTAGTTATTCACTAAAACATCTCTTCGTTAATAATAGATATTACTGCATCCATCGCACATCTACGTTGACACGGTTCCGGTTTGTGCTGTCAGTCATAGCAATCTATGTAGAGATGTTTTGGTAGATTTATCGATAGCGCTTAGTTATATAATAACATAAATAAAAATCATAAACACATTGCACATTCAATGCTCTGACTCCGTGACAATGTGCTGTGAGATCATGACAAGGATAATAAATTCAATTGTTTTATTCAATAATACTATAATATAGGTATCAATATAATTATGTTACTGATAAATATTTTTGGGGTTAATTCGGGTTTAATAGACTAGCGTGATTGCAGATATATATCAAATAATAAAGTACGTGTTTTTGTAGATCGTCAAACGTATATTTATGCGTTATTTATTATGTACGACTGTAAGGTAAGCCGACCTGTAAAATCAACATTGATTAAATCACATTATAAATATTGTCATAGGTTATGTAATAAATAGCATTTCCTCTACAGTCGACACCATCCTGTTTTGTGTTATCGAATGAAAGGGTGAGTGCGCACGTGTTACGACACGTGGGGGTATTTATTATGGGTACGTAGGCGTATTTTTTTTATTTGGTGAAAATTAGGGAGTTAGTAATAAAAATCGAGTTTAAAAGATAAAATATAAAATCCTCGAGATACATAACTAATTTTAACTGTAGGTAGTATAAAATAATTGTAAATTTGTGTTTCAAACAAAATCTAAATAGACATTATGTGTTTTCAAAATAAATCCAAGTCACTACTTAAAAAAAATGAAAACTAAATCTATATCAGTATTTTTGCACCAATAACAATTGATGTATAAATCTACCTACGGAACCTCGATAGCATATTTAGATCAAAATAAAGCTCAGTGTTCAATTTAGGGCACCATACCCTTCCAATAGATACTTCCACCCTCACATTTTCAAATGATAAACTATTTTAGAATCGAACCATATTGTAGCGTTGAAATTTAATTAAAATTTATACAAAAAGGGTTAATTTTAATGTATTGTTTTTCAATATTAAACCTTTTTTACTTCAAAGGGTTTGAAAGGCAGATGCTTGATTTTTGATCGAGCTTCATTTGATAATTGGCTCATTATTTTTTCCTTTATGATTTTGGCAGCTGTTAAACTCGATAATTATCAGTGGCTTTGAAAGACAGTTGCTTCGAAAATCGATACTTTCTTAACCGTTTTATGCCATCATTATTGAGTAGTTTAGGTGAAGCTGCAGTGAAGTTGTCTCTCCTTATGGACCGCACTTTAGTTTGGTGAAGGATTACTATATAATCAAAAGAAATAAGCGATGGTATGAGCCTAGGGCAAGTAGCTTGTCTAATTATAATAATAATTATAGGTGTGACAATGTAGATAGCTATAAAAGTTCATTTCTGAATTTCAAAGCAGAAATATCCGAAGTTTCGTAATACGGCCGTCACCTCTGTAGTTTACGTGAATTTTGACTTGAAGTTCTGTTAAATGTTCGTAAAATAAGCATTGAGTGGCCTATCCGTTGTGATGTCGCTATCAAATGATTACGGGTCCGTGAGTGTTCCTGAGTAGGAAATGTCCGTATTTTCGTTCAAAGTTCGTGCGCCCGAGTAGACCCTCAGATTCGTAATCAGGTACAATACTTTTTGAGGAGATGCAAAAAAAAAGTTTTAATGTGAATTTTAATTTTAGATTATTTCTTTGTGTAATCGATGATTCAGAAGGTAAATAGTTGGAATGTTAGCGGATGTTGCGAAATAAATCAATGTTAAATGTGAAGACGATTCGTTCCATTTATTTAAGGATTTAGAAATTTATGTTACACAACGTTGCATCATTTTTAAACGTTGACGTCTTTCTACATTAAATTCAATTTTTACAGTAGTTGATGAGATAATTAATTGCTTTGAAATCGAGTAAAGAACGTAAACTAATGTATAGTACATACCCAAAAGTCGCATAATGTGTTTGTTGGTAACGGCTTTCCGCTCTGCTTGCCAAGAGACAAACGCATGCGCACACTTTCGTAAATTAATCACAAAGATAATGAACATTTTACTTCTATGCTACACTACTACATTTTAATATGCTAATATTATTTATTTTTGTGATTTTTAAATCAGTTTTTATTTTTTATCTCGATTTTTTTACAAACATAAATTGTCAAAACAAATATCGTATCAGCCTTTACAGTCTCGAAAAATAAATTAAATAGTAAAGATATAAGATGGAGTATGGAGATTTTTTTTCCAATTTTTATCTTTATTCATTTTTAATTATGTATTTTGGACACATTAACTGTGTAGTAAAATGTATGGGAAATCGATCACGATTTTTTAAATAAGTTAGAGTTGGGGAGTCAAAATAAAGAAAAAACAAAAGAAACTGACTATTCTTGTTATCATGCGGTTTTCTTCAAAATAAGATCAAAAGAAATTCATACATAAGCCATATTAACATACGTAGTTTTGAAAGCACAAATTTTAGCACATTAAACTTATTTATGTGCCTAAGAATGTAATTTAAAACTAATTGTAATGTGGATCACGTAAATTATCTCATATGGTATTAAAAGAAATGCAACATAGTGACTTTGTTTCATGATAATTATTTATTGAGCATTGTTTTACTTCTTTATAACACTAATTTGACTACAAAGTTGGCAAGGTATTTCTTTAAGAGCGACGCGTGCGCATACTTTTTATTACATACGCGATCAAAGTGAATTTTAAGTGTTGTTTATCAGCGACTGCAATTTTTGATGAATTAAACAAGAAATTGGTTTTTGGAAATTCAATTTTGATAGTATTGATAAAATTATTTTTCATATTTTTATTCAATTAACGGTCTTACTTTTGATTTTCATTAAAAAAAAAACAGTTGAGGTTATAAAATAACGTCCGCACCGACATGTAACACTTCCTCCAAAGATTCCCTTACAAGAAACAATAAAATTTCAAAACAATTGCGGTCGACTATCCCTTAAGACTACGTTTAAGATCCGTCAACCATAACCACGGCTTTACGACAACCAAATTCTTATATAGAAAATTAAACCTAAATGCTTTAACTGTAAAGTCTAAAACAGAAATATATATTACCTAGATTAAGCCTTTAAAGTTATTTGTTTGAGGTCTTAAGTTAAATTGAATCTGATACAATTATAGCCTGTGTGTTACTTGCAATAAAGATGGGATTTGTTTGTGAAGTCAATGATAAATAGTGGATATTTTAGGGGCATGATAGAGTGTGTCATGACTGCTTCGCTAACCCTTCACGTCACGCTACAAGAGCATACGTTAAAGCCTGTACTATGACATCTTATGGTATTTTTATAATAAATTTTATGATGTAGATCAGCCATTCTCAAAGTGGTGTTCCGCGGAACCCTAGGACTAAAATACTGCAAAAAATACCTACCAAAGGGAGATTATAAGGTTACATCTAAATATTCCAACTAAATATTACGTAATATTACAATGCAATATGATTATTCATAAATACATATAAATCAGTTTTTTATAATTATATTAAGGCCAAAAAAGTTTGAGAACCGCTGATGTAAATTATTCTAAATATAAAAGATATTCTGACTGAAAGAAATATTTATCTATAAATATTTACAGATACTATTTAAAAAAAAATAGTTAGATATTAATTTCGAGTATGTTTATGATGTTCTAGTCCTGATACCCGTAGTACAGGGTTATACTAGTTGTGGGTTCAGAGCATTGTATAACATATGTATTTATTTGGTTATACAGCAGTTTAAAAGCTAGGTTTCATAAATTTATGAATTAGTTAACTAGCAACTGACCGGTCCTCAATAAGTTGTATTGAACATCAAATTTTTTTATGTTGTAATTAATATTCGATTCATATAAATGTAGTAGGACTTCAGTTAAGAGTCACATGCAGAGCATTTATTTAATTAAAATCTCTTATAGTTTAATATTTCCCCAATAGGGTAGAAAGTAGGTTATATATGTATATTCAAAAATCTAAATACGCATAATAAATAATAGAGCAATGAATGAAATAAGAAAATAGAAATGACCATAGTAAAGAGTCACACATAGACAAAGTGTCAGGGAATGAAACTCTGCCAAAGGTAATGTAATTTAAAGTGCTAAGTGGAGAAGGAAATATACTACGAGTTAAAATATGTTAATTTTTATAGTATTCTAAATTCTCATGTTATTTTTATAGAAATTTATTTTTCATATAATTGTTAGTTATATCTTTTAAGTAGTCCAGCTTGTGACTGCATTTCATGTGAGGTTAAGATAAAGTGCGATTGTTGTAAAGAGAATTGTTTTTACTGAAACGAGTGTATACTGGTTGGAGTTTTATACAACATTGGAATTGACTGGAGTTTTAATTACGAGAGAAGTCTGATCTGTCATCGTGAATGGTTTACAGTACTTTTTCACCAAGCAGTTGTATCTATGAGGGACTACTTTAACTAATAAATTTAATGAACGTTAAAGATCTCGGAATGGTTTCCTCTGATCTAATACGTTAGGGTAGGTCAGTTACAAAAGCTACTTCAGAAGTTAACCCTCCAAATTGAACCCCCAATTTGACCGTTAAGACAAGCGTGACTTCGTATTTCTTAATTAAACAGTTTTCCTATAACAATTAAGATATCTGTTAACGTCTTCCGGCCGTCATAAATTACCAAAACTTTTTATAGTTATTTTTTATATAAATTACTTTTATATTGATGTAAATAAAACTAGGTTTAGAGGAGTAAAATTACAAAAGTATATCGCTTTATTAATTCTTATATATTATCTGTACACACTTCATATTATGTCCAAAGTCTACCACTTTGTGTAACTTTCAAAAGTTATACCGATATATTGTATCTAAGCAAGAAGATCTTCCTGTATTAAGCGACACGCGTGGGTAGGTAGAGTTGAGAAATATTCAAATTAAGAATGTGTTACGTTTTGTTTTACATATGCTTAAGGAATATAGATAGTGTTGTTAACCATAGGTTTTAGATCTTACTTAAGTCACGTTCACGATGGCTGTAAAGCTTTCGAAACAAAAATAAACGCAATAACAAAGACATATGAACAACTTTCTTGCTAATGTCTTCAGTAATATTTTAACACAATGGATTATGATATAGTTTATAGCTCGCAATGGACTTTTGCCTTTATCTAAACTTAGTGTCAGGTCATAATTATTAGAGTTGATGTTGCGTGAATAATGGGATCGATCGTAGCAATAATTCTTAACACAAACCCCGACTTAAGTGGGTCAATTAAACATTTCCTCTATTTTAAAAAGTTATATAATATTTACTAATGTGGGAATAACATTTTTATAATATTTATAAGAATATTGTCAAAGATCGCGGATAATTTTTAGACTGTGAGTAGGTTAACAAACAGTTAACAAACTGAAACAATTTAGTGACTAAACACATAGGAGAAGAGTCATGTTTACCCTTAGGTATATAATAGCCATTGTCAGCCCCTATACAGCAGCTATTCTTCTACGTCATAGTAGATTTACTATAAAATATTATAACGTTAGTATGTAAGTGGACAATGCCAGTATACAGCAGTTAAATCAAATTGATAATTTATTTCATTTATATTTGTATTTATTTTGACGATTAAAAGCGCTCTATTGGAGCCCAATAACTAAAAATAAATAAATTAAAAAATAAGTTGAATTTGAAAACCTAAATATCAAATGAGAATTATACATTAAACGCTATTTATTATTAAGTAACTGTTACACGGATGCTAGTATGTTGCTATAATATTTGTAATTGTTGTTATAATGTGTGTAATGAAAGAAATACTTTAAAGTTTCACTTATAAACAAAATATATGTTAAACAAACCGTATAAACAATTAAGTAATAGAAATCATGAATCCTCGGTTGAACAAGCATTCGGAGAGATTATTAAATGATGATAACGTCCAGATAATAGCTTTCCGTGAAGGTATGGTAATAAACGTCTGTCTAGCCGTTCTTGAATTTGCTGCAATTTTCCAATAAAAGAACCGATTTCTTTGTGTTTTTTTAACGCAACTGGTTTATTTTTTATCACGTGTGTGGCTTATTCTACACCAGTGACTTAATTGAAATTTACGAGAGCTAGGGAAATTGGCTGATAAATAATATTAGAAAAAAGGTGATTTTAAATTTATAGTTTGTTAACGGTAACTATAATTACTTTTCTGCATTAAAAAATTGCCAATATAGTGAGAGCTAGTTTTCAAAATGAGTCTGATAAAAATATTAAAAGACATAAAAATATGATATACCAAATAAAATCAAGCCAAACAAAGTACCAATTTTTAGAATTCAATTACAATGTAAGTACACTACGACTATAGACTTTAGACTTAATAATTATAAAGTTCACTGTAGAATGAGAAGTCGCGTTTGATTAGCTAGCGACTGCAAGGATTACGTAGGAGTTGCATAAACCATTGCACCCGGAGCTATGGAATTGTAAAAATAGATGATTGATAACGCGGCAGTGGAACTATACAGTCGCGTGTTCGTGAGGACGATCTCGGTGGAATTATATGGATTTATATTATAATAATTAAATAGTTTAAAAAACTAGAAAAACACGCGCGCTAGCTTTATCTCTTTTACTCCACAACACAGGATCTATCTATAAAAGAATTTATAAATCCTGGCGGTCCTAATAGGGATAATGGGAAACTGTTATTAAATTATTGCATTGTCATCGATCCTTAATACGTATGCAAAGTTTCAAATTAATCAGACTTCTGGAAATTGGTGAAAATTATGCTCAAAGATTCCGTTACATACATACATACATACATACAACCCAAGCTAATAAAAGCGTGTTAAAAATAAACAATTTCAGCTCATTACACTATTGTACTATGTTCACATTGTAATGCATTACATTACATTAGTTTTATGTTGTTTGATAAAAGCGCATTAGACTAAAGGCGACTTATAAGAGTTTCAGTTGCATGTGTGATTCTTCCTAAACCTTTGAAAGTGTACTGTTGACAGGACTGTTATCTATATCCATTTCTCTGTAATTCAATACTCTTGGATTACTTTTCCTTTAGATAGGTCTTTTAACGGCCGCCTATAGTCTGAATCGAGTGCCAAATACAATATTTCAAGCAAATAGAGAAACCGTTATCAATTTTTATAGTAAGCTACAATATCTTTACGTGACTAAAATCAAACAAACACTCTTTTTAAATAAAAAATTGTACCAATATTTACAATTCACTTTTACTTATTTTGCGTAAATTCTAAGAAATTAATTCTTTCAATTTTTCTAGGTATAAATTTATTTTGATTATTGGAATTTTACTATATACATTACATTTCGATAGCATAAAGAATCGGTATGTCCACTCCTTTCCAACAATGAATCAGTGAAGCAAGTTACAGCGGACCGGTCGCGCATCGCTGGTCCACCAATTATCATATCGACTTTCACCATTGATGCTGCTTCTCCCTTATACTAAATTCTATCCCTAAACATAACTCCTATAAAATCACATACTACTAATATAGCTTTATTAATCACTTTTAAGTCAAATCACATAAGAGATTTATTGTCCTGAGATGTCCAGAGCCTTAGACCTGATATTATAAAAATCTCTCGGTATCAATCAACCACTAGAGGTATTGGCTTCAATTTCTGATCCAAGCAAACGTTTACTTGTAATATTTATGAATAAGGGTTTATTGATATTATTAAAAATATATCCGTTTACTCTGGGTTTCTCTGGGCATCCTAGTTTGGGTTCAACCACATAAGTTATCTGTCTGGTCAAAAGGTTTGAGTTTAAAAAAAAACATCTATAAACTAATCTAGAATACTATGGTTTACTATATTGACATTTCGAAGGCTTTGCAGCTATTGTGGTTGCATTGAAATTAAAGTGTTATCTGTCTTAGTTGTTATTTTATATAGGTACCTACATATCAGAAACAATACTTTATTTAAATTAAACAGAATTGGTGATGTACCAACCAGCAATCAATTGACACGCTGGTAGACTTTTTGGATTAATAGTCGGGAGTATATGAACAAACAATTAACATAGGAAACAAGTTCTAACTTCCGCATTAGTATGGAATTCAAATAGGTATATAAAATTAACAAAAATGTTTGCTTTTCGAATAACAATCATTTTACACTTAGATCTATTAGTATAGGACTCGTGTGCTTATTGCATTGGTTAGTTACCACACAGATATGCCAGTGCAGAGAAGAAACGAACCATATGTGAAATATTGTTATTAGTTAATTTAGAAGCACTTCATGCGGCTTAACAACATTTAATTATTTAATCCGATATACATAAAACTTTGTAACTATCGTGATCACGTGGCAACTGAGGTTTTGTACGTTTCAGTTGTCATTTTGTTTGAATATAATATATATAATAATATAACATCAATCTTGGTATATTTTAATCACTAAAGAAATTTGTTCTAAATAGGTTTTGTTTCATAAATTTGTATTTCAGTCATACAAATATAATACAGGAATATTTATTTCTTTTTAGAGTCTTAATTTGAAATTATTATTTTCTGTCTTATCTGTTCCTTACTTAATCTATCGGCAAAGAAAATAGTATTTAACTTTAGTGTTTAATGAATATTATTGGCTAATTTACACGAACATTCCACAGTTTTGTTAGCATTGCAATTATAACCTTTCTGTTATTTTGGTACGATCGTTTAAACGCTTGCTCGTAATTTTGTAATGCGAAAGACTATTTTAAAGATGCCATAAGTCACCAAGACAATAATATGTTTTCAGGACTCGAAATTTGACAAATGTATAATAATAAGTCATAATCGGTGTGAGATCGTAACACACAGCATAACTGTCACTGCGTGGGAGTGCATGCGGAGTGTAAACAGCATGTCTCATTTACCTTTATCGAGATGATGGATCATAGAGTTCAATGACCTTACAAGAATACCGCCGAAAATTGTACGCCGTTTGATGGATTACCGACTTTCAATTTTTACTGCTTAAAGAATTTTGCTAAACTTTAAATCATAAGTAATTTTAATACGTATTTGCTTTGTCTTCAGGTGCTCTTCTCCTGATACGTATACTACAGGATATCCTTATTTACTATTAAAATTGTAGATATTTTGTCAATCACAATAAAAGTGATAAACCGATATAACTGATGTCTATGAAAAACTGAAACACTAGAACTAAGACTACTTTTTTTATTCGCTCAATTAACACTATATTTTGGACTGGACCTCAAGAATTGACGTAACTAACAAATAATGTCACTTACGTCTTTTCACTTATAAACTGTTAATGTAACCCTACACCGCCAATGGCTATCAATAAGTTCCCACTATGATACGTCACCACCCACTCGACAGGTAAAGCACCCAGTTCCGGTCTAAAGGCCCAATTGTCTAAATATTCGCAGCGGATATCCGAACCCAAGGTCATGTTACATTTTCTTGTAATACGACTCCTAATACCAAGAGTATGATGTACACAGTACAGATATGTGGTGCGTGTAGAAAGTATGTTTTATATGAAGGAAATGGGTTTATAGATCATCGTATCGTATATCATATGGAACATTGTGCTCCCAGTTTTGATCTACTTAGAATAGCATACTTGAGTATACCTTGATTATATATTCAATCAACTCAATTCAAGCATACATTTTGTTTACTTATTATAAAGTCTATAAATATATAACTTCTATTATGACTTTTCGTAGATTAATTGCGGTTTTGGTTTAACAAGCATCACGCCTACGATGACTGCAATAACTACAATAAACAGAACATTTTTTTTTAAATTTAGTAGTAGTTTTTCTTTTAAACATAAAATTCATATAAATTTTGATTTTTGTTAATATAAAAGTCAAAAGATACGTTTAAATTACTTAATTTAAATTTAATTGGAATAAAACATTTCTAAGCTTTTAGAAGCACCATATGATCGTCAGTTGCGTCCTTAATTTTTTCATAAACAGGTGGCAGACGTTGTACAAGACAATCTGTGCCCGCGAATATAATATCCATATTTAACAAAAACTCATAGGAAGTAGAGGGACAGAGATAGAATGATCGAGAGATGAGAGGTCCTATTTCGTGGCTTTCCGTTTCCGTCTTGTTATAAAAAATATTTTTGAGAGAGCATCTGTGAGATTTATCAGTATGGGAAAATTTTAAGAGTCGTTTTTTTGTGTAAGCCTCCACTACCCACATTTGACAATTATACTTGTTGATTTTTACTATAATATTGGGTTTTTATGTTTGTGCTGGTCTAGTCCTGATACCCACAAGTCATCTTAGCCTGGACATACAGGACTTTATGTATTTATTTATCTAAAGGTAAATAGAAAATAAATAATAGGGGTAGTAGCATCCCCTCTGTCTCTACTACCACTTTAGCTTCGATCACATAAATGA
The DNA here is from genome assembly GCA_028551675.1 of Tineola bisselliella. Lineage (NCBI taxonomy): Eukaryota > Metazoa > Arthropoda > Insecta > Lepidoptera > Tineidae > Tineola > Tineola bisselliella. The sequence continues at coordinate 13,165 of JAPWLS010002513.1, read as the reverse complement.
CACTTTTTACTAAATATAAGAGACATTATTGCGTTTATTATCACGTTTATTATTATTATTTTTATTTGGCATTTCGAAAGCTTGTATCGTGTATTGTCTGTTGGCACAATTTCGATATCAGTTATCAGTCGTCACGAGTGAATGATTTATTAAAATGTCTTGTACTTATGTTATGTATACCATTATGTATGTGATATGTGATAATTGTATGGTCTATATTTACATTCGGAAGGAAGGGCATACGTTTCTCATAAATCATTTTTACATGCGGCTTCTTCTTTAAGTACTATAAAAAGGTTTGATCTTATTCTGTGTTTGTTTTCTTACTTATTTAGAACTTGTTTAAAACATCTAATCGCATAATAAATCTAAATATTTTTTAGATTAACGCTGAAATAGCCAAATGAGTAGCGCCTAAACCAATGTCTTTATACGAAGACAATAATTGGTGTAATTCAAGCAAAAGTGTTCCGTAGTAACTGTCTACCCCTGTAAGCCTCAGACATAAACAAAAGTTTATTAGTTTTTATTTAAGTTATTAACTCATCAATAAATATAAAACATAAGATTGTTACTTGAATTAAATTGGATTTGAAACGAACAAGAATAAACAGCCAAATGTTTATTTTTAAGTAACCCTTTTATAACAAAATTATGTTCATTAAAATGTTTTTTTATTATGTTTCTATTTTCATTAAGTTCTTAACATGTGGTGTTCGTTTCAACCCTTGACATTGTTATAGGAAGATTTGTGGATCATTTTACCCCTTTTAAAGTTTTAAGGATTACAATTTTACTTATTTTATGTAAAGTTTTATGTTACCAAAAATTAATTTATTTCTAAAAATTGATAAAATCAATTAAAAGTACGCTTTACAATGAACTACTTATATTTATTTGATTGATTAAATTGATAAACCATGTTTTTTCTCTTCAATTCATAGCAATCTGTTTTACCCACCAATAAGCAAATAGATCATCTTAATTGAGACCTGAAATTGCTTGTGGCCTGAAATATAAGTCAATGACCTAGTTCGGGTCTTTCCAAGTAACCATAAAACTTTCTTTGCTAGTATAAAAACATGTATGTAAAGAAATAAATTGCTATTATATATACCTAAATGATAAACTAATGCTAATTGTTGTCTGCCAGTTGCTGAGGTGTGATGTCAAATGTCCGCATGTACTAAGTATATATGACGGAATAGCGTTAGAGGTATCTCTAAATATATATAACTCAAAGGTGACTGACTGACATAGTGATCTATCAACGCACAGCCCAAACCACTGGACGGATCGGGCTGAAATTTGGCATGCAGGTAGATGTTATGACGTAGGCATCCGCTAAGAAAGGATTTTGATCAATTCCACCCCTAAGGAGATAAAATAGGGGATGAAAGTTTGTATAAATCTTATTAGATTTTCGACTATGATGAAGACGTTCGCTTAAATATTAAACATCTTCATTATGACGCAGACGTAGTTGCGGGCAACAGCTAGTTGACGAATATAACATAACCAGCCCCTCCTAGTTATATGTAAATAGGTTAACAATGACAAAAAGGGTTGAGTGTTATGATTTATTTAACTAGCTCATAACTAATGGTAAAATTAACTATAGTTATAGTTTAAATAGAATCTCCTTCATGCATCTGGTCTTCTTATATGAGCTGATAATGAGCCGAGACGGCTAAATATGAAAATGATTCTGTTTTTTGAAAATTAAATAAAAAATTGCAAAGAACCTTAATATGGTGTTTATGTTTTAATTATTTTAAGATTTTCTAAGGATATTTTATGTGGCTTATTAAATTGTTTATTTTTATTGATTTATTTTGAAAAGTTTGCAGCTATTGTGGACGCGGTGAGATGGTTGTTGTAATAATTCTCCGATTAAAATAACGGCATAAAAATATCATTTTTATTTAATTTATATTGAGATATTTTTATTAAAGTAATGCATAAACTAAAAAGTGACTAAACATCTGTCCCTACGTGACAAATTATTAAAAATAAGTATTAACCATATATTTCTAAATAACGTGCGATCTGACCCCTCGATTTTACAGCCCCATGTTTTGTTTACCACCTGTTGAAGCACCACTTTGATTTTCATTTCATATTGTTTTGAAACATGGTCTTGTAGGTATAAAATGCTTTATCAGTCATTGTAATTAGTATTATTATTATTTTTGTAATAATTCCACATTCGATGTTAACTAGAATGCAAAGTCTATTGCTACCACAGGAAGATGTCTACAGACAATAGTCATAACCGCTTGATTAGACGAGTTATGTACCTACATGATTTAATTCGACTAATGAACAATAGTTAAGATTTTATGACCAAACTGAATTCATTGCTCTTGGAGTTGTGAAGGAAAATTTATGGATTTGATTTCAACATGGAATAAGAACCCATTCAATTACAATATCTTAAGGGGTATATAAAATAAGAATCATTGTATATTACAAAGCAGGGATGAGCGGCCGCTGTTTCCGCTAAGAACGGGTTGGTTCGACTCACATGCGCCACAGATTTCCGGTGAGACGTTCCAAAAACACCTGGCCAATAACTCGCTTTTTATTTCTTAAAAACCCTTACCAAAATTTTAAGGGGACTTATACCCCTTTCGTTAGATTTTTTCGAACGCAGCCGTCTTTTTAATTTTGTCTTGTCTACGCACCGTTGCATCTTTTGCGTGGATTTTTCGATACATTATGTTTTTTGTACAGTATTCGTGAATCAATTTGAACTTTCAGTTTATATGTTAATTTTTAATATATAATATTAAGGTAGATATTTTAAATATTAAAATAGAAAATTGTTTTTAAATTAATGATGTTAATTTTAAGCTCTGTAATTTTTGGAATGATCGAAACTAAATATTACGTTCAGAAATAAATTGAACCGAGCGTTATTACTTTATAACAGATACTGTAATAACAAATGACAACCACGTTCTATTTATAAAATTCAGTTTTTTGCTATTTTTTGCGTATTTCACGTTCCGTTTTTAGATGCTATCGCAGTGAATTAGGTTTTTAAAGGGTTATGCGGTTTTTTGGTTATTTTTTTAAATCTGCATATGGCGGAATTATGCTATTTTTACTGTTAACATGTGCCGCACTGTTGATCGCGGCAGACGGTGATGTCACTACTTTGTTTCGCATTTTAACTAGAAAAGTTATTTTAAACATAAAGGAATATTTTGTCTCTTATGTTCTATTTTAAATGATGATTGGTTTTTATATGTAAATAATTAAATAGTTTTATATTCTTGCTGCAACCACAACGACTGCAACACCTTTGATTAACTTTAGATGTCACTAGTAGAATCGTTAAGTGAGAATTTGTTTTTTAAAAAATAAAAAATTTAAAGAATCATTAAAAAGACACGTGTCAAAGCTGAGAAAACTTAGCAGACATTATTAATGTGTCTCCGAAGATAAATAATAGACTGACATTTTGTGTATGCTATATCAAATAAAATGTAAAAATATTTAAACTTTATCTGCAATCACTTCTAAATAAAATTGTTTTACCATTTTCCCATTGAATCTTTATTCATATAAACGTATTTCGATATTGTCTAAGAAAAGTCAAATGTGTGTATGAATCATAGAGATTGCAAATATTTGAATACAATAAAAAATATATTATAAATATTGATCCGATAAATAATCATCGTCAGTAAGAAAATTGTTACTGAGGTCTACTCTAGCATATTTAAATCAATGCATTTAATAATTAAATTCAGTATTTATATAAAAAAAAAATAATAAGTACATTATGCTAAATATTACTATTGCAGATATTTTGCAAATATACTCAAAACCGCACAAAGAAAAGTCCATTTTTTTTTCTTTACAATCTAAAACTTAATATAACTTATAAATATGAAAAAGAGGTTGCGATCGCTAACAATTACAATTATCTATTTAATTCGGCATGGAGTTGAACCCGGGAGGCATACCGGCTACAAAGACTGTCATAATAGCAAACAGAACCACAATATTTGTTTACAAAATTAAAAATGTCGTTTGATACACATTAAAATTTATAATTTTGACGCGGGCTTTTACGATACGCTTAGAAAATATGTAAATAAATAGTGTGTAGATGTAATATGACGTAGACAGATGTGGTGTTGTCTAGTTGTCTGGCTAATGGTCTCGGAGAAAGTGAACGAGCGAGAATTTTTGCATTCACTGTGACCCGACCTTTACTACATTAACTTTGATTGGTGTGTACCCGCATTTTGAAATGTATTTCGGGATATTAGAAACTTCTAATTAGAAATCTCAAATTTATGTTTTTACTGAACTTAATTAATTCCACAGAGCGCTAGTGATATTTCGTTTTACGTTGTTATTATTAATGTATTTAATTTTTGAAACTTACACAATAACTTTAGTATAAAATACATGTCACAGTTGCCTGTTACTAATTAACTCGAGTATCTTTAATGATGCTCTATTCACAAAAAAAATCCAATATATTCTGAATGGTACAAAAACTAGCTTTACTAAATCCTATCTAAAATTATTGTCCTAATTTTAGCAACATCATATAGAACCTAAGGCTAGTAAAAGAACTGACCCATGATTTTTAACATCTGTCTATGAATTATTATCATACATTCATTGAATAATACTCAAAATTTAACAGAATAATTTACAAATAGCTGATTATAGCAGGCTTTAGTATACCGTTAATTTAATAAATAATTTGTTGTAGCGATGTCTGATGTGACGTTTTTAATGTTTTTTTTTTTTAAATTATACTTGAATTTGTATATACAGCTAGTATTATACGTATAAAATGCACTAGTTGGCTTCTATTCATTAACTAATATGTAACTTAAGTAGCATTTCTAAGAATTATTCTTTAAATATTACTTATACATAATACTATAGATGTAAATCTTTCGAAACATCGAATTAAATTAATAAAAACTTAATTTTTGTTGGCTTAAAATTAAGACTACTGTCTATAAAGAATAAGCGTACTACAATATAATTAACAACGAATTTAGGCCTGATTTAAAATTAAACATTGTACGTAATGTGCCCCAAATGTTTACTCAAAGTCTAGTGCCTAATCAAATGATACACAATTACGTCTGTTATGTTATGTTATGGTAAATAATTTTTATTAAGTTTCTTAGTTTTTTTTTCTAAATGTTAGCCTAAAATACGTGTGGTCCAATACCCGTATAGCACGTGCCATCAAAACGCAGCTGCATTCACAAAAACAAGGAAGTGTCTCTGTTAGATTTTATTACTAAAATACATAGACACTACTGAGTTATATTAGGTTTTAAAAATCTCAGTGTTATAGTGTATGGAATATTTAATGCTATATGGATATTGAGGTAGATTAGTATGGCAAAATTTAAATAGATATATCTCAGCAGAAGAAATAAGTCATCAATTGAAACGAGAAGAAAGTGCAATGTAATCTCAAATCAAAAATAAGGGGGTTTGAAAAAAGAATAGAACCTCAGCACGTGTTCAACGACACATGTGCACTAAAAAGTGGTTCCATTTTCAAATTCAAAAGGAGGAATCGGAAGTACCATATCCGAATGCGTTCCTTATTCAAACACATGCCGTTCCCGCCTCCGCGCAAAGTTGTACTATGGCAAAGATTTCAATAAAAGTTTTTTAACAGGTAAGTATTTTATAAAAGGTTTTTTAACCTGTAACCGCAGAGGTACAAAAAGTTGGTTTAAAAAACGTCCATTTCCGTTTGACGAGACGAATTAAAGACGTACTTACAATTGTCCAAATTGTTGAACACGTTCTATAGTTCAGTGATTAAATGGGGTTATGTAATTAAATTTGTTGATTACGACAATTCCTTAACTTCTGCAACTTTAATACATATTAGATAAGGTTTAATCATCTATTTGATGACTGTATATTAGCTGGTAATAATTAATCATCAATATTTGTATAGTTTTATATAAGGTCTTATTTTTTTATATGTATATTTTGTTTATTTATGGCCATGAATGACATAGAAATTATGTCAATTAAAGAATGAGTCATACAATTTTTACTCATCCCATTATATGTAGAGATGAAATTAGCGGTTATTTTTGGGAAACAGCATGTTGACTCATTGTATTAAATTTAATGTTTCTCTAATAGAATATTAAGGAATGTTAACAGAATTTTTAACTTCCTTTTTTTATTTTATATTTGTAGCATACTTCATCGTTTCAAAAAACATATTATAACATATATTATATTAGTTTAGATTATCACTGTACTAAGCTTTCGAACAAACTCTACTACTAACAAGTCACCCCCGTTATGCCGCGTGTCTTGGTGGGACGAGTTCGTACTATTATAGGCTACTTCGAAACTATTTATTATTATTATTATTATTATTTAAACAACATTCTAAATAGCTGGTTCTGTAATAAAAATGACTACTTATGTAGAAGTGAATACTTGCAACTGCAATCACACTACTGCGCGTGCGCCGATAAAAAATCCATCGCCTTGCAGATGTCGACACATTCGTATCAATTAAAAAATATATGTATTTAAAAAATGTCATAACGAAGCCCATAAAAAGTAGGTTAGTAAGGGTTTCCATTATATTGCGGTATTGAGTTATTAAAAAAGTTAGGATATATATAAAAAATTGGGAACATATATTGCATATATCTATAAAGTTTCTATTAAAACATATTGATATTTCAAAATAACATAACTACATACATTATTGAAACTATTGAAGTTGAAACTATTACCAAATCGCACAAAACTCGTGACGGACATCACAATGGACACGTACTAAAAAGATAAATCATATTGTTTTTATCCATATTTGCGCACGCACATGCTCAAAACAATTGTAGGTGAAAACCTATCACTGTATTAAAAAACTTAACAGATGTTTAACTTGACTGAATATAGTTGGTATAATTAGTTATGATCCTTGAATTGCTTATATTTTTAATAGGACTCCTTGTGTCTTTGTTGACATCCAATTTTATTCATATTTCAGGTCAAATAATAATTAGGGTAATCTATATTTCAAGGAAAATATATGTACGGTCAAGCAAATTGATTCCTTGCCTCACCTTAATGCTAATTTCGTATGACATTCTCATAGATAACAGACGAACAGTCTAGTTGATGGTTATGAATTGTTTTTTCAATCTTCGTTTAATCGAGTGATCATTGCACCAGTTAGTTCATAGGATTCTGAATGAATAATTGTTTGGTATTTATTTATTTGTATGAGTCGAACTTAAGATCAAAACGTATAATTTAAACTATAAAACGTCAGAATTTTGTGACAGCGACACTCTCATATGTTTTGATTTTTTTGACTAAAAACATTGGAAATATTTTTTGGAAATCCATTAAAAAGTATTCTATAAATCATTGAGCATCTGCCTCAGCCGCCGGCGATACTATCCGCTATGAGCTGCCAGCGTTCAATAAATTGCTTTTTGCTAGACAAAAATTTCATTTCAGAAAATCCCTTTCGGCTATTTTTGATAAATGCGTTTGCTATTTTTTTTTAAATATTAATTATCATAGTTAAATTAAATTTGTGAAATCATAAATATTTTAATTTTTTTTAAACAATGAATATTTAGTTACTAATTAATTGTATGAGCCTCTCACTGAACAAATTCATTAATTGAACAAAGTTGATAAAGACAATAAAAATAATGTACAGACTGAAACACTAAAGAAAATTAGAATAATTATTTATTATTTAAATTTAAATATTTATAATACCAGAAAGAAATACAGAAACAGACTATGAAAGCAAAAACACATTGTACCTACGTGAAAAGTGTTAAGTGTCATATCTCGACATGTCAATTAGGAAGCGAAAGACAAAAGAACTCTGTCACCAATTAGCGTTTACGCAAATCTTTGTTCTGTATAAATTGTCTGTTAAACTTAAGCACTACATAGTAAGTAGCTAAGAAAACAAGCGCTGCTTTTCTATATATATAAAAATGTTTCTTAACATAATAATTATTACCAAAATATTAAAAATATATAGGTATATTTATTTATTTATAAAGCCTACCTACAAAATTACATTACGACTACATGACGATGAATGGACATAAAAGATGATTAAAGACTACATAACACTTCTAATAAAATTACAAAAATACATACTTTACATATTACTAGAGATGTTCCGACTAGTCGGCTTATTTACAACCGACCAATCGGCTAGTCGGCTAGTCGGCCAAAGTCATAATCGGCACATCTCTAGATATTACACAACAATAAAAATAAAATAAATAAAAATACAAAATTAAAACACTAGTCAGTTAGTTAAATGTAGTTAGTATACATATGTTTCCTGTATTTTGACTTGTAGGAAAAAATATCAATTAATAGAGTAAAAAAAAAAACACATTAAAAATATATAACACAAGTCGTATTAAAAACATACAGAACAAAATTCTACAATATTAATTTCCTGTTTGATTGACTATCCATTTACACTATAATAATACCACGATTTATTGCACAATTTCTAGTTTTGCCGACATCAAATTGACCAATTACGTAGTTTTGTGTCAAAATTGACCAATTCACAAAGACATTGTCTAAACAAGCTCGCTATATAATTTTAATTCTAGCGAAATGTGTTTTTTTTAATAACTATTAAATCGATGAGTTCCGCTTTTTTATTTATTCCATTAATATATTTAAGTTTTACTTTTATTTGAATTAGCAGCTAAAATATTTGTTAATCTGCGACCTTTGTTACTTATTTTATAAAAAATCAATTTTGTATATATATATATATATATATATATATATATATACATATATATATATATATATATATATATATATATATATATATGTATAAAATACCATATAATTTAATAGGAATCGAACGTTAAGCATTCTATCATAAAAGCCGTCACATTAATTTAAGGATAAGAAATTATTATTATTACATTATATATGTATGCGTATAATGATTTTTCTAAGACATTAGAGATCATGGTAGATATCACACAGCGATAAGTTCACCTACGAGTTTCCTATTAAAGTCGAAAATCAGAGGGAATTCATTGCCTTCCAAAAAAGGATGTATTAGTACAACGCGCATAGTAAGAAAGTTAATATATTCATTTAACACTTCTACGTAATACATATGCTTACATAAATAACTTAATTTACACTCAAAACAATGTTGTTAAATTTATTGTTGGTGTAATGAAGGGCCGACCACCATGTCTCGCAATCATTATGAAAAAAAACCAGTGATTCCCCAAGTTTTTGTTTCGGTCTGCTATTTATATAATAGTAGTAATTTATTTTTAAATAATTTATACACACATATTTTTAAAGATTTTAGTATCAAAATTTAGCTTTAAATTGTTATTATGGAGTACATTAATGTTAAATTAAAAAAGTCATTTATTACAAAAAAGATTGGGAAACCCTGTTCGAGGTAACGCGGGATTGCGAGGTGTCACTAATGTGACTTGTATGTTGGGTATTTGTCATTGTTTTAGTGATGTAAAACTATTTATCGACGTACATCTTAACATTCAAGAATAATAGCTGTTTATAGGATATATAATTATCGTACTTAGATTTAATAGATATTGGTTATATCTTTATCTGAAATTCCTTAGATAATACATCACATGCTATTCGATATTGTAATTCTAACAAAAATATATATTATATACCCATATATATTAAATCACGTAATTTTTATATAATTAACATTAAGAACATGCGAACAATTATTTAAAATAAAAAAGTTTAAAATTACGCAAAAATAATTTGTAAATTGTAATTATCAGTTGAGTTGTTTGTTGTTTTGTAATGAAAAAATAACTAGTTTTACCGATAAAACGAAAGTTTACACTAAATATCTTGCGTGCAGTCTCAAAGAGTTATTCCCGCGGGTAATTGTCGACAGTCGACAAGTAAATTAACGCGTATCGTATCGATAATGACCGCCGTTCTATATTAAATCTTCTGATGACCATCACTAGTCACGCGCATTTCAATAGTAGGTTACAATTTTGTTATACCAGCGTAAGAGATATATATTCCCATGGAATTGTATTGAAATCAAATGTAATTAGTTCTAAATAAATGGGTTAACTTGGAAAACAAGGTTAAAAGAAAATATTGTAATGAATAAAGCCTTGACACGATTTGCTGTTTTGTCTTCAAATAATAACTTATGTCCGAGGTTGTATTTATTATGTCTTATTACAAAAAAAGGTCGTGACAAAATTTGACTAAAATTATTGTCAATCATCTTTACGTATTCCCTTTTCAATTATCATCATAATAATTGACACAGGAAGTCGTTTTTTGTCAAATTCAATTGACACTCAATGCCAAGTAAAATTAGGATAAGCGCGAATATCAAGAAAAATCCGGCTGTATTAAAAATAAAATGGTCAAGGGCGTGAACATACCACGATTAAGAGACGCGTGTTTAATCTCTTAAAAATTGGGGACGGTGCCTATGCAACTCTAATCATTCAATGACTATAGTATAACATATGCATCAATTAATTTCAAAGAGGCAAACTGTTATTATTTGCTTTCATCATTTCCATTGTGACCTATGTTTCAGGATCAGCTGAGTATGAAGAATAGATAGATAGACCAGGCTACTATAATATCCTAATTCAGCCATTCCCAAAGTGGTGCTAGGGCTAAAATACTGCAAAAAAATACCTACCAAAGGGAGATTATAAGATTACATATAAATATTCCAACTAAATATTACGTAATATTACATTGCAATATGATTATTCATAAATATAAATCAGTTTTTTATAATTATATTAAGGCTTTTTCCTTCGCCAAAAAAGTTTGAGAACCGCTGCCCTAATTGACTATAGCTACATAACATATGCAATATCTCCACATTTGAGAACTATTGGCATGAACACACCTATATAAAACTAGTATAGAGCAAACAAGTTTGTTAGAAAACTACACATAATAGTTATGCGATTGTATGTGTAGCAATCGTAACAAAGTTATCGATATTCATAATATATGTAATAAAAAGTGTAAGAGGGCGATAACCTTTACTATTGTATGCTATATAGTCCTGTTGGTTCACTTAAACATTTGTTTTATATAAACTGCCTCCAATAATAGTAATGAACATGTATAATACGCAAAACTGTGTGTGTTATGTGAATAATACATACTATATAAAATAATATTGGCACTCATAAATGTATATTTTATTGATTTCTCCCGTTTCCACAACGTAAAATCATTTTTCAGGATGGAAAGAATTATGTGGATATGACTAATTTTTTTCATTAAAGTATATTTTTTATACTTCCCATTACATTAAAAATAATAATTCTAATGCAACAAAGTATCAATATAAAGTGATAAAAGTAATATCAGAATAATGTCCACTCTATTCTTACGAGTCAATGGTTGTTTTGAACTTCGCCCGTACATTGCTGCATTCCGGCCGCAATAAATCATCTATTGTCATTTATTATTATTGTTTATTTACACAACTCTTTGCAAATATATAAAACTACAGTCACGATTGTGACTGATGCCAATGTTACCTACATGATCTATCTGATCTAAAATGGGATATCTGCAAAAGTATATTTATGATTATCTTTTCTTTTGTTTTAACTTTAATTTTTAGTGTTTATAAGTCCAGTTGTCGAATATTAGTTTAGAGCAGTGAAGGTATTACGAGAGAACTCAATAAATATTCTATCAATTAAGTTGTGCCAAACGTGACACAAGTTTTGATTTAAGATTATCGCTGATTCGAAGGACCTTATGCTCTTTTCCCGTCACTCCTGTTCAATGTGAGAACAACCACTCACCTTTATCAAATCTCCTCCAGCACGTAAAAGGCACCACACAAAACAGTATTTGCTTGCTATGATTTTTTCTTAATTTGTTTTTTCTTATTACGCCGTGACAATGACACAATATACGATCTTCATGCGACAAGGCGCGGCCAACTCGATTTTAAGTTCGCGCGCAGAACGGGCTGCGCTGATGCGCGGTGTGGGCCAAATTGGCGCCAGATTAAGAAACGACTCCAGCTCGCGGCTGCCCTACACCGAACAGAGCGAACCAGGATCGAACATTCCCCCCACCGAAACCAGCGTGATGGTTTCTTACATAAGGAATTTAAAAAAGAGAGGGAATAAAAAAGATTTAAACTTAGATATATGTATATGGGCTACGAGCTCAACAAACAAAATATATGACAAGTCTTTAAGAAAAGAAAAACATTAACTTTAAAAATTAAATCTAGACCTTATAATAAACTTAATAATAATAAGATAATGCAAATAATAGAATAAAAATTAATTATTATAAGGTAAAGGACTAAGTTTATTAACTGGTCTTTGAACCATGCTTTTCTGAGTTCGAATGGTAACACAACGGACGATACCGTCTTTACCAGGATGAATTTTTACAACTCTAGCGAGTGGCCAGTTACATGAAGTGGTTTGATCATTTTTAACCAACACCAAATCTCCGACCTTAAGATTAGGAGGAGAAGTGAACCACTTTGCCCTTTGTTGCAAAGTATTTAAGTATTCACTACTCCATTTCCTCCAAAACTGTTGAGAACAGTGTTGTAAATATTGCCAACGTGACAAGTGAGAAGTAGGTAATTCCTGGACACAGTATTCTGGCACCGCAGTTAAATGTCTACCAATTAAAAAATGACCAGGCGTCAAAGCGTCAAACTCTGACGGATCACTCGATAATGAACTTAAAGGACGAGAATTCATTATCGCTTCGATTTTACAAAAGACTGTGGAGAGTTCCTCGAACGTCAAGGCCTTTTCTCCGACAGCACGCACAAGATGATATTTCGCGGATTTGATGCCCGCTTCCCAGAGACCACCCATCGATGGTGCACTAGGAGGATTAAATTTCCAAGTGATTTGTCTCTCCGCGCAACCTCCTATTAACTCAGTCTGGAATTTACTATCTTTAAATGTTTTTTGTATTTCAGTCAAATGTTTACCAGCCGCAATGAAATTAGTTCCGCAATCGGAGTAAAGACACGTGCATAAACCTCGTCTTGCGACAAATCTGTCCGCAGACTTTGTTTAATAAAAAATGGTCCGCCCAGATCGACCCCCACATGCTCAAAAACACG